>CP045896.1:17582470-17633064 GCA_013387185.1 Caligus rogercresseyi
CAATAATAATTTTGAAACTATTAAAGTTTTATTTTTATCTCTATGTTTCAAATTTCAAAACTTTAGCACTAATTCTCATAAGTCAGAAAACGATTAATTGGAGATAACTTTTGTAATGAACGAATATCGATTTCAAAAATGGACATCTATGTTAATTATTATCGTTTTATCAGTCACTCCATGTTAAGTTCGATATATAATATTTATGGCAAAATGAACAAAAATTATCGCTCCATCGTTATCGAAAAAAAATTATCGCATAAACTATTATAAATTAATGCCAACAATTATGTTAGTCAGGGAGAAACAATGAAAAACAGTCACTTAAATTTTATTTTCGATATGGTGAAGCAAAATTAGTTAGAGTTTGTTCATTATATTAAATCTAGACTAGAATATGTGATTTTATATTTTATAACTTATTAATATATAGGCAGCTTTTTTAGATTGAACACACTTTATACAGGGTTGTGAACGGATCGTAAAATTGAACGGCGTTTCGTGAAAACGGAAGAAATTGAACGGAACGTTAAAATTTGTCTTTTGTGTTTAGTTCGAATAATATCTAGAGGAAATCACCGAACCTCGATTTTGTATGTATTATACCTTTTTATCAGGTTTGTTTCGGTCACTAAATTTAATTATTTAGTTACTAACAGAACTTTATTTATTCCGTTCGTTATCCCTTTCGATCATTATCGTTCTGACCTCCAAACTAAGGAGAGGGAAGCTTCGTCCAGGTAGGGGGTTAATTGATGCACTCTCTTTTGGGATCAAACGAAGATTTGGAGCCTACTTTGAACGTATGGCGATGCTAATTGCTTCAGCATATCTCCAAAGTAAGCTTTTTTGACATGCAAAGCAAGAGTTAACAAGAAATTATTTACCAGAAGAGGCCAAAAAACTGTGCGATTTCCTCCCTTCAACTTTCGCAGCGGAAGAAAAAGGCAATTCTTTGCCAAGATGCCGAAGAAGACTGACTCAGCCAAGCAGGAGGTTGACCGCTTCTTAACCGATGAGTCTGAGGCAATGGGATCAATTGTTGCTTATAAAAAGATTTCATTCGATATAATGTTATATTCCCAGCAGTGCCGGTTCGGAGACTCTTCTCCAAATCTAAACTTTTATTACGAAGGACAAGGCATAAGATAGGAGATAAAAATTTCGAAAACAGTTCCTTCTAGCAGCAAATAAATTATAAACTAATGTTTTTCTTAAGATTGTAAATAAATAAACTTTTCGAAATTATTCTCAGATAAAGCAATAATTATGAGTAGTATAGACCGAGGAATTCGGTGGACCATATGTGGGTGGGATTTGTACATGTTTGTCTTTTCATATTGTAACATTTTTGGGTTGGGTAAGTTAATTTTTCGGGCCGAGCCTCTGGTTCAAGTATTTTATATCTTAAGATATATTATCGAAGTTTGTAAAGTTTTTGGAACTTTAATTGCGGTAACTAACTTCAAGCCGAAACCATTAAAGCTTGGTTTAAAATTTATACCCGATACATACGAGGATGCATTGAAAAGTAAAGAGTTTTCTTATGAGAATTTATTTGAAATCCAATTTTGAACGGAATGCAAAATTGAACGGCGTTCCGTGGAACGGAAAGAATTAACAGAACGATGAACGGAATGGAAAAAGAATGAACGGAACGGAACGGAAAATAGTGGAACGCGTGCAAGCCTCTTTTTATATAAAAGAAACTGCGTTCTCTTTTAAAATATAATATTTTAGTATGTCGTGGTCATTCGAACCATAGAGATATAAAGACATAGAGAGCTATTAATTCTCAGAAAAATACGTCCTTGTGTCCAAAATACAGCTGAACGACGATGTTTCTCTGCTATGAAGGGAAGCAGCTCTCTACATCTTATATCCCTAGGATTCTTCAGAGAAATACGTCATAGTGTCCAGAATACAGCTGAACGACGATGTTCTCTGCTATTGAGGGAAGCAGCTCTCTACATCTTTATATCCCTAAGGATCCTCAGAGAAATAAGTCATTGCGTCAGAATCAGCTGAACGATGTTCTTGCATTGGAGGGAATAAGATCTATATCATTATATCTTTGGATTCTTGAGAAAAATACGTCATTGTGTCCAGAATACAGCTGAACGATGTTTCTCTGCTAATTGGAGGGAATAAGATCACTATATCTTTATATCGCTCTGATTCGAACCACTTCGATTTTCTTTTTTATTTTAAAAAATGAAAGGAATAAAGAAAGATTTATGATAAAGACAAAGCTTTAACGATTGTGATCTATGAGAAACTATGAAGACTTTGATACAAATGTATAGCTACGCTATTAATTAAATAAAGTGTTTATAAGTATACTTATTTTATGTTTCTTATTTCGATATTAAAAATGAAATAGATGATTAAGCAATGATATTTATTTTATAAGAAGAATATTGTATGTACATCTGTGATGCAAGCATGCTAAACAATAGAGGAGTGCAGCCACAAAACGGGTTTATAGTGCATTAACAAATAAATGTAAGACTGATGAAGAAAATTAATATAATTATTTTTAAACTAACAATTAAATTATAGAAATAATATGTAAAAATATTATATTTTTATGAATATATATACACAAAGAGCTCAAATTCAATGTTCAGTGTTGTTGTGTTCATTTTCCCCTATTCTATTTATTGAACGCAGGTCCCATGTGACAACATCTATATTTCCGTTCAAAAGCACATAATTGGGCTTCTCGCCTAAAGTATATGCGGCTACATAAACATATATCAGTTAGCTAATAATACTATAAAATGATAAAATAGCTAACTTCTAACCAAAATGACAGCTGTCTTCGAAATAGGTATACGTATTATATGTAGCCATAGAGATATAAAGACATATTATTGAGAGAAATACGTCATTGTACCCAATATAAACAAATCTTTCTATCTCTATGATCAACTTACGATGACGTCGTACATATTAATTGTTTATATTGGACACAGAATACAGCTGAACGATATTTCTCTGCTAGGGAACAATCTCTCTATATCTTTATATCTCTTTGATTATAACCAAATAGAAAAAACTATAATCTATGTATATGTAATATCTATTATGATAAAGACACTAAATCTTGAGTACAAAACTTAATTCTTCATATTTCTTTATGTATTTATCGCTATATATTTCAATGATCATCATATGTTCTTGTATATGTAATCAATATTTAATTTAGACTATTAAATTAAATGAAAATGAAAAGAAAAATATAATATATTTTTGTTAATAATAGTTTCAATACTTGGTAAATATAGCTATATACCAAGTGAGATATTAGGTAGAATTGGTCATAGAAAATATGGTCAAGGAAGAAATGGTTTACAAAAAATTGACTGAGGAAGGAATGACGCATCATAAAAAAGGAAAATTTGACGCATGAAAAAAATAGGCCAAATAAATCTTACTCCCGTCTTATAACAACAACAAGGAAGTCATTTATCAATATAAGCAAAAGTATTTTTACCATTATTTACTCAATATATATTAGAAAAAACATTTGTACAAAACTTAGTGTATTCCACTCAAATACTTGCCCACCCTTGAATTCGGGCCATTTTTCCATGAGTCATCCTTTTCCTTTTCTATCTTGGATCATTTCGTCGTAGTCCATTTTTTTCTTGTGACATTTTCCTATGCCGTATTTTCCAACGTTCATTTGTTTTGGGTACCATCAAGTGAGTGCACAAAGATAAGAAATGGAGAAATGAATATTATTGCCTTCAACAAATAAAACTAGATCTTTTATTAAAATATAAAATATGGTAGGTTGATCAATGTTAGTATAACTCGCCTTTAGATATGTTATATTATTTATTAAGAATTACGCGGTATAGACCCTACCGGTAGTTGTCTTGAAACCCAAAATGCCAAATTTGCAACATGTGAAACCGGAGACAATGTGACGCTTGAGTTGAAACCTTATATGATATAAACTCGACGTTGAATTAGATGTGGATTTCCAACTCCAAATGTAAAAAAATCGGGTTGAAACCTCAATATACTAGACTTATGGCTGGTGAAACCAAAGATTTCATTGGTGGATGGCTTGATCCCCCATAAGATATAATACAAATCACCCGCCAATGGGCCTTAGGGTTCCTCCGGACAGAATTATGGTGTTTTGGGGTAACAAATCCCAACACAATGCGCCCTTGGGTTCGACCGGACCGATTATAGTATATATATATATATATATGGAAGTGAGCAAGGGGATCTTCTTCAACTCCAAGTACTTCCCACCTTCCGCTCAAGGTCCCTGCCGACCACGAAGGCGTGCTTGACATCGTACAAAATCGGGCGTGAAGGCGATCTCTGTCGGGGTGCTGCCCGCAAAGAGCATCCTGCAATCTTGTTCCGATTGTTACGCTCCTCGCTCATCTTACGAGTGAGGAAGAAGATAATGAAATAAAAAATGATCAACTGTATTTACTTTCAGCTTGTGTTGAAGTTTTTGAAATTGGTTCACGCAGCCTCGATTTATAACGTTTTTAGTAAGTGTAAAAAAAATTGACATGCCCGGTATATATATATATACATATATATGTACGTGCAGCATTATATATTTTAAATCCTAATAGACCGCACATATCGTGGATCCAGATAAAATTCTCAGTTATAAGGAATCCTAATATGATTAAGAGAATCGCCAAAGGAGGAATCAAAGATTAAATAAACGTCCATTTACATTGAAGAAACTCAAAAAAACGCATCATTTTATAATGCAGATAGAAACAAACAAACGCCTTGGGGCTATTTTCAAACTTTTATTAATAAAGTAATATTTCCTTCTTATTCGAATAGTTTACACTCTTTGAGAAGTTAAGACTAATTGTCCAGTTAAACATTATTACAATGTACGCAAAATACGTCAGTTCACATGTTAATGCCAATCATTCCACACGGATGTTTTATGCGCCTCGTTTTATGCGTATATACTCGTACATATGCATAATTAAGTCACTTTAGGCGCTCTGAATGAGATGGAAGTTAATGTATTTAAGTTCGCACGTGTGTGTGTGTGTGTTCGTTTCCTCAGGTCGAAAGATTAAGAGAAGTGGCAAAGTCGTATTTGTTGACAAAAAATGGTTAACAATATTTAATATATTCACGGGTGACTATTTAATTAGTCAACGGCTATTAAGAAAAGGAATAACGAGGAACTACGTTTTAATGGTTGTTAATTTGTGGATATTAAAGAATGTATTGGTTCTCTTAAATAAATATATACACTTAATGATAAGTCTTTCAACTTTGATGATGCCCTGAATTGGAAGTATGAGTAACTTCTCTTTCAAATGAAATATCATATATTACCGCGTAAAAAGTGAAATACACATTACTTAATAATCTTATGGTATCATAAGTAAATTCTTGTATTTTAATCAAAATGACTATCTTTTAATTTCTTGTCCTACAAATCGGAAAAAAATAAATCCCCCTTATAAAAGCATTTTAATGCAATCCCCATAACAGTACATTTTATGAAAAAATCGTCATTTCTAATCGAAAATAATTAAGGCTTTAACCACCTTTAATTATATAAATATAATTATTATAACTATATAAAGAACTAGCCAATGTTAGTCATGGGGGAACAAAGTCAACATTAAATGCAATGATCCTATATTTTTATCAATAAATATTTATTTTGTAAAATATATAAACTAAACAATTTCTTAATATCGTTACTCTCTATTTTTGTAATACATTAGAAGAGTCCTTCTAATCCTTTGGAGCATTCTCTAACTACTTCCACTTCAGAGAGTAAAGTTCCCGCCAAGTTTGTAAAAAAAATAAAAGAATTTCCCGATAATTTAATTGCTTTTTTGACCCAGCTCCTTTTCCCTTTTTTTGGAGGTTAGGGACCTTTTTTATTATTTATAAACCAGAGCTCCCATTGCGCTTAGCTGGGGGGGGGGGGCAGATGGGGGGTCACGTTTTAATAAATAAATATAATGGATTGTATAACTATTATTATATATCTCGAAATCAAAGCCTATCTAAGCCTTTTCACGTCTGATGAGAGGAGATTCCCCTTTTTCTGTTCATGGAACTTTCCCATGCTTTCGAAGAAACGGGCAGATGACGAGACGGCTTCCTTCCCCGTGTGAAAGGAGGAGGAGGAGGCCATCTGTTCTCATTTTCCACTCTTAAACCCATCACCCCTTTTTAACCTGAGACACACACACACACACGAAAAAAAGATCAACAAGGATTTTTTCCCACCCTGGGGGAAAATATTTTTATCAATGATTCACAATTTTTTCAAAATTATTTATTTTTTGACACTTAGAAAAGTTAACAGTTAACACAAGTTCTTTTGGTTTTTTATCATAATAATAATAATATATAATATTAAATAATTAAAGTCATATACACCTAAAAAAAATATCATGAACATGATTTTTCTTCTGTAATTCTTGTAAAAATAATAAAATAAGAAAAAGATGAAATAGGAGAATTGTTGTTCGTAAGATCAGAGATTCTAAGATGGCTGCTACCATTGAGTACCACCACCATCACGACCACCACCACCACCTGGCAGCTCTGCTTTCTTTTTCTTTCCGAGAGATGCGCGAGGCGAGAGCGCAAAATTTGGCGCAATTTTTTCTTAACAAAAAAGGGAGAAGAAAAGAAAACTCGGGAAATAGACGAATATTGATGATAATAATATTAAGTAGTATTATGGATTGAAATTATAAATGTAGGTAGTCGTTTTAATAGACAATAGTAGTAGTAGTAGTAAGACTTGACCATACATAGACGAGGGTTGGGTACACAGAGTGAAGGGGGGATGGGGGCATTTTAGAAACGTGTTCTTCATCACAGGATCTTCAACTTGAATATCACATCACAGCTAATAAGAATATTTTTAATTTAAAATATATATACTTCTTTAATCGTGTTTTCATGGCTAGGGTGGGTTTTAGTGATTGGTGGGTGGCATGTGGTGACTGAGCATGCCTTGTGGGGACATGAGTGGCGGGCTTGGCTGGTGCGAGCCGGGGGAACACTGGTGAGAACGGGGAGGTGGTCCTGGTGAAGGTGATGGCTGCTCTCCTGGTGATAATGCTGCTGCTGATGATGCTGTTGCTGTGCGAGGGCGTCCTCCAGGGGGTTGTAGTCGCCGCCCATGTTCGGGGGTGGCGTCATGCGCTTCTCCTTCTGCCGCCGGTTGCAGAACCAGACGCGGACGACCTCCTTTTCCAGCTGTAGGTGGTCTGCGAGTGAGGTGATCTCTGCGGCGTTTGGCTTGGAGTTCTTGTTGAAGTGCTGCTCCAAGGCACCCTTGATGGAGACCTCGATGCTCGTCCGCTTCTTCCGCTTACGGCCCTGCGCAGCGATTTTGTCTATGGAAGCCGAGGTCCCCGTCGTGGAGTCCGCCTCTGCGAGCCACTTCTTGAGGAGCGGCATGAGCTTGCACATGTTTTTGAAGCTGAGCTGGAGGGCTTCGAAACGGCAGATGGTCGTTTGGGAGAAGACGTTTCCGTAGAGCGTGCCCAGGGCGAGCCCCACGTCCGCCTGGGTGAAGCCCAGCTTTATCCTTCGCTGTTTGAATTGCTTGGCAAAGGATTCCAGGTCGTCTGAAAAGCAGGAGGAGTCTGTTTCGCCATTAGGGACGATGTCCAGGAGGCCGGACGCAGAGTTCCTACCTGAGCTGGGCAAGCCTTCCTCGTCAGAGCGCGGGCTAGAGTTGTGGCTCTCTCGGTGCAGGTATCGGTCACCGAAGCCGGATCCCAAAACGCCCCCCATGCCGCCCATGGCACCGTAAGCCAGCGGGGAAGGAGAGTTTGGAGGGTGGGAAGAGGAATTCGTAGAGGAAGAGGAGGAATTCGTAGTGGGTGTGGTGGTGATATTGTTATTATTGCTGGCCGCGGCCAGTGAGCTCAGGTATGGCGAGCCAGGTGCTGGCGGTGAATTCCAGCTTCCTGCGTGGAATCGGTGAAAGTCTCCGGGGCTTTGTGGCTTGACGTCCCCGCTCGGAGGCGTGCTGGCCTTGAGATCACCCGGGTAGAGGGCGGCGTGATGGTGCATGGCCCAGTGATGCGCCTCTGGAGGTAGGCCCATCCAGGGATGAGCTGCGGCTGCGTGCTGGCCCATGAAGGCGGGGTGTCCGTTGCCCAGTTGGCTCTGCGGGGGCATGTACTTCATTTCGTGTATGTCCCCTGGTCCCATGAGGCCCCGGCCACTGCCTCCACTGGCCCCAGTCCCGCCGCCGGTGCCCCGTAGGGCCCCGGGTGGTGATTGACATGATGGTGATGGTGTGGGTTCATGAGAGCCCCGGCGTTGAGGAGCCCCTCAGCCTCAGAGGCGGGGGGTGCCTCTGATAAATACGTGGTCGCCATCATGGAATCCAGAGGATGACCCGATAGACGACCCAGACTCGACGGGTAAATGATGGTGACGGACAAAGGGGACAAGGAGATGAAAGAAACCACAAGTGCACACAATAATAATAATAATACACAATCACAATGAGAGACACACAGAATATTTAACCAAAGATGATCATCCTAGTTCTTGACTCACACTTGTCCGACTGAATCTTTAGCGGGGGAAAAAACCGAAGATTTTTTTCTTGAGCGCACCGCGGACAAAAATAAAAGCCTTGCGACTGCGCCTTTTGGCAGAGCCTGTAGGACCCTTTCGGAAGGAGGAAAAAAGGAAACATTCTTCTTCTTCTTCTTATGAGGAGGAGGGAGAGAAACAGTAGCAGGAGCAGCAGCAGAGCTTAGAAGACGAAGGATCTATATAAGAATTCATTGGTCGCAAAAAAAGGAGCTGGCTAAGGGAAGGGGGGTGGCTGGTTCCCAAGAGAGAAAGAGGGGGGAGTCCCCACGATTCTCTCTCGCTCTCTCTATTGAGAAAGTTCAGTTCTCTTCCAGTGGTCCAACCGAGTGCAGCTCTACTTCTCGTGAAACTTCTCAGGGGAAAATCCTGATCAATTGATGAATCCAAATATAAATAATAATAATATATATACACATATCAATAACCGATTATATTATTATTGTGCTTACCATAGGATTCAATTACACTTATCTCTGCGTAACGTCAAGCCGAAATGAGTGGACAATTGAAGAAAAACTTTTCTATTTCCTCCATTATTTAATTTGAAAAAAACATGTTTATTTAGCAAATATAACTATTTTAAAACGCATTAAAGTCTATCGGTACAGCAAATCTATATATAATTTATATATATATATTTAATAAACATGTACATCGGCTAAAAATCAATCCTCTAATATATATTTATATGTTCAATGTTCGGCAATCACAATGTGCCCATTTCACTTTATTCGGTTGTGCAACAATATTTATTTATATTATATCTTGTGTTTTCAACCTTTCAACATTTGAATTAATAGGTACTAGCAAATAGACTCGTTAGAAAATGAGAGAAAAGGTTACCAATCATTGACCTTACGGTTATGAACTTGTATAATATTTATCAATATATTTTATTAGGGTTTTTGGGGGAAAAACTTTTATAAATATATTGTTTAGCATAATATTTTTACAAATATATTTTCTAATAACTCATATAAGTCTAAGGTCTATAGAAAATAAGTTTACTTTTACTGGATATATATATATACACACATATATATATATATATATATATATATATATATATATGTTATTGAGTTTATTATATATTATATATAAACTGAGTTGTGTTGTTAATAAGGTTTAATATGGCTGCAAATGAGCTATACATTCTTGTAATATTAAGCAATATATTTTATCAGGCTATGGTGACGGACATTATATATATATATATATATACATGATGCAAAAAGTGCATAAAAGTTAAGTTATGAGTTGATAGTCAAGAATGATATTTTTCCTGGTTACAAAAGGATTTATTTTTCTAAAAAATGTTTAGGCTTAATTAAGAATATGACTAAAAAATAATTCCATGATTTGGAAGGACAACTTTATAAATATGAAAGGGATATCAAATTATATCTAGCTCTATTTAAATATTGGTGTTATTTGAGTGTCCATTTGATAATTAACTCATTCTGTAAGTTATTTATCGGGAATGGGATATGATGTTAACTATAAATATGGAATAGAAATAAAAAAATGAATAGTCGTTCAAGATTTGGGGAAAAATACGGTGCCCTGTTAATTTTTATTAAATAGATTCTACAAGGCCACTTTATAATTGAAAGAACAATTATACATTTGTGATGATTTTTTTCATTGTTTAGTGGTAATACAAATTGTAAAAAAATATTTCCCTACGTCTCCATTCTAACTAATTGAAAGAGGTTATAGTTTTAAATGCCCCAAAAGCTGTTTTTAAGATATGAATATGCTTTTCTTCATGTTTTAATGAATTGAATGCACTTATTTGTTATTCATACTTTAAGTTAATGATGTATTTTTATAACATTTATTTTTTTGTAATAAAATTGATGCCAAATTGTGCAAAAAAAATGACAAAATGTGTTTATCCTTCGTAATAAAAAACGAACAATCACTTGAGAGATAATAAAATATCCCACGAAGTATGGAGGTCTCCTATCCATAAGAGTTTCATGGAAGACAGTATAATTTGCTTTGTTAATTAGAAGAAACACTTTGTGGGGAAAAAAATATTGTTGAGTAAAAACGAAAGGAGAACTCGATTTGGACGAAATTAGCGGTGAGGGCCCATCTGATCTGATCAAGTCCTTAAAATCAATAAACCCATTTTGGGAAGTGTGGTATGTTAAGATCTTACACAAAAAAATCCTTCCTGTAGGCAAGGCGTTTGATTTTACTGAACATGCAAATGTATACCAAACTATGGAACTAAAAAGAATTAATAAAAAAATAATAGTTTGAGCATAGACCAATTGGTCCACGATATTGCTTATATATTTTTTTGTGTTTTTATATAACAAAAGAATTTGACGACATCAACTAGAGGAAGCGACAAAAAACAAATATATATAGCAAATAGAACGACATCGAGATGGAGAAAGTATGAATGTCGGGATACATGATATTATAAATAGCTTGTCCAATACTATATTTGTTTTTTCCTTGGATAAGATACAAGATTATAACGAATACATTGACCACAGGGAATATATACGGGAAGAGAGACTCTGTTTTTTTTCTGCAAAGTTAAAAAAAAGATACCACGAACCATTTTCTTGTAGAATGTGAAGTCACAAGACCAATTCGGGAAGGAATAGCAAAGGCTATATTCCTCCTAAAATACGGCATTTTTTACATCAAAAAAACATTTTCTTTATATACATTGGTCTTATTAATCCCAAATAAATTTTATGTCAACCAAAATGATAAATGCTTCATAAATAAAATAAGATGCAAAATTCATTTTTATTTGTTGAGAAAATTATAAATTGTCGCCCTGAAGTAATTAATTAGTAATAGAATTGTGATATTCATCGTCATTCACTTTTGCTTTATCTTGCATTTGTCATAAAATGTTTTTGAACAGATTAGATGAATATATTTGTACTTTGGTAAAAGTAAAAAATATATTTTTGTTAAGACCAATTTTATGAAGAACTTTGTTTCACATATAATGTATGAGTGTATCAGAGTTCCATTTTTAGGTCATGCCACTTCATGTACTTGGAAGGTTCCTTTTCGGGGAAGTTGTGGGCCTACGTGTCGAAGGATAATAAGAGGGCGTGTTTTCCTTTCAGAGCCTCCAGCGATCCACTGTAGTTCAGTGTCCTCTATGAGTATATTCAACCAGGATTTGACTAACTATGTTAAACGAAATTCCCTGAACATAATACAAAACTTGAACTGCAAAGGAAATGAAGTACTTTCCATAATGCTGCACGATAATAATATTAAAAGAGTGTGGAAGTGCCGTGCGTGTTAAGGCGTGTTCAACTCTCAATGTTGGGGGCGCAGGTTCGAATCCCGAGAGGGGATGGTCATTTTGGTCTACCTCATTGATAAGATCCTAGGTTCGATAGACTAATTATAATGCTATAATGCTTATTATATCCTATCGGATGCAATTCTCTCGGACCATATAGGCAAAAAAAAAAAAAAAAAAAAAAAAAAGAGTGTGGAAGTTTAAGGTTATAAGATTAAATCACCCCCAAAATTGTTCGTAAAGATATAAAAATTATTTTATCTATTTAATGTTAATATATGATGCTACAATTTTAAGTTAGTACGCTCACTTATGTATTTTTACGCATTAGCATCAATATATATATATATATATATATATATATATATATATATATATATATATATATATATATATATATATATATATACAGTCGTCCCTCGCAAAGTCGCGACGGCCCGGATCCACTACACGACCACCGCGATATATATGAGGGTCGCGATTTTGATATATATTGGAATTTAGAGAGATTTGACATCACCCGGCGTTTAAACCTACTGCCGAAAAAACGGGAGCCAAGCCGTCATCGCGTAGTAAAAGAACTGCGAGATGTCGAAGGGCGAAGTAGCGAGGGCCGATATATATATATATATATATATGTTGGCAAAATGGTTTTGTTACTCGGCTATTTCTCTAAGAGTTCCCAATGCAGGATCTTCTTCGTGGGAGTGGGCTGGAGACCTAATTCGTTATGTGCCATCAATGGCAGCAGTACACTTAAATGCTTTAAAGAGGATTTGAAAAAGTCATCGTCGCTTGTTACGGAAGAAATGATTTTTTACATTTTATATAAGGTTATAATTTTTAGATAGTTATTTTGCTCTATAATGTTCAATTATGTTTTTTTCTAAAGAAACACAACTGTCATAAATATTTTATTATTTATTTTACTGTTATTTGGGTTTTTTAGATAGCATAATAAAGAAATTTATAACAAAAAAAATTGGTTTTACAGAATTGCAGTATCCGACTGGATATAAATAAGCATACTAGCGTATAATTAGTCACTTGAACCTAGGATCTTATCAATGAAGTAGTAAACCAAAATTGGCCATCCCCTCGCGGGATTCGAAACTGGTCCCCCAACATTTTGAGTTGAAAAAATTATTCTTTGTAATAAAGAACTGTCTTTTAAAGAGAAGAATATACCTCTATTCAATATTTACTGGACAAAGAAGAAAAACCATTATGACAATATAGAAATAGTTGAGGGATTGCTTATTAGTTAAGAGACATAAATTTGTAGATAAGAGTGTATTTATTGTTATGTCAAAGAATAATACAATACATATTTGAAGCATACAAATTGATGTTGATTCATAATACAGCTTATAGCTTGGTTTGTATTGGTTTCATTTGCTTCTACTTCCATTATAAAAAACTGTTTTTAACATTAATGAGTACGAAATGATATTCGAGTCATTTAGTTTTAAATATATACTAGGGATGCAAAGAGTTACTCGGCTAACGATTAATAATCGACAAGATTATAAACGATAAAGTTTATTAGTTGCAATTAATCGACAGGTTGCGTCCTCTATTTGAAGTTAATGAAACTCCAACATCTTTACTGGTTTTTAAATCTGTTCTTGCATTCAATATTCTCATAAGTTCTTTCTCTGAAATAACTCCTCACATTTGGACGTGGAAAAATACAAAGAGACGTCATTGAAATCAGATTTAGTAATGAAAGCATAGAAATATATATTTTTATATCTATGACTGAAAGTCGACAAATTAGAAAAAACTTCTTTAGAGAATTATAACCCAGTGACGTCAAATATTTTTCCTATAAAAATAAAGATGCACTTACCCACCCCAAATCCACAAGATAAACTGGTTCCTTAATCGTGGCGCTGTTATCGATTAAAAGTCGACTTAATGAAACAACTAACGATTAATCTATTAATCGATAACTTGCATCCCTAATATATACACATGTAATTAAATAGCATATGATATTATTTTTATGAACATTAGAATGCCCATCATTCTAAAATTATTTTATACCAGAGGATTCTCCTATAACATTTTTTCAATAAGCGGAAAATACTCTTCAACTGAACCAACACATGACACAAAATATTAGCAATCATTAATATTGACTTGCCATAAATTCATGATGATTTGCACAGGAATGCAATAATTATACATTATAATGCACCGTGATTTTTTTCTGTGAAAGATGGCAATCCATTTTGTAGATAAATCAAACAAATGCCCATGATTTTTTCACTTAACCTTTCTTAATTTGGTTATTAACTCATTAACGCAACGTTTTCTTGTGACTAAATTCAGCAGGAAGCTTTTAGAAGGGCTTTTTTCAAATATCAAGTAATAGTGTTTTGTATATGAACTACTTTCTTAATTGCAAGATGTTTTTACCCTGAAGATTCAAAATTAGTATTTATTGACGATGTGTTAGGAGAAACGATATTCAGTGGTTCTATCATTTTTATTCCCTAGTGAGATTCATACTTTAAAGATACGGGAGGGTAATTAAAAATCTGACAAATGTCCTATTCGATACAATTAGTATTGGATATGCCAATAAAGATATAGAGAGCTTATTCCGTCAAATTAGCAGAGAAAAATCGTTCAGCTGTATTCTGGACACAATGACGTATTTCTATGAAGAATCCAATAAGCGGTCTATGTCTTTATATCTCCATGGCCGATTTTCATAATTCTTATTTGTTTCTGATTATGTGTTGTTTACTTTTATTTTAATATAACTGTATTTTGATTATTTATTAATAGGAAATGTTAAATTCACAGTAAATAGCGCATTACTGATTTTTTTATCATAGCTCCCTCTTTGTACTTTTATGAATTTATTGGAAAGTATATTTGTTTTACCTTTAAAAAAAGTCTTTTTTAGACTATGTGGCGTCATCAATTTCTTAATTTCAAAGGCAAGCGTTATGAGACTTCTGAAAATGAAAGTAAACCCCATATTGCAACCAATGCTTAATGCTCAACTTTCCTCATTTGATAACACGAGCCAATAAACTGGACATATATATATATATATATATATATACTAATTTCTTTGTAGGCTCTTATGCACTTTAGACTCCGATTGTCACCATAAACCAGAGGAGTAAATAAAGATTTCCATCAACAAATAAGCAAATATTATAAATTATAATATAATCTGCTATAAATGACTGACTGGATTTTTTTTTCTTCAATTAATAGATTTGATTGGTGCATTTATGAAGATTGTTTTATGGAGCTATATGAGTTCATAATATTAAGGGACCTCACAAGACGATTCTTCTTCTGCTTGTATTTGTTTGGTTTTTTTCTTCCTTTCAGCTGAACAATAAAGAAGCTAGTGAATGAAGTAAAGAAGAAAGAAAAAACTTCCTTGACACTATCGCGGATTTCATCTAAGTGGCCATAATCCCAAATAAATAAATAAAAAACCCTCCATTGCAAGAAGGAGAAGAGGTAATCTTAAAAGTCCATAATGGTTTGATCCACTCTTTTTTAAAGATGGGTGGAAGCAAAAGCGAAAAGAGTTTGCCTCTTCTTTTCTTTCTTTAAAAAATCCCTCCTTTTAGTAGTGAGTAAGTTTATTTTGTAAGCATGTCTTATCGACATTCTTCGTCTTAAATCATGTTACCTGCCCCGTCACACACACACACACAAACCTCAACTATTTTTTAAATGTCTTAATCTCTTAATTGACATTGAATGTTCTTGAAAAAAAGGAAGGAAAAGGAATAAGTTTATATAAGGGTGTGTTAGGATGGCTCTATTCATTATTCCTTTAGTCTAAATAAACAAGAATACGACATACAATATGAGAAACAGTCATTTAATAGATCACTAAGAACAACTTAAAACTAAATTACACCAACCCTACTTTTTAAATCCAATATTTCTTTATAAGGTGCTTATATATATATGATATAAGTATGTAACTATTGCTAATAACTTTTTTTAAAGTGGAGAATAACATCATAGAGATATTTTTAGATACCTGATTGACTTATAATTTGATAGCTGGGTCCCAAGATGAGAGGAATTCGTCATATCTAAAGGAACTCTGTTTAAATTATTATATATTAAAGCAATGTCAACTGGAGATAACTTCTTGTCGGAGATATAGCCGGATCAGTTTCTAGGAATGTAGGAGGAGCTATGTCCAATTGCAATTGGTTTGGTTCTGGTAGGTATAAAATGTATGAGTATATGGTTCATCAATGATGACTAAATCATTTCTCTTAGCTTGTATTATTCATTTGTATTGTTGTATTGATTTATTATGAGCCTTAGTTACCTGAGGTTGCGGCCCATTTGATTCATTCCTCTTTTTTTATTTGAAGAATAAGCTGATTTATGCAACGTTTCATCCTTTTTCCTTTTGAGACCTTTACTTAAAACTACGATTTAAAACAATTCAAAAATTGTCTTTTGAGTCATGACAAGAGATGAACTTCTCAAGGATTGGTTATTCAATTATTTAAAATTGCTTTTTAAGGGTATAAAATCGAAACCACGTGCCTAAGGAATCACATGTTTGTTTTTCACCTGCAGTTGTTCATCTACAGTCTTATATTTAGACTTGAATGGACTCAAATATACTCGTATCTTATTATGGGCACTATAAAACCAAACAAATTAGTGCGTATGCAAAAAACCCTTCAGGTTCTATAGTTGGTGAATCAGAAATCTCCTTTATGAATGTCAGCTGCTTTATAAACAAAACAAAAAACCACGGAATCAACGTTGGATATACCCATTATCTCACTATACTTAGGCTTATTTATATATTTAAAAAAATATTTCTATATAAAATATACAAAATATTATACGCCGAAAGTTTTTGGGTTTGTCTAATTCCATTTATAATTTGGATGCCGAAAGAAAACTTAATAGTTAACTATTATATTAATTACGTTTATATAACTTACTATATTTATACAGTAATTACTTAATTAATTGATTAAAATAATTGCTTTTGAGGAGGAAAATATCATTTACTAACGTCTTATTTAATCCATGCTAAAGAAATGGTAAAGGATTGATTTAAAAACCCGTCCTATCTTTTTCAGATCTCCCTCTTTGTACAAATAAACGATAATAAAACAAAGATGTTACCATCACCCTCTTCTTCCCCCTGATACAAATCATGCTATCTTTATGAGTCAACTCATCATTTTATTAAATCAATAAATAAATTGTGAAAATTGACAGAGAGAGACAGAGTTTATTTATGAGGGAATGAAATCAACATGGTTGTAAACAGCTTTTATAGTTTCCTTGACGGCGGATGAGGAGAAGAGTTCTTCTGGCTTCTCAGTTCACGTGTATTTGAGGGATGTGGAAGTAGTCGAAATAGATGACGCTGAGGACAAACACTATGATGACCATAGAGACCACTCCAAGTATGGATATAAAGTCATGATGTCGTTTGAAGGGAGAGCCTACACTGAGGACGTGAGCATCCTTATCGACACCGGAAGGTGCGGCTATAGAATAGACTGATAGAGCAAATATAGAAGAGAAGTGAGCTAGGGATGTAGAGAACATGATTTGATTTGTTTAACAATTGACATTCGACTCGTGAGTCACAATCATTCGACTCATTTCGCCCCTTATATTCGATTTGGTATCTCACATAGGACCTGATTCGTCAAATTTGACTAGATAAACACTAAATATTTCATTTGTAAATAAGATTATAATTGTTTAAACACGTTATAATTATTTATACGTAATTTACAGTTGTTCAACACACAATAATCGACTTTATTTGCCGATAAGATTTATTTGTTTTTTAAGCATAAGAATGAATTGTATAAGACATAATATTCGATTTTATGATAATCTTTGATTTGCGTAACACATAATATTCGATTTTATTACCTCATAGTATTCGATATGCAAAACAAATACTATTTGATTTCATTAGCTCATAGTATTTGATTTGCAAAACACATAATATTCGATTTATTAGCTCATAATATTCGATTTTATTAGCTCATAATATTTGATGTTATAATGTCATAATATTCGATTTCATTAGCTCATAGTATTCGATTTGCAAAACACATAATATTCGATATTCGATTTTATTAGCTCATAATATTCGATTTATAAGTTCATAATATTTGATTTGTTTTAAGCATAAGATTCGATTTGTGTAGCACATAACATACGCTTATTTTAGCACAGAACATACAATTTGAGTCACACATAAGATTAGATTTGTTTAACTCATCAAATTTGCATAGTTTAACAACTAAGGTTCATTTTATGTGTCACATAATATATTCGGGGGAAAATGATTTTTTTAGGGAATAAGATTCGATTTATTTAAGACATATGAAATATTGGCCATGATATTCGATAACATATTAAAGAATAGTGTTAAAGAGTCAAACCTACAGAAATACTTATACTAATTTATAAAGATGCCCTGAATCCATTACTTTAAAACATCCAATATTAATTTTCCTTCCGTCGGTCTTTTCTTATATTATTTTCGGTTTTCTAGAGAGGCACGAACTCTTAAGTCAGCTTCGAAGAAGGAGTTCCTTCATGGACTCCGATTTCATTTCCGTTTCATGTGCCTGAAGTGTTTTATTTACTTGTATGAAGAAAACATAATTTGATTTTTTGCCTCCGTTTGTTTTCCTCACTGAGTTATGATTCGAATGAGATGCACCATCTAATTTTTTCTAAATAATAAAACAAAAAATGTTCCTTTTTACGTATTT
The DNA here is from genome assembly GCA_013387185.1 of Caligus rogercresseyi. NCBI lineage: Eukaryota > Metazoa > Arthropoda > Copepoda > Siphonostomatoida > Caligidae > Caligus > Caligus rogercresseyi. The sequence continues at coordinate 17,601,143 of CP045896.1, forward strand.
TAATATCTTTAAAATGACCGTTTGCCAATCGTGTTGAGAAAGTTAAGAACTATGACATTGTATTAAATTTCCATAGTCATTCGAAAGATTTTTTTAATATGCCGATGTCTTACAGAAAGGCTGTGTCATAACGAGATTGAGTGTAATCATATGGGTCATTGGGTTCCGAGGGCCACAATTGTAGTTTTTTGAGGATTCAAACAATTAAAATTCGCAGGTTTCTCCGCCACAACTATGGTGACATATTTGAATTATAAACAGTGACGGTCCACTAACTCTATGGTCGTAAAAACAAACTCTAGTGATACATTGTTTGTAACCAACAACGTTCGGTGGGGGCAATGGAAGGTGATGCATTGACGTCATCACTAGTCTTACAAACAAAATCTTGATCCTGTTAATCGGACTGATGACATTAGTGTCTCACTTTCCCAATCGAATGTCGTTGGTTACAAACCATGCTTCAATAGAGTTCGTGTTGACGGCCATACAATTAGTGGACCGTCACTGTTAATAATTCAAATATGCCACCATAGTTGTGGCGGGAGAAGTTTAAATGTTTGAATCCTCAAAAATCTATAATTTGGGGCCCTCGGAACCCAATGATCCACTTTATTACACTCGCCTCGGACTTTCCAGGAATGCCCGCTATGACCTAAAAATTATCGATGGAAAATGAACAGATCAATTTTTATTAGTGTCTATTTTCTTTTGGAACAAATAGCATTAGAAATATTTATATGTCACCTCAAAATCCTTCACATAATTTTTTTTACAAATCGAGTTTTTAGGAAACACCAAAGGGTCCAAAAAAACAAAAACATATACACACCTCGAAGTCATCCACTGAAAATTGGTTCCAAATCTATCTTGGCAATTTTGAGAAATTGCAAAAAAGATTTGGCTCTTTAGTTAAATCTAATGAATCATATGGGGGATAGAGCTAAACAAACTAACAAACAAACGAAAGGAATTCTTAATTTATTACCATAGATAAAACACTGCAAACCCAAATACTGTGACAAGAAGTTACCTTTGTAGCTGTTTGTTACAGTGTTTGGGTATTTGGTTCTAATTCCTGAAAACAGTCAATAATTAATGCAAAAGGTCGATCAAATGACATATATATATATATATATATATATATATATATATATATATATATATATATATATATATATATCAAAGCTTCGATCAAAGTAAGTTGTTGTAATATTATTATATACATTCATTCAGAATTTCTACTTGCATACTCATCCTTCTTAATTTCTGCTTCATCACCCTACCAACATCCATTCAAAATCGATGCCTAACTTGAGTTTCCATGTAAAACGTCTTCCTTTGACAAGGAACCGCACTCCGTGTTTTTCATTAAAGTGTTACCGATGTGTGAGAAAATGAACCTGCTCTCTTGCAATCAAGATCTTGACAGTTTTGACACAAGAAGTGTCATAATACTAAATTACTATAAATTGAAAATACAATTTTATAAAGTTTACTTTACTTTTCTGGCAACGGGTATTTTATTATTCATACCCTTGAAATCTTACATAACAATAAAAATAATTGTATGCATCCATAATATAATATTTTTTAAATATTCATTTGTAACTTTATATTAAAACTTCAAACCATCGTATTTTATTTAAAACAATAATTCCATACATATTTTACCCTTGGGAGACCGCTATTGACAGGTGACTGCTAACACAGATATAACTTTTCTTCTCTTAGTGTTCCCTCGTTAAATAAAAGAGACTATTTATAAAAATGAATTATTTAAAAAATAATTGTTCTATATTGTTAATTGTTGTTTTGAAACAGGAAATATATATATATATATTTATAATTCATTTGGTCCTTGATTTGGACTTACATCAAAATAATGCACGTTAGGGTTCCTCTAATATAAAGGTTTTTCCATTGTTACGATTGTCTTTAAATTCTCTTTTCCAGGACTATGGCACAACGATTAGAAACTAGCTCATGGCGTAAAAAGTTGCTTAATGTACTCGTTCACCATTTTTGGTTGATTGCTTTTCAATGTATAATATTGTAAACGTCAAATCCAAAGGTGCCGATGAAATTATTCTTAATTTTGAAACTCTTATGAAATAATATATGAGTAAATTGATTTGTCTGCTGTTACTATTTGCCTTAATAAACATTTCCGCCTTTAGTTTTTAACCACAGCAACAAAACAAAATTCAACCAGTATTGCTTTATAGCATGAATGTCCATTTTGGGTCGTCAACAATATAAAAAAATGCATGTGTGGGCAGAGACCTCTATGAGTGGCTCTTAGAGATGATTGTGTAGTTGACAAGTGGTCACGAGTCCTACTCATATGGCACGAGGAGGGTTTTTTTTTGTTCTCAGTAAGAGCATTACAAGATGATGATTCTTTTTATTATTAATATTATGAGGAAACATTAGCATTTCCACGTATGGGTCATTGTTGTGTAAGCTCTCAGAGTACAACATTAACAGAGAGAGAGAGAGGACGGTTTCTCAAGATTTTTACGAGACGACTTCGATTCTAAGAAGGAAGGTGCTTCATTGGGGTTGTTTTTTTTGCAAGTAATTCCATGAGGGTCTTTCAAAAGAGGAACAAGAAACAAGGCAATTGAGCGCAAAGAAACTATATAACCAAAAAGCCATTGATATGTCTAAAAAGTTCAATGACGTCACTATGGAAATGTACACCTAAATAAGAAATGAAATCCGTCGCATCCTCCCATGATATATCGGTTGGGAACTCGACAGGGATTCAAACTGGGACTAATCCTCATTCATATTATTTGCATTCATATTTTTTGCACTCATATTTAAGTGACAAGATACTAATGAGTACAAAGTAAGATGCCTTTGATAAAGCATTTTAAATTCGTTGCAAGTTCCTTAATGATGCTAATCATTTTTCACGAATTCCATTTCCTATTTTTTTGCTCCCTTCCCGGTGACGTCACAACACTTTTTAGTCTTTGTCAATAACTCGATTGAATTATAGTTATACCAGTAACTATACTATGCCCGTCCAAGTAATAAAATGGCTGGATGACTGGATGAGTCCAAGAGCATACGCATATTTCAAGTGTTTGTTTTTTTACCTTTTAATCTTAATGGCGGATTATATCTATGTTTTAGATGACTTATGCATTGATTTGTATAAACATGCTATGCATTTGTCTCCTTAAGATAATGTTATAATTGCCCGTTTTCTGTTTTGTTCTTCTGCCATTGTATTAATTTTAGATTATATTATCTATTTATGTATCTTACACAATTACTTGTGTATTTGTTGAGAACTGTTAATATTTTTTAAGAGCATACGCCTGATAAGTAGGGGTGGTCCCTTCTCCGGTGAAAACATCGTCATCATTTATTCAAATGAATGATGGTTAATACTGGTGTTGTCACATTCACATATTAATGAAGAATCCCCCCCCCCTCTTTGGTAATGAGAAGAGATCCACCACCACCACCACCACACTGTGGTTTGCTCCTTCCAAGGATCCTCTAAAAATATGATCATTATTTTGACATTACAGCTCACACTCCTCCCCATGAGAAAAAAATACTTTTTCTCCCCTTTTTATAAATATTCGACCATGAATATTTGCATACAACAACTACACAAAAAAAAAAACAATTAACTATAAATGAAACGTACCAAAATTGTAATGAACCCCATATGTATTTGTTGTTGTTATGAAGGAGAGGAGCGCACACAAAAAAGAGTAATTAAAACTCATTAGTGGGCTCTTTGTAGTGAATACTTACAAGGGGTCAGCCCCGAAGTCCATCTGATGCTGCTTTTTGGGATGCTCTGAATAGGCAGAACAACAAGGCGTGTTATTTTGTATTTGGAGGCATTTTAGAAGTTTAAACACAGCGTATTTGTGAAGGGGTTTCCTTCTTACTCTAAGTTCTTTCATCGACTTTAAGATATATATATATATATATATATATGTAGCAGAGACCTTCTCTCTGCTCCTTTATATATATTTGGTTATATATAATTAAAACTTGTAAAATAATATTTATATTTGAAAAAGAGGTATAAAAGAAATACCTCTAATGAAATAAAGAACATTTAAGACAAGATAACCGAAGGTGTTGGACCTTTAATATGTTTGGTTACATTGGTGACCCCGACGTGATCCCGTCCTCTCCATACTCCTGGAGCGGACGATGGTGACCCTGACTATTAGTAAGAGACGCTTCGGCTCCAGTTATCTAAGATTGGCTTACTAGATTCAAGGTGTATCATACCTCTGGATCTCCGGCGTCCTCCTCGTCTCTTGACTTCTGCCGTCCTTTCCATACTCCTGGAGCCTTGCCATCCTCTTCACATTTCTGGAGCCTTTCTGTACTCTATCTTACTACTGGAACCTCTCCGTCCTCGTCCTTCTCACATCTTGAGCTTTGCCGTCTTCATGATCTATATATATATACACAGTCAATAGAGCAACACAAGATGGCTGACATCGAGTATTATTCTCCCTATCTTTAGTGTATTATTGTGCACCCAGAGGTTCAAAACATTGAGATTGACAACGAAGATGGCTGCCATTGAATTTTTTTTCTTCTTTTATTTCATAAAATCCCTTGTTTATTAATTATTCGTTAGGTCTGTGGGTTCTCCCCTCGCTTCAACTGATGCATGTTAGTTCACAATGTCTCAACTGTCGTGTAACGTTTCATTTTGCCAGGCAATTATGATTTAAGATAGGGATACATCAATATATTTCCAGTCAATGCATTACATCATGCGGCTGATGATGGACATCTCTTGAATGAAGATTATGTAAATAGCATTTCTAAATTCTTTGATCGTAATTCTTGTAGAGTAAAATGATGCAGATAAATAGAGTGAAGTGCATTTGCCTAAGTTATTGAAATGCTTTTAAAGCGTTAAGTAATCTTGACTCAGTATTGTTGCCTAAAGTTTTTATTTTTGTTTACTACTTTTCAGACCTTTTATCCACAGTTTACTTTAATAAAAACAAAAAGAAGTTTTATGAACACAGTGTCAAGGTTATACTTTGTTTGGATATCCTTAAGCCTGAAAAGGTCAAAAAACTGCATAAAATATAAAGGTTTTCGTTTCCACTAAATTATTTCTTTTATAATATTTATTACATTAACTTATTGAGGTAAATATTTGTAAAATAAATGTTTGATATAAGAAATATGTATTTCTGTTTGAGTAAAAGTAACTTTTTTGTTTAAAATATGCCAATATTTGACTAGTAAATATTATGTATATATATATAATATTCACTGGTCTAACATGGGCATATTTGAACACACGTAAATTCTTTTGATTTTAAAACTTATTTCATTTTTGTCGAATAAATAGGATTGATCAATCTCTTCCTTATCTATATATATAGACGTCCCTCATGGAAGAATGTTGGCTGCTCTTTGTCTAACCGAACAATTTGAAAATAAATTATTGTCTTCTCTTATTCAATTTGTCGTTTAAACATGTCAAGGAGGTAACTATGGTGTGAGCAGGTGGGACTCGCATGATAGACCATTTAGTAGTAACCAACATGGATCATTCTTGAAAGTCCCTTTTCCGTGAAGAAATATTATTGGTTTATTAATGGAAAATATAAAAGTTGAATGATTTAAAACCAGTATTGATATTATTTTTGATAGCGGTTTCAGTTACCAGTGAAATATAGATTAGTTCAATAGTAAAGATAATTGTGAATACGAGGGATGGTCAATAAGTCTGTGACTTTTAAAATGAAACAAAGGGTTTTCTTTTTATAAAAAGTAATTTTATTTTCAACCTATTCTCCTTGAGAACGAGTAACTAAATCCGGAGGATGAAAGAGACATTCATAGCGTAATTCGTAAATTTTTGCCGTGGAAACCTGAAAATTCACTTTTCTCAATTTTTCTCCCCAATTCACGAAGTTGTTTGTCTTTAAAGACTGTCAAACACAAACTTGAATAGGAGCCAGCTGATAGATGCTTGTTGACAAGAGCAGTGTTGCCAACCTAAATATAAGGCGGGGAATATAAAAAGTTACGGTCTTATTGACCATCCCTTGTATTACGATATAGCAATCATCAAGATAGATTATTTTATTTACAAATATCAGTTGATTTGAGTTCACCACTTTGTAAGATTGAAAGTCTTTAAAGGCCTTATTGCTAATTATATAAATAAGTCCTACTATAACAACAACGTTAAATTCCATCAACCTGATACATGAATGTCTCCAAGAACCTGTATGACTCTCATGTATGAGTGAAAAAGAATAAAAAGCTCTTGGGAACAACAGGTGTTGAGCATTTTAACTTTATGATGAATTTAAATGAGGAGCGAAGAAAAGAGAGAAAAAGAGAGGGGGGAAGAAACGGCGGGAATATTTAAAAATTCACGCAACCTCTGGAGATGTATTGTTTAGAGAGCCTCTCTTAGAAACTTGCTGATTTAGGTTCTAGTTGCGTAACTTATTTTGATGAATAGTCTTTTTCCTTTATATGTCTGATAGAAAGCCTCCCCTTTTTTTGCTTTCCAAGTGGACTGAATGATGTGGAGTTATTAAAGGGAATATTCCGATGGTTTTTTTATTGCTTGGCATGTATTCCTTGTGTTTTTTTTGTTGTTATTTTTATATATGTATTTATGATTCAGATCACGTCTTCCTAAGAAATAGAAGGAGAAAGGATGAAAACAAGGAGGAAGAGAGAATGAATTGAGAGAGAGGGAATGGATGATCGTTCCTTCATATGTAGATGCAGTTTATCCCCCTCCTTCCCCCCCCCCCCTTCTTCCTGCACTTTGAGATCCTCTTGCTAACTACACCGAGACAGCCAATCCAACAGTCAGCCAAACACCCCTAACTCCCCACCTATAATCAAATAACCCCTAAACTCACGAGCCCTTTTTTCTCAAGAGAAAGGAAAAAAATGCCTTTAATTAAACTAATGGCAAGGATGTGTTTAAAATAAATCAAATGGTTGTAGAATATTGTTAGCCATAAATAGATACAAGATGACTTTTAATTTACTAATGGAAGGAGTAGAGAGAGAGAGTAAAACTCTTCTCGAAAGAATAAATAAAAAAGAGCTATTAGTGATTAAATCCAGTGTACCATATATAGAAGGGAATCAAAGCTAATCTCTTGAAGGCCTTACTGGGATAGATTTTTTTTAGTGGACGGATATGTATGTATAGAGCTGATGCAAATCCTGTGTGTACTCATTGAGAATATATAAAAGTGAAGGGACTTATTAAGGTAAAGTTTATTTGTAGGCTTGAGGAATATCAGATATTGAATCTTGAACCCAAGGTGGAATTTAAGTAACGATCAAAGTACAATCGCACAATCACTTTAACCATGTAGATAGTGTAAACATTAAAACAAAGTATAAATAGATGTTTTAATATCAAAAATAATAAATGTTTCAACGTCAGAGTTTGATTAGACATAGAAACTCTATGCTTTCACATTTTAACGTTTTGGCATCATATTTCATCAATATTATTGTAGGAGATACTTATGAAATAAAATATTCACGGATATTGTTCTTTGAAGGAGTTTGAATTTGAATATCCTGCATTAAATTATAGTTTTAGTTCCTTGGTACATGTGATTTGAATTTGAAAAGTTATTGTTGAGAATGCAATTAAAACTAGAGGCATATATACACTCAGAAAGTGCAAACCTCCGCCGTCACGGGGTCCTTATGAGCCTTCCGAGGCGATTTTTCACGACTGGGGAGGCGTAGAGGGACGGGGGAGGGTTCCCCTCGACGGAAATTCCGAGAGGAAGACGCTCCCGGCACCCGATTTCACAGCACAGCGACATCTATTGGCAGAGTAGGCTAACTTGAAATATTTATTAGTATTTAGCTCATTTTGCATCTTAATTCTGCACTCAGAGATGCCAAAATTTAATCACTTGGTCCTTTTGGCATTTTCAACAACTCCACAAAATTTCATCCGAATCCGTTCAGTACTTTTTGAGTTATCCTGCTGACAAACCAACAAACCAACACCAGTGAAAACAATACCTCCTTCGGCGGAGGTAAATATAACTTTAGTGATTGATTAATATTTCGTATTCTTGTCATATCAAATAAAACGAAAATAATTGTTTAGCAGGAAGAGAGTGTCTAGATTTAAAACTATCGTTTGTAGGGGGCAGTCGATTTCATTCCAATTAGAACAAGGGGCTGATGCTAAAAAATACTATTGGCGAACTATTAGAGACAATATAAAATACAAATTGTGAATTTTTAGCTTAGTCAACAAAAAAATGTTTATTGAAGGACTAAAAGACACTATTAACTATATTTTTCATAATCCAAAGCTCTATTCCTGGTCAAATTAATCTTTAGAATGAGTCTAATAGATATTTTTTGCCATGACGTCAGAGGGTTAGTAGCATATTGTCTCTTTAAGATCAATGCTAATGTTGAGTAACGTCAGATTATAGATTAGTATCAAATAAAGGGGCTAAATAAACAAGTCCCTTTAAAAAACAATCACGGATGAACCAAGTTATCTGACCAGTCAACGATATTTTCCCGATATTACAACAATATTTCTTAGGCCCTTCATTAAAGGTTAAATGATGATGTAATACTGTCCTTTTTCAAATAAACCCTTGTGGAAAAACGACAGCATCTAAAAATTAAGGCATCATCTGACGTCACGGCAAATAACAAAAATTCTAACATGTATATCAGAAAAACAGTAGAAAATCTCTGGACTTGTTTTTACTAAAGAAATACTCCAAAAAATTTCTCTCTACAATTGATAAATAAGACACTTATTATTGTAATTCATTTTGAGTAGTTGTATATATAAGATATTTATATTTAAGCATTATAAATTATAAATAACACCCCATTTAGCATCACGAAATTCCTTTGAGTATATAAAATTATATTTATCTATATATATATATATATATATATATATATATATATATATATATATATATATATATATATATATATATATATATATATATATATATATATATAATATATATATATATGTGTGTGTGTGTATGGTATTGAAAAATCAACCAAATCTTACAAATAACCAACTACATCTTTAAAAATAGATAATAATGGAGATTTTAGTCATTTTTTTGTGCTAACAAACGTAAATATTTTACAGAGCTCATTACAAACAAAACATAGTTTTTCAATACTTACATATACACTATATATATATATATATATATATATATATAACGGTATCACTATAAATAAAACAAATTCAAAAAAAATATACCCAGCTTTCAACCCATCACTTTAAAAAGACCATTTGATAGAATCATATAATGTAATCGAATCATTACATATAGTTCATGAAATGCTTAGTCAAATGTTGTTTTCGTGTGTAACCTTTTTTATAGAGTCTATCTAAGGGGTTCTTTTACTTCGTAGTTATTATTGAAAACACCTCCAATGGGGATTTCTTAACATCTTTTGAAGGTATTTAAAATATATGTTTGAAAAATCAAAGGATCTTTCATTGATATAAGTTTTGTGAGTCGTCTTGCTCGAAAGAGAAGCCAATAGATTATATAGGTGTTTGATTAGGCAGAGAAGAGAATAACATAGAAATGAAGCGTTGGCAAAATAAATTATGAAATATTTTTATTCGAATTCATTCATTTACAAATTTATAATTTGGGGATGACTCATGGAAAAAAATACAGAAAAAGGCCTTGTTTGGATCAGCAAGGGAGACATCAAAACCCTTCCTATTGAACTGCCAATAGATGGCCAGAACACCTGTGCATCTGATATTTATTTTAAATGACAAGTAATAAGTTATGCTTTTTAGAGAATTTGTCTTTTTATATATGGGTCCATGTCAAGAAGGAAAAAATAACTAAATATTTACACAGATGAAATACAATATGATTTTCCATAATCCACCAAAATGCCCTCCCCATTGATATTAAGAAGTATTATGAATAGGTGATCAAAAATGGTTTAGAATATAAAATTAGAAAATATTGAAATAAAGTTATATTTTATTAGAGAATCATATGTAATCTTTCTAGTGTACATATAGATTTGTGAGTCATATAGAAGTCTCTATGTGACTTTCATTTAAACAAATCTATTTTGAGTATCGTTATTTATTGTTTTGGAAGGCTCATCTTATCAGGGCACGTAGAGAGTTGTTGTTGTTGTCTTCTTCTTATTCTCCATGCCTTAATGCAATTAAAACAAAAAAGAAGAATTGTTTTTTTTTCATGTGCGTCTTTATCAAGAGCCAGTTTCTGTTTTGGAGTATATATATATATATAAATATATATATATATATATATCCTTCCTATGTATTATTTCTACTTCTCAAGTAGAAGGATCTTCAAAGATCCTTTTATTTTCTGTAGCGGCAGGATTATCACAGACATGAGAAACTTAGATGAAGGTAATAACAATGGCCTGAGGTCTAAAACAAAGTGTACCAAGGCATACCTAAATAAGTATATGAGCTATGTAGCGCATCTCACATTCAATTAAGTGTGTACTTACTCTCTTTAGGGATTCTCAAGCTCGAAAAACAACTATTTTTCAACAAATGGATTTTTTCAATGTTTATTTTGGCTTATGAATCCATTGTTTAGTTTAGGCAAGGTTCAAATGTATGATGATGCGTCCTGGGAACTTATTTTAATGCCCTGATTCGTTTAGTGCAAATGTTGTGTTAATTCTGTATGCTTTTTTGTTTCAAGATTTTGAATTTATCGTTGGTATACAATTATTCAAATATAGGACTTCATTTGGCAATAAAATTATTGAGGAATTATTTATAATATGCATATACTCAAAGCACTGAAGAGATGATCACGTTGACTCTTAGATTCTTAGGATCTTGAATCTTAGGTCTCTAGGAGTCATAACTACACAATTTGAAATGAATTTAACACGTTTAATCGTATATTATAATACATATATATACTTTAATCGAAATGAATATATTTACTTTTGAAAGGGGGCTTCAGAAATTAGATCAATAAAAGTCAAAAACCTATTAGAAAAAATCTTTTTTAAATATATTAATTTCGTCAGGTGTGTAATCTATCGAATATTTATTTAATTGACTCTAAAAAAGACATTGCGATGACAAGGTTCTCTAACTTCTCCTAACTGCCTACAGTGTTCATATTTATAGTAAATAACCTTTCAGTTGGTAATTAAGGGGTTCTGGACTATCAAAAATCTATTAGTCTTTTAAAGGGCCTCTGTAAATATTTGCTTAAAAAAAAGAATAGTCGTTCAATTTATAAATTCCGAGAGAAGTCAGAAAACTATAGATTGGTAAAATGTTGAATCACCCCATTTTTATGTTACTAGTTTATTTTTTGTTTCAACTATTGTTTCATTTGAAAGTAAGGGATGGACTTGGGCGCCATTTATTTTTAAGAACCATTAACAAATAAAATGAACAAATATAACCCATACATATGGTATAATATGATGAACCACTTAATATTTACAAACTCATTCAAATTTCGAGGCGTACATAAGTAAAAAAAGAAAGAAAGGACTCACTCCAAAGGTTATTCTTCACAATAAATTCCTACAAACACTCTTTCTAAGGGGTAAAACAAAAGTCCTTATGGAAAAATACGTTAAAGACATAATCACACTTCGTATAGATGATTATATATGTGTGATATCAATGTTTTATAATGAAGTAATTTGCGTAGTAAAGTTTTGATGCGTAAGAAGTGTAAAAACATGCTTATTTTTTTTGTATAATTGTATAAGATACATAAATATAAATATTTATATCTTTCATGTCCTTTAAAACTATTGGATTCAAGAAAGTGTATATATAACCTTTTTGGGACTATTTTTTTAATGATCATTTCATTAAGTGTGTTGTAATAAATAGCCCCTATAAATATTTATGATTATAGTTATAAGTTTATATTTACAAATTATTGATCGCAGTTCTCAAAATCTACCAAAAATTAACGATTATTTAACTATATTTGTTTGCACATATTTAGAACGTTGGTGTTTTTTTTTTTGAAAGGATGTTCAAAGAATGAGCGAGAATTTTTAAAAAATATATTATTTAGCATACTTAGACAGAGGATACCCTTCTCTTTGAGAAGGATATTTTTACATGCAAATATCGGTGGACAAATTTTTAATTTGGAGACTTTGAGAGTTTGATTGTCCCCATCAGTCAAAATTATTAGGATTTCATTTATTTGAACCAGACATTTTTGTAATAGAAACTCTACTTTAGTGAACGTGAAAGGAACAAATGTTGAAGTTCTTAAGTTCTTAAAAAACATTAGGCATTTATAGGAAGTCATGAAATGATGAAAAAACACTGTTTTAATAAAAGTGCATATGAATAATAGATCAAGGTTTTTAGTGTATCAATGGAATTTGTGGGTACTTGGATAATTGGTTAAGATAAGATTGGGTTTCTAAGTATCTTGAAAAAGGAGCGGGAAATTTTAAATACATATATATTTGCAGGAATATAAACGGAGATGCCCACTTAGGTATATTGCATAGAGAGTATGTTGTGTACATAGGTATATATGTATGAGTATATAAATATATAGGAATGAGGTTTGATTTATGAAACGTATGGGGAACCATCCCTAATTTTACAAATACACACACATACATACATAACAAAAAAACGTGTCTGTGTGTGTGTGTGAAGGCCCCTAGTGAGAAGAGGAAGAGAAAAAGAAGAAGAAGAAAGAGCAGAAGAACTACATTCTCTCTCGCTCTCCTTACGCACAGTTGGAGTAAGCTTAACCCCTGGGTGACCAAAACCAAGATTCCTCTCGTCATTCTCCAAAGAACCAAAAAATCTTAGACCTACATCTTCAACATTTCTTCTCCTTATTTTGTTACATTATCTTTATATACTAAAACACTTATGATTAGGCTATTAACCAAACCAAAATACCAAAAAGGCGGCCACTTTTTTTCTTACGTCTCTTCATCATTATTATTATTTCATCATCACTCTGCCGAAAAACTAATTCATTTTTCGGACAATAAAAAACTGTATAAATAGATGTAAATTTATTCCATGTTGGCAAATACAGAGCTTACTACTTGCTGAAGTTCGTCCCTTTAAAAAGACGGGAGGAGAAAGAAAGAAAAATAATTTGCATAGAACTGCATTTTTTTCTTCTTACGCAGAAATAAAATAATAAAACTTCTCTTTCAAGAATAATAATAAAAAGAAGAAGTAAAGTTTTGAGCGTATTATTATAATGAGTTTTCCTTTTATGCTTTTTATTTTAGAGTGTCAAGTGCAAGGAAAAGTGCTTCACAGACCATTTTCTCGGGGTAATAAATTAGGGCAGCGGATTTGAATAATATGCTAATTCCAAGCTCCTGGAATTGAAAGGTGGCGAGAGTTGGTGGATGATTTACTTGCTCTAAACAGAGGAGGGAGATTCACGAGGCAATTCGGTTGACCTCACAATCCGTGAAATACTTTAAACTCAATGACATAAGGGACATATACTATTAGCTGAAGCGTAAAAAATGTATAACTAAGCCTTTTTAGCTTAAAATCATCTCCTTGACTTACTGTTTTAGCCCCAGCTATTATTAAATCATACAATAAATATATTTCAAATATTTTCCCCATGTCATAGATATTATGATAGGTTCGGGCGGAAGAGGGTCCCACTCATGACGTCACATAGGCTGATTCCATAGAGATACAAAGATATAGAGAGCTTATTCCCTTCATCTGTATTTTTGTGTCCAAACTAAACAAAGTAATTGATACTACATCATCGTAAGCTGATCATAGAGATAGAATCTATCTCTATGATCAGCTTACGATGACGTAGTATCAATTACTTTGTTTAGTTTGGGCAATGGCGACAGCTGAATGATGACTTTCTGCTAGTGAAGGGAATAAGCTCTCTATATCTTTATATCTCTATGATGTATCACTATAATAATTATTATATCTTTTCATCTTCAGGACCTCTTGACGTCCATAGAAAACTATTCTAACATACTTCCATGACTCATTGACCGACTTGGCCTTTCCATTCCTTCAATGGAGGAGTCAAGAATAACAGACTCACTTTGGGAGAGTCCCCAAACCCCAAAAATATATTTATTCAAATAACAATAATAATTGTAAATATAACCCCAAATAATAATAACAAAAAAAGAGAATGAAATCCCTGCTTTAAAAACCATTTTCTTCCTCTTTCAAAGAGTTATATAATCGGAGGAGAAGACGGGATATTCAAAATTTGGTCCACCTGCCAAAAAATTAAATGAAGTTTGGACACCATAGTCACCTTTATAGGATATTTTTTTGTAGTATGTGTGTGACTAAGTTAAATACATATACAACTACTACTGTATATTCATACATCTCTTTGGGATCATCATGAGATGTGTGATATGGCATGTCTTTGTTGATGGTGGGCTATTGTATTTTTAGAGTAAGAAGACAGAGCGAGGGACGTGGAGAAGTTGTGTCACTTGGATTCCTGCCCCTGCTGCTGTGTGGCTTAATCCCTGATTAAATATGAGCGTTAAATCATGAAATAATCAATAGGAGAGACTAGGGTGTATAAAGTAGCTTATTACTCATAGAAGAAGGCGACAGCCTTAGAAACGTCAATTTAGCTACTTTAATCCCTCAACTAACTCCATGCAAAAAACGAAGAGGAACTTCGTGAGATGGAATAATAATGTATGATGTTGTAAGTGCGAGAAGGTCAGGGACTAAAGGCATTTTCACACACACACATACTCTATAAACACACAAGGTAAACTGTGTAATCAAGGTAATTTTATTCTGGACAGATGTCCCATAAATCTCTCCTTATACAAATATTTCACGGCTCCCTTGGGAGTAGTAGCCTTCTTGAGAGGGAGTCTCCATTACGTGGTGTAAGTAAGAGTCTCTCCAGCAAATAATAGATATTCAGGAATGAAAGGCTATGACGTCCAAATTCAAACAATAAGCTTGGGAATCGGAGGTTTTTATGTATCGAGATATATATATATATATATACTAGCGAATATTACCCGGCGCTGCCCGGGGTTTTCCAACTTGACAATAGTCTGGATGAAAAAAAAATAACACCAATTATTTTAGTGATGTCATCCCGTGTGATTTTTCATATTAAAATCAGTTCCTTAAAAAGTTGACATTGGGTCTTCATTGCCATTTTTTCCGTTTTGTATTCCATACAGCTAGGTATTTAAACATAGCACAAAGAAGAAATCACACTACTAATTTCAGTAAAATCATCGCATGTGACTTTTCATATTGAAATCAGTTTCTTAAAAAGTTGGCATTGGGTATTCATTGCCATTTTTTCCGTTTTTTATACCTTACGGCTGAATTTTTAATCATTGTAAAAATAAAAAAATCACACGAATAATTTCAGTGATGTCATCGCATGTGACTTTTCATTTTAAAATCAGTTTCTTAAAAAGTTATCACTGGGTTTCATTGCCATTTTTTCCGTTTTGTATTCCTTAAGGCTGTGTATTTCAACATCGTAAAAAGAAGAAATCACACGAATAATTTCAGTGATGTCATCGCATGTGACTTTTCATATTAAAATAAGTTCCTTCAACAGGGGTCATTAGGTCTTCCTTGCCATTTTTTCCGTTTTGTATTCCTTAAGGCTGGGTATTTAAACATGATAAAAGAAGAAATCACACGAATAATTTCATTGAAATCATCGCATGTGACTTTTCATATTCAAACCAGTTCCTTAAAAAGTTGTCATAGCTCTTGATTGCCATTTTTTCCGTTTTGTATTCCTTAAGGCAGAGTATTTAAACATCGTAAAAAGAAGATGAATAATTTTAGGGATGTCATCACATGTGATTTTTCATATTCAAATCAGTTCCTTAAAAAGTTGTCCATGGGTCTTCATTGCCCTTTTTTCCGTTTTTTTGTTCCTTAAGGCTGGGAATTTAAACATCGTAAAAAGAAGTTATTTGTAAGTCGTTTCATAGAGTGCCTATGTTATTTTCGTATGAAAAGTAGTTCCTTAAAAAGTCGTCATTGCATCGTCATTGCCATTTTTTCCGGATTGTATTCCTTAAGGCTGGGTATTGACATCCCTCTCCATCTCTAGGCATTATTGAAATTTGATTAGCACGATGTTGCAATATAAAAAAGTGTTGTTATTTTCCACAAAACTTAAATTTGGGGGGACAGACAGGGACAGAAAGAAAAATATTTTAAGTAATCATGTAGAAAACGAATTTTCCGGGAAACACTCAATACAACACAAACACGTCTTAGTACCTCAGTCTTATCCACAGAAAATTTGGGCAAAATCTAACTTGTAAATTTTAAAAAATCGGCAAAAAACGTTTTGGCGAATAAAATAAGCATGTCGATGACGAATTTTCCGGGAGTTGACAACCCCACTAAAACACTCCCTGAGCTCACAAAACTATTCACTGAAAATTTCGTCAAGATCTAATGACCCGTTCGGGAGATACAGGGAAACGAACGAACGCACAAACGAACGGAATTCTTTTTTTATAAGTATAGATATATACCTATATATATATATATATATATATATATATAAATATATATCAGTCTTGTGAACGGATCGCAAAATTGAACGGCGTTCAGCTGAACGCACGTTCAATGAACGGAGCGCAACTTTTTTTGAACGCTGAACGTTGAACGCTAAAAAAAAGAGTTTTGCTTTCAGTGTTCAATTTTTCCAAACATTTCTTGGACTTTTTTTGGAAATTCTTTTCTAAAAAAACGTTATTCTTTTCCAAAAAAAAAAAAAGTCATAACTTTTTCGGAGATTCTTAAAAAAAAAAAATGTCATCACTTTTTTTGGAGATTCTTTTCTAAAAAAAGTCAACACTTTTTTCAGAAATTCTTTTCTAAAAAAAAGTCATCACTTTTTTTGGAAATTCTTTTCTACAAAAAAAAACCGTCATCACTTTTTCTGGAGATTATTTTCTTTTTAAAAAAAACGTCGTCACTTTTTAAAATATTTGAAAACTGAACGCTAACGGAACACTGAACGCAAAAACATTGAACGGAACGCTGAATACAAAAAAAGCTGAACGCTCACAAGTCTGATATATATATATAACCTAACTAATAACTGGATGTTCAATAGACTAAATAAGATGAAGGAAGAGCAATATCAGAGTCAGCATCTGATGAAACATATAAGAAACGAATGAATTATTGCTATCCTTGTAACAGTCCAAGTCTAAATAGCCCTATGGAGTTGATAAAGATAATAAATGCAACAACAAAAAACAGGGAATCAATAACATTCAAGTTTTTAAATGTAAGCACATAGCTTGACATCACTGGTATTTATAGCTGGATTTCCCTTCTTCTATTCCCTTAGCATTCTAATAAACTGCAGGTCATATGACATTGTTTACCTCAACCCCCTTGTAGGGCCGCCATTTTAACTGCAAAACCAACGCTTTCAAATTGGTTTGTTGTTTCTTCTCAGTTGAGTTAATATAAAGGACTGTGGTACCATCAGCATTACCTAAGGTGAATGTTGTCTAGCGCCATCTACCCTTTATAATAATCCAAGAAAAAATGTAAAATGAAAAAGTAAAAATCATTAATTGATTAGGTTTGCACAATTACCATCATAATACATGTGTATGTACTCTTATGTACAAACATAAATAATACTTTGTACTTTAAAGGAAGCCATTTCACCTTCATTTTTTATATAAAAAAGACTTTGTTTGCCTGTTTTCCTTCCTCTGGGGTCTCCACAAGAATATATATATATATATTTATTCAAGCACATTCCTGAGTAGAAGGCACGAGTCTTCATGGTTCTCTGGATGGAATACAATTTGCTTGCGTCATTGCCTAAATGACGATAATAAAGGAAATGTCAAGATGTGCGCAGGCCATCATCATCATCGGAGAAACAAGTGGTTACTCATATTTTCCCCCCTTTTTTCTTAAAGATGACCCTCTTTAAAACCTTTATTACCTTTTGAAAAGGTTTTGGAATTTTCATTTGAAACATGAGGGACATCAATAAGGATTCTTTTAATTTGGTGCCGAGGATGGATGCTAATTAGATATATTTTATTAAAAGAGCTACATTTTTCAGGTGCATTAATATTATGCCGAATGTTCAAAACAGTAAAGACAAAGCCTAATTTTGTAATTAATATTATAATAATAATAAGGCTAGAGAGACAATACAATTTGAAATATATTGGGTTTATGCCACCTTGAGATTGTCCATAAGTCAATCATTAAAAAATAGTGAAAAATGTATTTTTTAAATGACATTGGGACCTTTTATTTCAATGTCCATTACTAAAACCAAATATCCATTGATTTAGAAGTGTTTATACAGATATGTACAGTTTGCAACGGTTGAAATCATGCCGCAGACCTCAAAATCCCTAAGGATGCGGTTTCCTCAATTATTTCATTTATGGTTTTAAAGGAATACAGTTAAGTAATATTTATACGGCTCAATATCATTTCATTATAAAAAAGGTTCAAAATTCAATTCATAACACACTAATCCAGGTGATATGGGATGCGTCCTCTAGTGGTTTCGACCTCTCAGAAAGTAATATTTAAAGCAAAGCTTGTATGTGTCAAGGAACTTTACTTTTAATCCTTGCCCATTTTTACATACAAATGAAAAGTTAGGACACTTTTAATATTTTATTATGAATACAATTGGATACCTTGACCCCCTCCCCCCCAAAAAAATAGTGAATACCGACCATAGAGAATAAACAAAAATTGATCAATTTTTGGACGAAGATGTCTGGTCCACCTAAAAGGCCTAAAATATGTCTGGGTATTAATTTATACTCGACATGACATAGAAAGAAAAAAAATCTTTGGATATTCAGTGCTACCATACGGTACTTTGACACTCTATATTCTCAATGGCTGCAGCCTATAAAAACCTTTTCATTATTTTGCCTTTGCCAAAATTATATACTAAAATTATATATATCGTTAGAGATATAAATGGAGATAGAGAAAAATATTCTTTGAGTCCTGATTGGTTGAAAGAAAAGTGGAGGGAATAATTCAAAAATCATTTAGTAATATGCAATAAAGTAACAATTGATTCGCGGCTCTTGAAGAGTGAACATCAATTACTCAGATAGACAAGAAATTCATCATTAAATAGACAAATAGTCTCTTCTTCATGGGCCTCACTCCATGCCAATTTAAAACCCTTTGAATTCAGTACTCTTGTTCCTTATTAATTGTATCTGCTTAGTCACAAGATTAATTTAACAATGCTATTTCTCGATAAATGGAACAAAACAATGACTATCGGACGATGAAAAATCATAAAGATATAAAGATATATAAAGCTTATTTCCTTCACTAGCAGAGAGTCATCATTCAGCTGTCGCCGTTGCCCAATATAAACAAAATAATTTGATCTACGTCATCGTAAGCTGATCATACAGAAAGAAAGATGGGTGTATATTTGGCAATGTGACGTATGCCTCTGAAGAATCCAATAGGATCTCTGTGTGTTTAATTCTCTATTTGAAAAATAAAGAAAGCAGTTTGTTCAAATGAAGAAAAAAACATGTTACATAGTAAGTTGGCGTGCAGATCCTTTCATCTATTCATAATACATTTAAACCACTATTTATGGTACACAATGTATTTCCTCTTAAGACGTTTTGGGCATTCCATGACCAGGAGTCCAATCCATGGATTCCCTCTTTTACTGAGGCGACATCTATTGTTTGTTTTCCTATTGCATATCTAATGAATTGGAGGGGGGATCATAAGCGTGGTGTGGTAGTCTCTCATTATTCAAATATATGTACATATTAATTTGTTGACTTCATTTATCTTGGGGAATAATTACAGTCTATTTAGAGATACTTATAAACTCATTCATTTGCGGTAAGAAAAAGTAATTAAAATTCTCCAGAAAATAGATAATAAAGCTTATTATTATTATTATTATTTTGTATTGATCCTAAATGAAAAAGGAAGAAAAAAACAAGAATAAAAGTCAAAATAAGAGCTTGTTTTTTGTTATTTTTCACCTCCTTTTCTTCAGGGTGGGTCCAAGACATCTCATTTAGGTTCACGCCGTGTTCAATGGTCTCCAAAACTAATGTCATTATATTTGTTTGTTTTTTCTTCCATATTTTCCCGCAGGATTTGACATTTTTTAATTTATGTTTTATCATATATTTAAAATGGTGTCCGGAAGAAATGGACACGGAAAATACGGCCTAAGAAGAACTGGTCCAAGAACTATGGCCCATATAATTGGGTAGGCACGTACTTTTGTGGCATAAACTAAATATTATAAGTATATGTACTACTTCTGATATAAAGAAATAATGGTGATAATAATTTTACTTTTGCAATTATAGATAAACGATTTCCTTGATGTTGTTATTATTAGATGGGGCAAATATTTATTCGGGCCATTTTTTCCATGCATCATCCTTTTCCTAATCTATCTTTGGTCATTTCTTACTAAACCCTTTTTCCTCAGTCATTTCTGACTAATATTTATTTAGTTTTTGCCACTTTTACGCTAAATAAATGAAGTCTTTCAGGATCTATATCAGGAGTCGGAAATTACGTTTGAACGTGGGCCAAATGTGACAATGGTATTGTAGGCAATCTTTTTATTATATTTTTAATTAATATGATTTCATATAATATTAAAATTAAATTAAAATCATCAAACTTTCAAAACGTCTTTCATTCAATTTAATCATTAATTTGGCTAGGTTTGCTCGTTTTATGCTGCCTGCTGCATCTCGTGTCGTCTCTCATGAGTAATAATAAAGTTATGACTTGTGCGCTATGGATAACTGTATAGATATTCAACCTGTAGTTTTGTCATTTTTGGACTAAGATCATTAATATCTCCATAAACGATTCGAAATTGATGGGATTGCTTTTTTTTAATATGGGCTTTAACTTTTTTTTTCAAATCAAATGAACGAAATAGTCTATTAAACTATCATGTTTAAAGACATACTGAATTTTAATACAATTTAATAATTTACAAGCTTTGCTCGAGTATGTACTGCTCCATGATTAAACTACAATGAATTCCATCGAATCTGTCAAAGAAACAATACAAAAAATGGTGTCGTTTTCGAAACCTTTTAACGTTCCTATTGAAAACCCCTTAGTTTACTTTAATTCAGCACAAATAGTAGAACGGCTAACTTTGGAGATCGTAGGAAAATATATTTTTTCTAAAAGTAAATTTACCAAAAATGATCATCCCCTCTAGGGATTCGAAACCTGCGCCCTCAAAATTGAGATGTGAACACGCCTTAACGCACATGGCTATCGAACTCCCTCATTTTAGTTTAATATTTACATAATAGAGTAAAAAGTTTGAAAGAATGAAATGCAATTTGCGTTTATATTTTTATTACTCAATTATTCATCATTATATATATTTATTTATTTCAGGAAACGACCGGGACACCGGTCCGGCCCGGGACGCTAAAAAACAGCCCGGACCCGGCCTGGTACCCGGTCGTTTCCTTATATATATATATATATATATATATATAATAATATATAATAAATGAAGGGGGGGGGGGGGATTTAAAACTAAATACCAACTCACCTTACTTATTGTATTTGAAGTTGTTTTCACAACAAATAAAAGTATATGAAAATATATTTATTAGATAATAAAACAACACAGAGAAACACTCGTAGCAAGGGTGCAGCTTCATTTTGTATGTTCAGCCATTTCTTCAAGTTCCTTGTTTATCATCCCCCTAGATCACTACTCCCTTTCTATTCATAGAAAGGATAATTGCTGACTCAAAACAAAACGTGTTTTTATTTATTGAATCAAACATATATTTTAAAAAGTGAATAGAACTCACTGCCATTATGTATACTAGCGAATGCTACACGATATTGTCCAGGATGATGTTCTGGGAATGATCACCTAGGCCTAATATTTCCCTGACACCTCAAACTTTTCCATAGAAGAGTTTAACAATATTAACTATATATGTTTTTGAGAAACAAAGGATTTTGTATTAGTATATATTTTATCCAGGAAAAGCCATCCATTCAAAAATGTTTCTTAGCACAAAAAAACTCTTCGTCAATTTGTTTTTTGTCAAAATCAACGCGAAAAATTACTAAGAAATTGTAGAAAACGTTTTTTCCCGCATAAAATACACATATGTAAAACAATTTTGTGGGAAGTATCGAAAAGGTCCAAAACACATCTTATCTTATCACTTCCAAGTCATACACAGAAAAGTTTCTCCAAATCTTACTAGGAAATTTTAAGAAATCGCACAAAAAACTTTTTGGCGAATAAATTAAACATTGTGATAATGATAATTTTCCGGGAAAGTCCATCACCACTAAAACACTCCTCCTTGAGCCCTCAAATTACTCAAAGAATCTTTCATTAAGATCTAATGAATATTCAAAGGATTAAATTTTTTAGATCCTAGATATTACCGATTAATTTTAGCAACTTCAATTTTCAAGCCTATTCACGCAGATGGAATTCCATCCAACCAATTAGACATAAAATAGTTGAAGAAATGTTGTATATTGAATAAAAAACTATTAATTTTTTATGACCTACATAAACAATAAGTAATTGAAATCTTTTTAATCTACTAAATAAATATATGGTTTTGATGGCTGTTGAAATACATATAACGATAAATGTTTTATGAGTGATGGGCGATAACTATCAAGAGAAGGTATTCAATATTTATAGAGTCATCATTTTTCGAGCTGAATTGAAGGGGGTTTCAGCCTGATGATGACGATAAAGAGTAAACAAACGTGTTTGAAGAGATATAACAAGGGAGGAACAGTACAATGTTGATTGGTGTCATAAAATGAGATCATTTAATTGATTCTGAGATCTCCCGATCTGTATTACCAATTGTTTTAATTACTTGTATTATTATTATTTTCAAAGAGGAGACTTTTGGGAGACTATGTTCGACATTCCAGACATTTCGGAGGCAACTTTAATGTTGAGGTTAGAGATTTTTTTTCGGTTCTCCTTTATTGTTTAGATAATAGATATAAAATATATAAAAATATAATATATAAGTAAAATAAATATTATAGTTCATAATAAAAAATCTAAACATGAGGTATATTAATAAAACATATTATAAGGGTAACTATTTAAAATATTTCAATATTTAAAAAAAATTGATTATGAAGAATAAAATTTGATGACGTTCCCCGCAAGAACCCATGAATCCTTGGAGCCGGAGGGGATCTTGAGAGTGAGGGCGGCGTATCGGGCGGCAGCAGAGAGCATCCCAGACCGAAGAATAGACGGTTTTATAATTTCTTTTTTTTTGTCAAACAACTCGCTATGTAGGATTTAGAGTTTGACAGAACAAATTCTATTGCCTGGCTTTTAGGAGAATTGTGTCCTTTTTTCTTTAAGAGACCGAATAGGATCGTTGCTTTGGTATATTTGTCGCCGTTGGTCTTAAATCCCTTCATCATGATTATCAGAAACTTTGTTAAGATTGTGACAAACGGGCAATCCACAAATGCATGTTCAACGTCGTTGTACAGTTTGCCACAATTAAGGCAATGGAAATCGAAGGATATACAACCGGCAGATATCTGCAACTCAGCCGTGAACTTTTTACCGTCATAAATTAAATTCCAGGGGTTAGAGATTGTCCTTAGTGTTAATTAGAAGGGAAATAATGATTTTTGACCCGGCATTATAGCTACATATGAAAAATTAAAGATTGCATACTTTTTGTATTAAATGTTATGGGGTATTTTAATCAAGCATATAATATTATAAATATTACAGCTATATTGACAAAATATTTTTCTAATACAAAAAAATAAAGTGAAACTATAATCAACTCTCAATGTTTCGAGCGCAGGTTAATCTTCCAGGAGGGGAAGGGAATTATTGATCAAGACACTGGATTTAGTAGTCTAACCATAATATAAGAATGTTTATTGTTATCAAAATACATAAAAATTAAATCTCTATAATATGAAAATACAAAAATGTTTTTTACGGATGATGCTTTAAACGTTATTCACGGACTAAAACATATTTTTCTGAAGTATACTTAGCAAATCAGTGAATAATCAATTCTCATTCATATACTTTGCCATGGGAGATAAATTTGGACATTTAATCATTTACGTAATGTAGATATTGTGTTTATGAATATTAAGGATTTTAAATAAGGAAAAAATATTTTATAGGTGCGAGACAAGCTCTTCCAAGGGCAAAGGAATATGTGTTGCTTATGTAATGAATGCGTTTTAATTTGGTCCAAAATACTCATAAAGAAAAATACAGAACGGAGATCGAAAGAGAACAGCTCTAAGCAACACCATCCTTACTAAAATCCAACATATATATATGCTAAGAGATCGTCAGATGACGTCGTAGCCATTTTACCTCATAATAAACTTACTCATCAAGTTAGAAACAATTTTCCGTTATTTATGCCTTGAATTCTTTGATGTGACTTTATTTTTACTCATTTAAACTAAAGTTTTGTTGGTTTTTAATTAGAATCGCCAATTATGTCCACTAAACTGAAAAATAGTTTCGCCTGTTGGCTAAGAAAGACATTAAAACAGTTTATTATTATCATTATATATATATAAAGAATCATATACAATAATTTATGTTTTGGGGAAGAAAACCGTAAAAACATATAAATATTTTTCAAAACTATGTGATAATTTATTGTTTCATGTTTTGCAGTCCCTTCTTTATTATTTTTACTTTAAAATTCACACAAACAAACTTTAATATTAGTTCGCAAGGCATTACTTATTTATATCCTGAACTTACACTCGATGTTTATTATTACTTGTGGAACCTACCCTCAAACAAACAAAATAATCCTGAACTTGCTTCCAAATTGTCTAGGTTCATAAATTATTATATTTGAAAAAGTATTTCTGTCGCCGGAGAGTCTCTTCTTGTAGCTATTAATCACGGGTCATAAATAAATAAAGATCTCTTTTCAAGAGTGGATCAAGGTATCAACTTCGGAATCTCTTTTTATGACACGAGTCAACATGCTCTTAGTATTGCTCTACATATCTTCTTTGAACGCTCTCCATTGCTAATGCTCACAAACGTCAGCTGAAAAAAAGAACAGCCTCAATCACCATTTTAATTGCTAATTTTTATTGTATTTAATTTTTTTTAATCAAGACAGAAGGAATTATAAATTGATTAGTTAATCATGAAAAAATAATTTTTTCATGAAGATTGTGAAAATATGTACCTGAACGCAATTTGATGATTCAGCAGTTTTTTACCACTAGGGAATAATTCAAATTTATCTATGAAATTTATTAACATGTAGAAAGTGGTCTTAAACGATTTTTTAAATAATACATCAAATACGATAAAATAATTAATACAAAAAGGAAAAATTGTGCTTACAATAACGTACAAAAACGTTTCAGTTTAGATTTGTTTTTCCTTATTAGGACCCTTAATCTCCGAAACATAAAACAATTTGAAAAAAATATATGTATAACAAATAATAAAACACAACTAAACCCGTCACGCAGTGGAATATCATACAAAGGAAGATAAATTTATGATAATCATAATTTTAAAAAAGATGTGCTTCCTATCCTTATGTTATAAAAATGAGTAGTACCGTTATGAGAAGAGGCAGAGTGGGCATATATATCAGTATTGTTTTTATACTGTTGACATATTAGACATTTCTAGGCAGGAACGGAGTGGGAAGAATTTATCCACCGGTACAATTATGCCCTCACCGGCCTTATACAGGCCCAATATGCCAGTGGGAGGCTGTCAACGGCCGTTTATGTTTCTTGAGGCCAGCGGCCCACCGGGAATAGTCCCGGTACTCCTGCTGGCCACTCCGCCCTGTTTCAAGGTACCTACATATATCCTTTCTTTTCTGATACCTCTTTGTGTTAGAGGACTAAATACTTAGATCAGCCCAAAAATATATAATCACAAAACCTACCATTTATTGAGAGTAACTATTCAGATAATAAATAGTCTTCTTGAGTTTATTTTTTACCGGCTCTATAAACACTCTATTGAGTTAATAAACCTTCATTTTGTTAAAATATTTGTATTTTATTTATTGTCAATCATGCATAAAAAGTTATATGACTCATTTAATACTGTAAAAGAACCGCCAGTATATGAAAGGTTTAGTGATTTACACTTCTCTTATTTACTTATCGTAGTAAAATATAGTGATTATGTAAAGGGAAAGGTTCTAAGGTCTCAGAACGGGTAGTGCAAGTGAATTAAAAGATTTGATAACACTAACCAAAATAACACATTCCATGAGGTTATCATATTTTTTTAAGTTATTTATGCTTGGATTCTTTAATGGGACTTTCTTTACTTATTTATTAAACGTTTTGTTGGTTTAGTACTCAAATCGTCGATTTTGTCCACAAAACTGGAATATAGTTACGCCTCTTGGCAAAGAAACAAGTGATAATGCTTTATTTTATTGTTGTTTGTTATATTATGTTTGTTTTGTCATGTGATCAAGATGTTAAAAAAAATATTATGAATTTCTTATTCATTTGTATCATTCCCTAGTGACGTCACTTCATTATTTAGTCAATATCAATTACCTGATTGAATCATAGTCACATTGTAACCAAAAGAAACAAAGCCAAAATGAGGTAATTGAATTATTGTTTATATTTAAATTACAGAATATTTTATATTTTGATTTGCTCGACATTTAAACAAAAAAACATCACTCTTTTTATTGGCAAAGTTCGATCTATATACCGGCACACCTCTCATTAGCGATCACTCGTCCATGGTGGCCATCAAATATGTACCGTAGGGTAAAAAAGAGAGAAAGTGCGTTAGCTCAGTGCTTTAAGGCGTGTTCAACCATAGAGATATAAAAAACATAAAGAGCATATTGGATTCGTCAGAGAAATACGTCATATTGCCCAATAACAACAAATCTTTCTATCTCTATGATCAACTTACGATGACGTAGATCAAATTACTTTGTTTTATATTGAGCAATGGCGACAGCTGAACGATGTTTCTCTGATATTGAAGGGAATAAGTTCTCTATATCACTATATCTCTATGTGTTCAACTCTCAATGATGGGTGCGCAGGTTCGAATCCCGAGAGGGGAAGGTCGATTTTGATCAACCTCATTGATAAGATCCTAGGTTCAATGGACTCATTCTAACGCCATAATAACGCTTATTTATATCCAGTCGAATGAAACTCTATCGAACCAAAGAAGAGGGGAAAATAATAGATCTATAAACCTCTTTGTAACGGTCACATTATGGGGGGTTCCTTGAGATAACCTAATATATGTAAAGGTTGGACCGTATTTATATGTCTATGGTTCTCAGATCTCTCTCTATCTATTTTAATTGAGAATCATCATTACTATTTTTGATCTATTTGATTGTTTCTCTAGCAAAATATCCATCACTATACATACATATATCATGGCCAACATCAAAGCAATATTATCATTATTATTATTATCCTGCGGACTCCATTTACCTCAAATAAATATAATTAAAGATGGATGGATACTTCAATCACGTCAAGAGACATAATATCCAATATATATTACACACACAAAAAAACATATATATTTTTTCATTTATATATATATACCATCTTTTTAATAACATCAAAGTTGTTGACAGGTGACACACACACACGCATTTTTATTTTCTCTCTTCTTTTGTAGCTTGTTTTTTCATATGTGTGAAGAAAAAAGAAGCCAAATTGTTGGTAAAGAGGTAATAATGCATTTTTTTCTCTTATCGAGAGCCCTATTGAGGATTTTGAGGATACATATATATATTAGGGATCACTCAATATATTGGCGTTCATAGTACAAACCATAGATATCGGATATTTTTAAATATCAATTAAGAACTTTCAAGAATATGTTATAATATTTTTTAAATACAACCATTTAATTAAATATGTTAAAGCTCCTTTTTCGAGATCAATATAGTCAAAGAAGGCGATGTTCCTTGAAAAACAGAGACAGTGTTAAGTAGAAATGTAAGTTTTTTCGTCGGAGCAATTTGTTTTATAAAACTAAGTAAGTAATTTATTATATATTTTCTAACTTATATCTAAAAGAAAAAACTATCGCTCTATTAATCGGCTAGTGTTTTTTTTCTTTAATAAACTATCGGCAATATATCGGCCCTTAAAATCAACTATCAGTCGATCACTAACATCTACATATGGTCATAGGAATATCCCTGGAAGCATTGCAGGCAACACAGAGTAATATCAATATTGATTTACAATGGGATACCGATAAGATTTTATATATTATGTTGATGGAGGCCACTCGAAGTAAACATCTAATAATCCTAGGAAATAGTCTTAATCTATAAAACTAACGAATATTGCTAACGATTGCATATTTTATGTTGATCCATAGCAGTTGATTGAAAAGGGAGAGCAAATTACTTTTCTATCAGGGTTTTGATATTTTGAAATAAGTCCGTGACTTTTTGAATTCCCCGCCTTATAATTAGGTGGCAACACTGCTCCTGTTAACAAAATCTATCAGCTGACTCCTGTTAAAGTTTGAAGACGCTGGGTATTTTGGTATGTGTTTGATAGTCTTTAAAGACAAACAACTTCTTTAATTGTGGGGAAAATGAAGAAAAAAGGGATTTCGTGAGCTTATCAAGCTTTATTTTTTGGCTAAATTTTACGAATTACGTTATGAATTGCTCCCTCACCCGTCTCGGATTTAGCCCCGAGTAACTATTTCTTGTTTCCGAACCTTAAGAAATGGCTCGACGAAAAGAGATTTTATTCCAACGATGAAATTATCTCACAAACTAATACATATTTTGAGAACCTCGAGAAATTTTATATTTTGGAAGGATAAAAAAATTGAAGAATGTAATAAAATTACTTTTTATCAAAAAACCTTTGTTAATTTAAAATTCACAGACTTATTGACCAGCCCTCATATAATCCTATAAATACGATACTTAACATGTATTAAAAGACAGGGGCCTAATTTTAATGCCAAAAGATTCCTTACAAAACTTAGATTGTTTAACGACTGAAGAATACGATCAACTAATGTTTTAAGTGGCAAAAAAGTGCAAACACAAAAAAAATACATACGACTTCATGACGACTTGGTTCATGGTGGTGATCATCCAGCTATTTTATATTATGTATATCACTCAAAGCCCACCTTTAATTTTGATTCGAAAGTTTAACAAAACAATCACTTAGTAAGAAAGAGAGAGAGAGAGATGGAAAAATTGCTGATCATGATCTTCAGATGGGATTTGGCAGTTAGTACCTTCATGTTTGTCTTTTCCTCCACTTCAACCACTACTTTCACCCGACGGCATGCGTGCTATCAGGAATAATATCTCAGAGTAGGGATGTGAACAAAAATATTTTAATCATAAGTAGTCATAAAGCACCCAAACAACAACTTAGATGTTATCCACAAAACATATATTGCTTTATGGCGTGCTTTCGCGCGCTTAAATATCAGCTGTATAAATTTGAACAAGCTGAAGAAAAGAGGGTTGACTGTGTTTGTTTACCGTGACGTCAGAGATTAATCATGCTATCATTTCTCCTCTAATCTTAATGTTGATTTTGATATGGACAAATATATAATTAAATATCCTTTGAGGGGGCTGAACAATTTTTTGTGATAGCATCCCTTTCTTTAACGTCACATTAAATAGAAACCTGCATCCTTAATAATTACTTTATCTCACAGTAAATTACGTTACACATACACCATAACAGTACACCCCAGTATGATAACTTAAGAAAAGAGGATACCAAATATTATTGACGAAAAATAAACTATAGCCAAAACGTTCACCAATGATAGTATTATTATTTATTTTTCCTTCTTTTGACTCATGTGTATAGAGCATGAAGGAGACCGATGGGCCCCCAAAGATGCAAGAAGACAACCACATTAGCTTAGCCTTAGACAAATACCCTTTGTTTAATGAGGCCTTTGTCATTCCCCTTTATTTGCAATGCTTGACTCTGAAGTGGGAAGAGAATAAAAACAATACCATCAAAGAAGGCGAGAATAAGAGCCCTTGAGAGAGAGAGATAGAGTCTCAATCAAAGTCCCGGACGCTTCTTTAAGGATCACATATGGTTGGCCTCACTAAAGGAGGAGACCAGTTGTTCACACTTGAGTCATAAAACGAGAGGTTCATTAGTGGTAATCAGAATACGTGAGCGTAAATTATGCAAATGTTGTTGTACGCATGGTAAAAACCAACAGACGCATAAGAACAATTCAAATTAATACCATCTGTATTCGGAATATATAATATTGTTAGATATTGAGAAAAGGTGGTGCTCTTGAAGGCTGATTGGTGATAGAAAAAGAGAGATAATAATTCAAAATGCGGTTGGTAATATGCGATAAAGTATCACTTTCCACGCGGCTGTTGAGGAGTAAAACTCAATCCAAAGATAAGAAATCGATCCTTAAAAATACTTATAGTTCTTTTCTATGTCAATTACAAATCCTTTGAATTGAGTCCTCTTATTCCACTATAAAATTTAATTGAATTTGAAAATGATATATTCAATTATTTAAACATGTATTTATTTTGCTTATTTATTTGCTCTGTCGATAGATGGATCATAGTTCTGTCGGACGTAGACAAATAATAATAAACAGTGGACTCTAAATTAACAAATAATATTGTTTGGTGGGTTTGTAAGAAAAATATTTCTCTTTTCTTAAACATCGTAATCTAATCCTCTCGCTGCCTCCTGTGAGAACTATATTTATTTGGAGTGAGATATCACGTTTGCCAACAGTAAAATTGTGCTTCTATAGAAGAGTTTTATGCAGAATTAGTTGAAACTACTCTGACGTGCAATGAAATAAACAAAAAAGTTTTTATAAAAACTGAGATAGCCGACGTCACTGGTATTTATTGTATGATTTCCCTCCTTTTATTCTTTATATTTTATGTCGATGTAGATTAAATTCATTGTTTATATTGTGCAGCAGCAGCCATTTTAACTACATTTTTGGAATGTTT
This sequence comes from Caligus rogercresseyi, assembly GCA_013387185.1. Classification (NCBI taxonomy): domain Eukaryota; kingdom Metazoa; phylum Arthropoda; class Copepoda; order Siphonostomatoida; family Caligidae; genus Caligus; species Caligus rogercresseyi. The sequence continues at coordinate 17,632,229 of CP045896.1, forward strand.
CTCACAGTTCATTATCTGACTTAGTTAAGCCAATGGTTAATACATATGTTTTTAATCGTTTTATTTGAACTCCTCTTCATTCCAGCAAAAGACGTCTAAAAGGCGGCAATTCCCCCCCCCCCCCCCCCCCTCCTTTTTTCTAATTGAATTTGAAAAGAAAAACAGGGAATGATCATATTCTCAAGCAACATACACCAATCATTCTTCGAACCATTATGGCGTTAAATTAGTTCCCCCTATATTGTTGTTTTTCTCCTTTGTTGACATGTTTGTCCATCATGGGGAAGGACTGTGTTCAGACATAATATGGCCAAGTTAGTCTTTCTCTCACACACAAACAATGTATAGGGAAAATCCTGAAGAAGGAGAAAAAAAAACTTTAATTCAATTTGATTTATGGTGAAGAAATGGCTCGTGTGTGCAAAATTCATTTCTCCATTTACACGTACTATACATTTTATTTATTTTGGACCCTACGGCCTGCCTACTCCTTCTAATACAAGAGAGAGGTGCTTGTAGTAAATAATGACTGAGGACTGTGACATGGCTCTTAGGGATATGACACATGAAGCTCCGAGGGGAAGAATAAGATACGTGGCAACTTAAATTTGATTCAGTATATTATGGGCTTAGTTTCATAATGTTTTCGATATTTTTATTCGTTTTTGATCATTGTATTTAAAAAAATTGTTTACATGATCCCTGTGGAGAAAGATACTTGGAGATATTTTTCATAGAGATATAAAGACATAGAGAGCTTATTAGAATCTCAGAGATATACGTCATATGCCCAATATAAGCAAATATTTTATATCTATGATCAATTTACGATGACG
>CP045896.1:17633164-17741088 GCA_013387185.1 Caligus rogercresseyi
AGTGGCACGAGAGTTGGTTTCACTTCTTGGTGTTGTGACGTGATTAAGACAGAGAAAGAGGGATGTCAACCCCATGAGCAAAATAAGGATGCTTCCCTTCCCTCCAGAGTTTTGAATTTTAATTACAGTTGACTCATTCTCTCTCTCTCAAAAAGACACTCAACATTAAAAAGAAGGGTCCATATCCCTACGATTATCGTTATGCTTGTCATGCACCTAATTAAAGAACTTCACGCTGATTTTATCCACGGATAGAACATATTCCTGTAACTTTTATTTAGAGATATCTATATATTTATGTACGACTAAATGACGATTGTTAACAATATTAAAAAATTATTATTGGTAATTCCATAGAGATATAAAGATATCATAGAGGGCTTATTGAATTCTTCAGAGGAATACGTCATAGTGCCCAATATAACAATATTTCTACGTCAGCTTACGATGACGTAGTACACAATTACTTTGCTTATATTGGGACAATGGCGACAGCTGAACGAGGATGTGTCTCTGCTATTGAAGGGAAAGAGCTTAATATCTCTAGGGTAATTCCGCAGGTTACCAATGGACTAAGTGCTATTTCAAGTATATAAAGAATCTTCTAGGATACAAACTTTTTTCTTAATTTGAATGATTGAAATAACCAAAAGAGCGGCAATAATGATAATATAATAAAACTGTAGAAACTGAAGCCTTAAATTGCTCTATCCACTAGCTTGTCTCCAAATCAAGTGAGACTTGATTATAGACGCGAGTATATACTTTTAACGAAACAAGGATGAAGAGAATTTTTCAAAGAGAAAAATGTATGAAAGCAAATTTTGCAACAGAAAAAAACTTAAACGCGTCACAACTAACGAACCAAACACTCCACAGAATTAATAAATTCGACCAATTAAATTGAAGTCTTGAAACTGACATATATAAAATATATATATATATAATCAAATGGTCTTCTTTGATCAAAACAAATTAATCTCTTTTTCAGTCAATGTTTCTGGCACTACTTTATTCGATATTTCATAAAAACCCATGCTAACTCTGCCTATAAACAATTCATTTTCAATCATTACATGCAAAGGCTCTCCTTAGGTCAAGCCTTCCTTGACATTTTCATATTGATGCAGCTTGTTATGAGGATATTGAGGTTCCCTTGAGTAAAACCAGAATTGTGGACCCTCGTCAAGGACAAGGTGAAATACAACTTGCCTTCTTCACATTGTAGGTACGACGAAACGAACTCTCAACGAAATAGAAATAATTGCACGGATCGAAAAAAAAACTTTAAGCCTGTCAAATATATCTATTATTATTAGCAAATTGTCTTCATGACAGAGATTATGACCTTAAAATATAAGTTCTTTGCAGTCTTTACGAAATGTTCTCTCTCTGAAAAAATTGATCCTTCAAAAATACATTTAAGTGAATGATGCAAGAATTATGCATTCTAAGAATGTCGCAGCTCCTTATCGTCCTTCTTTCTTTTAAGCACGGTCTCTCTCTCCCCATCAATCAAACTGACCTTAATGTCCCTCTCTTTGTCTATTAATGTAAATTAAATAATGTATATGAAGTCCCGTTCTCTATCAGTAAGTGTTCATATAGTATATGCTTCTAATATATGGCTCTGTGTATAACATCCATGACATAGATTAACAATAATAAAGAAGAATAAACCTTTTCATTAATATAGTAGTTAGGGCCAGGGAATACTTCAACAACCTGGCCTAGGAACTCCCTCCTTATTATGTCAAAGTTTAACTACCTTCGTAAAAGGGAAAAGGAGGGAGTTCCTTATAGAAACTCCCTCCATTTCCAGGTTATAGTATTCCCTGTTTGGTTCAGTCCTGATCTTAGAGATATAAAGACATAGAGGGCTTATTGGATTCTTCAGAGGAATACGTTTTTGTGACTAATAACAACAAATATTATATCTCTTTAATCAGCTTACGATGACGTAGTACAAATTACTTTGTTTATATGGGCACAGGCGACAGCTGGAACGATGTTTCTCTGCTATTGAAGGGAATAAGCTCTCAATACCTTTATCTCTATGGTCCTGATTACTACTATTTTTAACTGGCCCTCGAACAGGATAAGCTAGTTACAGTAGGATTATCAATAAGGGTGTATAATTATTGGATATTTTAAGGATAATATCAATTATCAAAAATAAAATGACTTACTAAAGATTGTCATGTCTTTTTATCATATTGAAGTATTTCTGATTCCAATGGAGTGTAAAATAAATATTTGACTTAATCTAAAGGATTAAGTTCGTCAGTTTAAATTTTATGTTTTACGAAGTTTCTTGTACAATTTGATTTGATATGGAATACTAAATTAAATACTCATAGCGTTTATTATAAAATAATTTCGAGGCATATTTTAGTATCTGACCTCGTCCGTTATATGGAATTTGATGGTCCCTGGAGTAAAACCAGAATCGTAGAACCACATCATTGACATGGTTGAATACAATTTACTTTTTCACATCGATACTTCAGCTCAACCGAAGAATTAGTCTGATATATCGCTATTTTCACAGTATATGATTTTTTTAAAATAAATGTTACAATTTATTAAGTTTTAGTTTTGGTTGTATTATAAGAATTAACTTCCAATTTAAAAATAAATATATGTTGTTTTACGTATTTAATCTATTCATTTGATAGTTGCATTTTCTCTATTGTAGTGTATATTGATTAGATAAAGATCTTAAAAAGGAATTCCTAACTACGTAATGAACTACCGTTTTTTAACTTTCATGTCTTACATAAAAATGCGTACAAAAATCAAAGATCCTCACGATTTAATGTAACACCTTTTTGTAGAGAGGTTTTTTATACATACATTATAAAATATGAGTTAAAAAATACTTTTGAGTGTTTTCAATAACTTATGATGATATTTAGGGCATTCTAAGACTTTTTATAATTTTCTTCGCAGTTGTAATACAATATTTATGAGATTCCGATATGCTAAGAAAGGATTTTCATCAATTTCGTGTCGCTTTCTCGCTCGTCAAAGCTGACTGTAGTCATTTAACGGACCAACTTATTCGCGCCTATGGGTTGCTATATAGTTTTATCGTTTCATATTCTAAAAATAACATTCATGGCTCCTGCACTTAAAACCTGGTGCACATATTTATTCAATTAAGCTTCAGTGAACTAAAAAAGTATTACCCTCATTTTCACCGCTACTGTCCTCTACTAACGCTTAACTAATGTTCATAATAGTGATAATTTTTATTATTAAAATATTAAGACAGTAATAACAATTTTAGTTTCATTTCAAATCATCAAATTTGTGACAATGCAAACTAAAAAGCTGCTAAAAGTATTGCTAAACAAAATGATTGATTATTTTAAATATATATACTTTAAATCATCAAAAAAACTCACCTTAGGGCAGATCCAATTATATATTACTTCTTTATTTAATTGAAGCTCCCTCTCTGAAATTGGTTAAAAGATGAAGAATCACAACTTAAGATATCTGAATAACCAATAGTTTCTCTAAAGTCTTTGTGTTTTCAACATTTGTAGTCTCCGATATCTTTTAACCGCCTATAATAAATATCAAAAAGGACCCTCTTAACCATTGAGATTTTTTTAAACATCTACCATGGATTCGCAGAAAAAAATATATTCTAAAACTGTCCTTAAAATATATAAAAATATGATATGTAGGATCAGGTTATAACTGCGTGGAGAAAGACTTCTTCGAATTATTCAATGAAATAAACTTTCGTTGTTGTTCTTTTTTAAGTAGATGCCTGTTGGTTGTGCGTCTGTGTGTGTGTATGGTACTTTCTCTTTAAAACTTATTGAATTAAAACGTGTCTTGGCACAAAGACATACATATTTATACATACTCAGTATTTGACAAAATATTTTGATCTCAGTACGTGGTGTGTTCCTAACTCCGACCCTTCTAAATAGGTATGTGCTCATTAGAGTGCATCAAACCAGTAAGGGTTGAATACTATAACAATAAAATCTGTTGGAGCGTAATCCTGTATTCATTCTAGTTATTTTATAAAAATAACTAATCAGCTGGTCTTTAAACATATTTATAATAAAATAATGATAAAACTATAATAAGAGATAAAATAATTATAAAACACTAATAAGGGAAAAAATAAGTTAAAAAACAAATAAGGGTAAACACTTTACAGAGGAATGGTTCCAATATATATATATATATATATATATATATATATATATATATATATATATTTGAGGACGTTGTTAAGAATATGTGGCATTTTAGTTTTCTTGAATGTTAATATAATGTGATATAATATAAGTGAAATAAAGTTGTACCCTGGGTACAAAAAAAAACACATAGGGTAAACACTTTACAGAGGAATGGTTCATATATACATATATATATATATATATATATATATATATTATATATATATATATAGATATTATATATATATATATATATAGATATGATAGATAGATAGATAGATATAGATAGATAGATAGATAGATAGATATAGATAGATAGATAGATAGATAGATAGATAGATAGATAGATAGATAGATAGATAGATAGATAGATAGATAGATAGATAGATAGATAGATAGATAGATAGATAGATATATAGATAGATAGATAGATAGATATATAGATTTATATATATCTATATATATATTTATTTATTTATTTGTTGTCTATATGATTCGACAGAATTGCAGTATCCGACAGGATATAAATAAGCATTATAGCATTAAAATTAGTCTATCTAACCTAGGATCTTATCAATGAGTTCGAGCAAAATGATCATCCCCTCTCGGGATTCAAACTTGCGTATCCAACATTGAGAGTTGAACACACATTAGCACAAATAGCAACCGCACTTCCACATAATTTTGATAGCAACGCTTCATCATATCCTTTGGTGACGCACCGAACAGATCACCAGATGCGTCCCATATTGTCAATACGTTCAATAGGGCCATGTTATCGTTGTTAGGTCTCTCATGAGATTGAACATGGCCGATCTGGTCCTGGCATCCATGGCGGCGTCTAAAAAAATGTCGATTTAGCAGGTGACTAGGCCTAGACGTTTTCCAAGCCAGTAGTTCAGAAGATAGAGCAACGTCATGATCTCCTCAACTTGATCCATCCATTAGCTCGTTCTTTTCTCCTCCTTCCAAAAATACTCTGTCCAAGTCATTGATAAAGTCTGAACTCGACCTACGCTTACTATGAGTATTATTTAGAAAACGCAGAAACTTTTGCTCTGAGCGTTGATACCCTCTACAAAGTGTACAGTATGATTAAACAACAATATGAGGATTCAACAAGAGATTTGATTTCAATTAATATTTTTATGTTCTTATTTTTTTAGAGGAAGGAAATCTTCCTAAGGCAAGAAAAAAAATATGATGATAATAACAATAATAAAATCCACGATTCTTTTGGACCTTCATAATACGCGTCATGATCTTGATATATGATGATGATTTTAAAGTTGCTGTTTTTTTTTCTTGCATTCCACCACGTGGATATTCTTTTTTCTTCTTCTCTCTCTGGTTTTCTTTATAGCTTTTTTATCATCATTGTGGTCTGTGTTAAGAGTATTTTGGTTCCTTCTTCCTCTTGAAATGAACTGAACATTTATTATTTACATACATTTTTATAATCACTAAATAATGCTATGAGAGATTTCTTCCCGATGATAAGGCCTATTTATCCTAATTGAATTAATTAGTATTACGAGGATATACTCTTCAGTTAAGATTGCATAGAATAAAAGTGGACATTACTATATTATTCTATTTTATTGGTAGAGATAAAGGAAAGGTGGAGCTTTTTGAAACGTGATTGGTTGAAGGAAAAGGAGAGAGAATAATGAAAAAAAACAGTTGGTAATATGTAGTTTTGGATCGGTCCTTATCAAGGACCATATAAATATAAAAACATAGAGAGCTTATTGGATTCTTCAGAGAAATACAAATTTTTATATACACCCATCTTTATGATCAGCTTACGATGACGTAGTACACAAATTACTTTGTTGATATTGGACAAAGGCAACAGCTGAACGGTGTTTCTCTGCTATTGAAGGGAATAAGCTTTGTATATATTTATATCTCTAGGACCGAGGACTGCAGTTCAGTCCTCGGTCCATTCAAGTTCTTTGGTCAGTCCTTAAAAAAGGAAAAATTGTTCCTCTACGAAGTCATAATTCACGTCATGTTGTCAACATCTCTTAATACTATGAAAAGGAAAAACCCTTTATATGAATAAAGTAACACTTTCAATGAGCTGCTGACAAATATAATATTTTTTACTTATGTTATTAATAAGTATATAATATTGATTATTATTCTTACAACAATAAATCGTCGATACTTAATGACAATACCTAAAAATTGGACTATAGCGGTTGAAACAAAAGTATTAACAATTAATTATTTTTACAGAAATATGGAGCGACTATCGAATACTGAAAAGCCTATATAGTGATTTAGAATAATTCCACATTGTTTAATACAAATATTATTAAAAAAAACGTCATCACTTTTTCAGAATGATGAAGAAAAATTTCCTTTCCTTAAAAAACGTCGTTATTTTTTTCAGAATGACGAATGAAAAACGAACGATTTAATATTAAAACGAAGGATTACTTTCGTGAACGACAAACAAACGACGAAGGACAACTTTTCGCGAACGTCAACAAGTCTGCTCTATGTGCACGTCCATTTAAATTCATGTCTTAAATAGATCACATCAATTTAAAAGAAAAAACGACCAAAAATCCAAATATATTCACATCAAGATTATTTGGGAAGTACATATACTTTGAATTATGTATAGCAAAAAAAATCAACTCAACAACCTATGAATAAATTTAAAGTAGTTTGATATACCCTTGAGAATTTATTTATGTAATGTAGGTTTCATAAATAGTTATATTATTTTAAAAAGTTGTAAAAAATGTATATTTTAAATTTACCAATCCGCTCTTTCAAAGAACAACTGAAGTTTTGGTCTTAGGGCACTTAAAAACTAAGGCCAAAAGTCATGGGTCAGCAGCTGTCCTTCAGTTGTCCCCCCTGCACACCGGTCATGATATTATAGCTCCTTCTGCTTATTAAACTTAGTTTCCACATACATGATACTATGATGTTATACTTACATCTTCATTTGTTAACAGATTATTATTATTCATTGGCACCTAGAGGGCTCCAAAGTGACATCATGAAAAAACGATAAAGCAAAGACGACTCTTAACATGAAAAGCATTGTCAAGCATGTATTTTAATAACTAAATAATTGAGGTGGAGACATATATATATATATATATATATATATATATATATATATAATCCGCCCTGGTTTACATTAATAAATAGGAATAAATGACAAACTATTATTAATCAATTCAACCATACATTTATGAAGGGTAATTTTCAGTTTAAAAAAATATCTCTCACATAAGAAACTTATAATTTTTTACATGATTAAATAAAGCCAATGGCAAATATTATATCAAACAGATAATTTATAGACTCAACAAATACTTTATTGATACGATGATATATTTTTTGTTATAATATTTGCCATTTTACAAATCAAATTACGTGGAAATTAAAATGTTATATACATAAGGGATACTATTTATTTAATGAAACGTTGCCCCAAATAAATGAAAGGTTTAGTGATTGATCTAAAAAAATGATCTCCAAAGTAGTTGGAAATTTAAATCTTATAAAAATCTTCAGTCCTAGCCCAAATACGAGATCGTAAAAGATGATGTATGGATCGGGCTTTAAAGGAACAGGTGGTTGTCATTTGGTTTTCAAATAATCCAGCTTTGCTATATTTTAATTATATTGTGCAATTTGCCAATGCAATGACTTTAGAGTGCGTGTCACTCTTGGTGGCTTCAAAGAACGGTTATGTATTGGGGTAGAATTTTTTTGTCAACAATTGCTCAATATGAACTGCTCGAGAATCATAGGAAGATCCAGTTCATACGACAGAGGCTAATATATTTTTCGACAGATAGAGTATATATATATATATATATCGAAACCGACCGGGACACTTTTTTTCGCCGGTACCGGGCCGGGCCTGGACTAAATTTTTCAAGCCGGGCCGGGCCAAAACCGGGCCGGGACTTCAGTATATTTTCGTTCCTTCGTCATTCTGAAAGTGACGACGTTTTTGCAAATCTTTTTTAAATCTTTTTCTAAAATTTTAAAAATCATTTTCTAAAAAAAACGTCATCACTTACAGAATGACGAATGAACGAAAAGATTAAAGTCCTGGCCGGTGGTTTTTAGACACCGGGTCGGGACCTTCAAAAAACAGCCAGGACCCAAGGCCGGGTACCTGGTCGTTTCCTGATATATATATATATATATATATATATATATATATATATATATATACTTCAAAATCCATCCTCCCAAAAATGATGAATAATTCGGATATTAGAGCTGGTACAACTATTTGATAATTGGTATTCCTTTATATTGGTTTTACCGGCAGTAGATTTCTATTACTGATAGTATTAAACAATTAATAAATGCATAATACCACTACCAAATGCATGATTATTACAATCGTCAGATTTTTATCTCGATTTCACTAAATGAATATCACCCATTTGTAGATTTTTAGTTAGAATCTTCTTAATACTGCCATTAAATTTATCCAAACAGTTCAAAATTCTATTAGAACGACATTAGAAGGATTTTAAGAATGCATCGCCGTTTTGTATGAATACAAATTAGTTTTATCGATTGTTGTTTTATACATATGGTTTTTATCTGGACAGTAATTTTGAACTATAGTGTTCATTGATGTTTTTATTACGTAACTGTCCTGATTTGACTTTATTTCTTATGTTATCAGTATGTTTTAGTGTATTTTTTTAACACTGTATTCTTCTTTGCAGTAACAGAATAAAATTATTTTAACCATTAAAAAAAATACTGCCACTGCCTTCAATTGGTAAATTGTAAAATTTAACGATATCGATGGGAAACATCTTGTTATCGATTACTGATACCGGTACAAGAGGTTTTCTACTGAATTTCAGCTCTGTCGGTTATCTTTTATTTTAAATGAAATCAACAAAAGTTAGACTTTTTATAGGATATATCAGAAGAATTAGCGGAAACAATATTGTTTTAAAATTGAAATTCATTGATGTAAAGTTATTATGCTTTAAAAAATATTAAATAAGGATGTGTTATGGAACTAATTTGAGATTGTTATAAGTCGTTATCATAAGATGTAATAAATAGTATTGTAATAAGCTAATAATAAGCCTTACACTCTATGAAAATTAAGATCCCGCACACCCACTCACGGACTTATTCATCTTGTTAGCGCACAAATAGTGAAATCACACATAAATTTATTATCGCTCATGTCTTCGGTCCTTTTCAAAGTCGGAGGGGAATGCATAATTAATGGATTGTCAATCTTCACTTGATAATAGGAGTACATAAAAAACCTTTAGAAAGGTTTTTTTTCGACGGTTGGAAGAGTTTGATTTTTGATTCAGCTTCCTTCCATTCGTCTATAATAAGGGGATACGGCTAGAGTAATTAAATACAAATTTCAAGAGAAAACTTTTAGATATATGAAAATACCAAATATTTATATGATCAATTATAACATAAATAAAATACAAATATATGAAGCTCTGTCATTGTAGTGAATAAGCACATTATATTGCTTCATAAAGAAGTAGTCCTTTAAAATGACGTCACTGGACGTAACTCTTCTCATTTCTTCTTTTATCTATTCCCCAAGACTTGGTATTTAGATTTAGATAACGCAAGTGATAATAATAAGAATTCCTTCCTCTTAGTTTCTTCAGTTCCTGTTAAGGACGTAGATCTTCCCATTTTTATTTAGTCCTTTGTGCATCACATTATAAGTAAGGTCGCTAATCATTTCACAGACGTTAATTATAGTTTCTTTATAAATCCAAGTAGAAACACCCTTTAAGTTCATAGCAGAGACTCATTTGTACGTATATATGAAATCACGCAACCTATGACCAAGATTCTTTCCTTCAATTATATTATTTTTACCATAGAGATATAAAGATATAGAGAGCTGATTCCCTTCAATAGCAGAGAAACATCATTCAGCTGTATTTTTGTGTCCAATATAAACCAAATAATTGATAATACGTCATCGTAAGCGGGTCATAGAGATAGATTATATCTCTATGATCAGCTTACGATGACGTAGATCAAATTACTTTGTTTAGATTGGACACAAAAATACAGATGAAGGGAATAAGCTCTCTTTATCTTTTTATCTCTATGTTTTTACCCCATTGTTTGGATTTATTTGTAAGCCAAAGTTGAATGTTTGTAGTGTTTTTTTTTCTCCTCTTCTTGAGCTAGGAGAAGAAGATGCGAATCTCTGATAAAAGATGAATCAAGCCAATCTTTAGTTGCCATACACAAGGCACTACTATATATATATAAAAGAAATGGCCATATTGTTCCTTAGAGCAAACAAACACACACACCACTATAGCATGGACCAATGTTGCATGTTGTGTTGTCTTTGTGCCTTAAAAGTGGAAATAGACGCAGAAGGTAGTAGGATCTCTTTCGTGTCTGCGAGAGAATGAATGAACATAGGAAAAAGAAGGGGGGGGGAGGAGAGGAGGACTTGCAATTCATTTTCCTAAAAGGCATTTTAATTTACTACTTTCCAAATTTATATTGAAACGAGTTTGTTTTGGAGACCAAAAATAATAAGAAGAAAGAAAGAAAAAAGTTTCGTACGTGTTAATATATCTTACGAATGTGTACATAAGCCCAAGAGGAGATACATATATATGTATGAGAACACTTTATGACCTAAATAGATTTCCAAGGAATGTTTCTTCTTCTTCTACTGCTTAGATCTGCCTATATAGGTGGATATTACATACTTTACTCAGTCATTGGCTAAGCAGTCATAAGACGAGAATGGGGATGATTTCATTAAAGGCTCTTATGGAGCCAGGGACTCTGAATGGAGGAGATTATATCTGATGAGCAGGGCTATGGGAATCTGTCAATACACTTTCTGGGCATAAACGACCTTTTAAACGCATATAACGCATATTTTGCCTTTTTCTACATATTTATTGCATATTTTTGAACAATTTTGGGGATATGTATATATATATTATATATATATATATATAAATATCTTTTGTCTGACTAGCGAACCAGTCTGACAGAGAGGCATGTAAAAATATGCTCATTCTTCAATGGAACAATGATTACAAGACATAATTTTTATTTATTTACAATAAACATTATTTTTCCTCATATTAAGGCGGTTTTTTTTAACTCATTTAACTTTTTTGAATATTTTTTCGCATTCATTTTTTTTCAGCATATTTCTGGGCATATAAGGCATTGTTTTTTTTCCAAATTCCAACAGCCCTGCTGATGAGTCCACAATCGGGGAGACACAAAATACTACTCTTGTATATTTGCAAGGAATAAAACCATGATTGCAGAGTTCTGGAAGGTTTCACTTTTTTCGCAAATTGAACACCTTTTTTTTAGTTTTATGCTCAGAATTAAACAATTTTCTTTTTTTTTCTTTTCGGTCTTTATTTAACTTGAATGTATGTATATATATAAAAGCCAAATATAAAATGGGAAAACTGTGATATAAAAACATAACAAAATTTAAACATTTTTATATAAAAAAGAAGGAAAAGCGGTAAGGATACATTCCTGTGGTATCGAAACCTAAAGTATTTCCTAGTGGGGTTTACGTGCGATAAAATGAGCGGTATATCATAAAATAGTTCCGATAAAACTTTTTAAAGCTGATCACTAGGTTTTAAGAAACTATCACCTATCACTAAACCACAAATGTGAGGAAATATCAATTGAATGATTCCTTCTTCTTGTAAACAAAAATTGCACATCATCGATGCTTGTTTATATTTATTTTGCTTTATGTTTTTTTTCCAGGACTCAAATAATTATTTATCGAAAAGTTCATAACTGTGAAGTCTAAAAAAATCACTTTGAATAACTGCCAAGAGTAAAACTAAGTGTCCAGGCGTTGAAACTCAGCTTATATAGCATTAAACATCGACGTTAACCATTTTCCTCTTTTAATATATAAGAGAAGGACAAGTGATAGAATAAAGTTGCCCGGGTACCAGTAGTGCTCTCCAGTAGTTGCTGCGTACGATAAAAAAATATCATTTCTAAGATAAAAGTTTTATTCGTTCACCGCTACGCTTTATCCCTCGCCATCCTTTCGCGAGTGTCCAAAAAGGTGGAATGATAAGTTATAGTTCAATGGCAACTTTTGTAAAAATTAAAAAAGGGACAGAATCCAGGCACCAAACTTCCTGTCCCTTTGTATAACATCGTTTATCTCTTATTACAAGTTAATTACTTTAACTATCATTCTATGATGTATCGGATATCCTAAGTTGAAAATTTTTTATCGTTCAAATTCAAACCAAATATTGGTTTGTATATATATATATATATGAATATTTTTCAATTACAAAATGAAATCGACTGAGTTCATAAAAGTAAAGTTTAAAACAAACCGTTTTAAATGATTCAAAATATTTTATATGGGTTAACGAATCAACAAAGCATGCTATGCATGTAAATTAAAAGAATATTATAGTGTTGATATTTCCAGATATAATCACTCCTAAACCATCAGTGCTGCAGAATCTTGTAGAGTGAGTCCTTTCAAAATATTTTATAGTTTCAAGCTCATAAAAAGAACCAAATGCTAATATATATATTCAAATTTCAATACTACATATATTTGATATCTTGGATGTTACAAATAACGGAAGATATATTATTATAATGAAGCATGTTTGTGGACAAATCAGTAATTATGTTTTTTATTATTTAACGTTTTAATTGTAAAAACTATAAAACAAAAGTGCAAATGTTTGAAATATAAATAAATAAACATTATAGTTTAACATTTTTGCGTCAAATATATCTTTATACATATATATGAGCTTCTTAAGCTAACTATTTAGCTCAATGAAAAGGTGCTCGACTCTCAATTTTGAGGACGTTGGTTCAATTCCCCAGAGGAGAAGGTAACTATTGGTAGTGCCCTCTTTGTATCATAGTCCGTACTAATTATTCACAAATATTTAAAATGATTTAATAAAAAAATACTGCCTGCATTTACTGAACAAATATCTATATATAGTTATATTCTTTTTGTTTGAAAAATGGTTCATCCACACCCCATCAGTCAAAGTAGTGTTAAGGATCTTTTATTTCTATCTTTGGACTGCCTTGGCCGTATTATAGTATAAATGTGTACCCATGTACTTTTATGGAAAACCTATATCTCAACGACGTATGCAATTAAAAAGACACTCTTTCCATATCGGTGAAGTGTGTGTGTGTGTATGTGTGGTGAAACCATGTTACATTAATTATATTTCCATCCTCTTGTCCACGAGATATTTGGAAACGATAATAATTTATCATGTCACATGATCCGGCCTCTTACTCATTAATTCGTGCCGGAGAGCACAAACAAAAGAGGAAAAAAAGAGATGCCTAGAGGATGTAATGGAATAATTTTTCAGATGTGTCTTTTACCTAGGAAAAGCACGACTCTTCATTAGGGAAAATCACGGAGTTCCTCCTATTTCCCCGCTCCTGAGCTTGAATTCATTACGAACTCTTATCATATACATTGCATCCTGTCGTAAGGGAATGAAAGCGTCTTTTTTGTTTTGTTTATTAAGACGTGTGATCCAATTTATATGAAACTATTACAAATGTAACTGTTCAAATATTAGCTGGTATAAAATTCATAAATACGAAAATTAAACAGCATAAAATAGTGAAGTGAAGAACAAAAACACCAAATCATTTTAAAAAGACAGGGAAAAAAAAAACAAAGGAACAAAAAGAAAGGGCCGTCATTCATCTGCTTTGTAGGATTCGATTGCGATCCCTACGTCACAAAAAAAATCAGAAGCAAAAGAGTAAAAAACAAGGACTTGCGGTTCTTTCAGCAACTTCTCTTGCCTCCCTCAAATTCTGAGCAGATCAGATTTCTGGGGAGATATGCTCCAGCTGCCGCAGATGCAAATGTCCTTTGTGGGTTTGGTGCAGAAATGATGCCAGCAGCTCTATTCCTGGTTATCATGGTGGTTTTTGGCTTGGGGTCCCTCCATCCCCCAAATGTGGCGATCCCATCCAGATTCCTATCACCAGCAGTCATTCATGACATGAAAATTCTTCCTAGAATTCAATGGTGATCTCTTTTTACGCATTGCAACTTTAGGTTTGCTTATTAAGCTCCTTCATTGGGCCACAGATAAACAATGATTCTTAGATTTAATTTATTCATACAATCACATTGTATGAGTCAATTTAACGCGACATCAGAAGTGGTGTGGATTATTATTATTGTTGGCAATTCTCTTCATGGCTGAATGTTTATTTTAAGAAAAGCTAGTGTATAATGAACGAACTATGTGACCATTTATTCCCCCGCCTGATGATCAGCCTAGTCATTCAGTGAGTGAAAGAGAAGTCACCATTGAGAAATAAAAACAAAAAATATAGAGAAAACTAGATCAACCATCGATCGGGTCTCAATAACAAACTCTTTATTACTATTTCATAAAAGAAAGGTTTTGTGATTTGTATAGAAGATCTGTTTGTTTTGGGCAATATCACGTATTTCTCTGAATAAGCTCGCTATGCATTTACATCTCTACGGAGTCACTCAGTCATATAAAGATAAACAATTGGAAAGACGTAGACAATATCCAGGGATAACGAAAGGTTTTCTCGCAAACTCATCGATAAAAAGTTAATTTAATGATAAAGCCAAAAGTAGATACGGTGGACCGAACAACAAATTAACGTTTTTTATTAGCTTAATTTTTTCCGGGAACCCACTCAAAAATATTATTCCTAAGCAAAATCATCCACATAATATTTTGTTCAAATTTAACGCGCCATTCTTAGGAATTCGTAGCAACGTTTTTCCCCACATAAAATAAACACATGGAAAACGAATTTCTGTGAAGAACCTAAGGGTACAAAATACACCTTAACAACTCAAGTCATCCAAAGAAAACTTGATCCAAATCTAACTTGTGAATTTTAAGAACTTGCAAAAAACGAATAAAACAAACTTGACGTGTCTAAAGCAATCCTTGAGCCCTCTAAATTATTCACTGAAAGTTTCGGCAAGATCTAATGATTAGTTTGGGGATACAAGGAAACGAAAGAATTGATAAGCGAACAGAATACTTATTTCATTATTAACTATTAACTGATATGAATCAAGACTCTTGGAAATTGTATGCAGTAGAAATGCCTTCGATATCCAATAATGTTCTTACTATTCGTCTACTTCTTTATTTACGACCAGGCCGAGCAGCAGGCCCAGGCTGTTGGGGGGTCCTACAGTTGTTATGGGGGGGCACTGTTGTCACATTCATAAAAAAAATCGGGCCCACGTCACTCAGTGGGTGGGCGGGCCTACGTCACTCGGTGGGCCTGTTTACGACTGATATTATTGTGAGACAATGCTGCGCTCTTGAGCGATCTCAAATATTTACAAAAATTTAGTAACTAATCAACTAATCTTGGCCAGTGGAGCCCAGAAGTTGGTGACGTCATCAAAAATATTTTTTGTCTTATCACGTTTCGGTTGTTGGAATAAAAATAGAAAACATACTGTCACTTTTCAAGAATATCGAATAAGGGTTGAGGTTGCGTGATAAATTTTTAATCTCCGATTGCAAAAATAGCACACTAAAATTATGAAAGCCTCTTTCTTTCTTCTATTTTTGCTCTTATTTTTACGGTGATATCTTTTGCAATTGGAACTTTAAAATGTATTCTACAACCTCAACCTCTAAGTCGATATTCTGGAAAAGTGCCAAAATACTAACAATTAAATCTAAAAACATATATAAAATCCATTACCTCATCATAAATATTATATCTTTAGGATTAGTCCTGAAATTTGATTATTTTTCATCTATGAGAACAACCCTATTTGTCAATTGACCTTGATGTTTATTAACATCATTTTAAATTATGGCGGTTTTTTATAAGCTTATGAGCTCATCGGCATTTTTCATAGATATAATTTGATAGAACAAAGGCATGAATAAATGCGCCAACAAACTTGGCCCATCAAAATATAATGTGAGATAACATAAGACTTCATACACCTACGGACTCACATTGTGGTTAATGGTCACTAAAGAATATTAATCAGCGGGTTATTATCAAAGTTATGTTTGTTTCAAGATATGCAATCATGGGAGATGTCTACTTGCATACTTATGCACTTATATAGGAAGCCTCGCATCGTGTGGAGAGTGTACGTATTATGCAGTTGTCCGTTATATTCAGTGAAAGGCGAATATAGTACAAGAGTAAAGGGTTTTTCTGTAGGGACGCTCACATTTTACGTTGATAGATTTCGAAAACGACGCCATATTGTTATTGCTTCAGCTGTGCTCAGAAAAAATATAGTTTCATAATGAAGCAGAAGACACTCGAGAGATGATTACATTTTGTTAACATGTATTACAAAAGTAAAAGAACGTTAACACCCATTTATGGTACAAGGAATAGAGTATCTAAGAAATAAACAATTCAACGTTTGAGGAGCGGGGAATTTATTTCACATACATGCTACATAATGTTCCTGTGACAGTTGGATAAAGAATTGCACGAAATGTAAAAAATATTGCTGCTGCAAGTGGAGCAATTAAATAGGACCCAAATTTATTTCTTACGCGTCGTTCTCAATCGTTGGCAGGAACGGAGTGGGAAGAATTTATCCACCGGGACAATTATGCCCTCACCGGCCTTATACAGGCCCCAATATGTCAACGGCCGTTTATGTTTATTGAGGCCAGCGGCCCACCGGGAATAGTCCCGGTACTCCCGGTGGCCACTCCGCCCCTGATCGTTGGGCATCTCTTTGATATCGTTGTGGCGAATTTTGAGAATAAATCTTAGTCTACACCCGTATAATATCAAGTAAACACAAGAACTGATGCTGCTTGACCGCTTCAAACGTCGGGAATGAGCGTAAAATGAACTGAATGATAATTAGAAAGTGATATTTATTTTAATTGTAAAATCATTTTCGGCGATGAAGCACATTTTTGGCTCAATGGCTTTGTTGCAAGCAAAATATTGGCTATTGGACCGCCGGCAAAAAAACACACGGGATTCATGAGGCGCCATTATATTCCGAAGAAATAATGTTTGGTGGAATTGCATTCTGGGGGGATTTTTTTGGGGATACAAAGGAGTATTTATTTGAAGATATCTCACCGACCAATATATTGACTACTTTATATAAGTACAAAGATAGATAAAATGCAATGTTTTTTAAAGCATGATTGGTTAAAAGAAAAAGAGAGGGAATATTTAAAAAAAGTTGTTGGTATCACTTCACTCGCAGGAGTTGAGGAATGAGCATCAATTCAGAGAGAAGAAATTCATCATTAAAAATACGAACTACATCTTCTCATGGGGACTCGATCCATGACGTCATTTGCAAATCCTTTGAAGTGACTCCTCTGATTTCACTTATTGATATTAAGTAATAAGCAAATGCCATATTCGAGAAAAAATAAAGAATATTTATATTGTTTCGTCATATATGGCGATAAATGGTTCATCACTCTGACTATCAGACGTAGAAAAAGAAAGAAAAGGGTGTTAGCATATAATAATAATAAAACATTTTTATCGATGAGTTTGCGAGAACAACAACCTCTGAGTTATTCTTAGTTATGGATCGGTGCATATCTATACAGCCACAACCCCCATCTATAGTAAAAGACTTGAACTAAATCCTTCAATAAAGTGATCATAGAATCTTATAAATTATGAGGGACAACCCAGGGCTAATAAGGAGTTAAAAAAGCCTGACGACAACTTAACACCGCACCTAAATCATTAATTTATGTGGTTATAAAACATTAAAGATGAATGAATAAATAATGAGCACCACCCTTAATGAGTGTTTAATCTATCTTGAAAGGAGTTGAGGATGTTTATGGGGGGAAATAAGAGGAGGTTTGCGAAATATAGACTTTTGCCTCCCAGTGATTTGCGTATCAGAGATATGGGAGGAGGGCGTTTATTTTGTTTATGAGGTGTCTGCATGAAAACAAGGACGGTCAGATTGTTAAAGTCAATGTGATTGGCTTATTTATTATTTTTTAATGGAAAAATAAATTGATGGGAGCAAGAGTTTTCTATAAGAAAGGATTGGCATGGTGAGTATAGTAGTAGGACGAAAGACCAAGGAAAAAAGCGGCCTAGGAAGAAATGGCCCAAGAAAAAATGGAGCAGTAAGAAATGGAACAGTAAGATAGAAAAGGAAAATGAAGAATCATGGAAAAAATGGTCGAAATGCATGGCTAGGCAAGCGTTTGAGGGGAATACAACTAAGTATTGTTCAAAAAATATTTATCATATAACTTGAGTAAATAATGCAAAATGAAATTGGATTTTAGCAATTCATAAATATTTTCCTTGTTGATGTTTAATAACGGATCAAAGATTTATTTGGCTATTTTTGTTATGCGCCATCATTTTCCTTTATAATTTTGGGTCGTTTCTTCCTGTTCCTGTGACGAACGACAATTTTTGCGAACATCAACAAGTCTGTATATATATATATATATATAATGAAATTGATTTACACGCCTTGTTTTGATAGATCCGAAGAATATTTTTTGAACTTTAAAACACTTAAAAGTTGTCAAGGTGAATAAAAAGATAACGATATTTATCTTTGGTAGAATGATGACAGGTACAATAAGAAATGTTTTAACATGACAAATGTTTAATTCCTTATTTGCATTTTGCACATACAAGAGACAGACTTCTTTTAATGCCGATGGATCATTTTGTTTAAGTCTCAAAAAAGTATTGGCTTTACGTCATGCTTTATTAAACTTATAACTTCGGTATCATAAATCTGGCCCAAATAGATGAAGTATATTCCTGTAACTCCCATCACTAATCAAAGTATGATTGAATGATGTATCTGCAAGGAAAGCTATAGGTCTACTAGAGATAGCATATTTGGAATTGGGGATAAAGAAAGGTTGTTTTCGTAAACTCATCAACAAACTTGATATTTTTTTATTTCATATAACTTTTATCTTTGTTTATCTCCGTCCGATAGTCTAAGTTACGACCCATCTATCGACAGATATGAGCATTCAATATATAAATTATTTTATTCTAAAGGAGTTGCTTTATTCGCTTAATATTTATATGTTATAGGAAGAATCCATCTAAAAAAATCGCCAATGACGTCATTGATATAGGCCCTTGAAGAAAATATGATGTATATTTTTAGAAGTAATTTGTTTTCTATAAATTGATGCTAACTCCTCAACAGCTGAGAATGAATTGATACTTTGTAGTATAATACAACAACTACTTTCCTCTTCTTTTCTTTCAAAATCTCACGCTCCATCACTTTTTATGTATGTCTAATCGTGGTTTTTTGCAAATTCACTAATCGACGTGTTTTTCTGTTGGTCACCCTTTTACGTCTTGTAATCAAAGTGATGATCCATTGATTATAAGATGATGCAAGATCATACAGATATAAAGACATAAGAGCTTATGGATTCTTTCAGAGGCATTCGTCATATTGCCCAATATGAACAAATATTTCTATCTTACGATCAACTTACGATGACGTAGTACAAATTGTTATATTGGGCACATGCGACAGCTGAACGCGATCTTTCTCTGCCATTGAAGGGCATAAGCTCATATCTGTATATCTCTATGTGCAAGGTAAGCAATCCCCGAGTATGAGCAGTTGTTTATAAAATAAAAATTAATAGATGATTTTGGATGGCGAAGGACAAGGACCAAGATAAGTAATAAAAATTGTGTTCTTTAGAATTACATTCTTACCGTTTCTTACCCATGTCTCGTATCCTTCTACCAAGCTATCGATGTTATTTCTTCCAATGGAGGGCGTATGAAATAAACATTAAGTTTTTGTCTAAACAATCAACATAGCTGGACATCTTCTTATATTCTCCATATTTATATTTGTCAATATAGATCATATTTACCTCGCGTGCCAGCCATTTTAACTACATTAGTGACGTTTTGAATGTTTCCTCTCAGTCGAGTATCTATTTATTATAGTGCTGGGGGAAAAATATTTTTTCTGTTGTGCATATTTCATGGAACAACTTGTCTAGTAAGAAAATGTATCCCTTTGTAAAATAAGATGTATGGATGCTGGAATAGTAAGTTCACGAAGAAAGAGAGGTGAGACGCCTTCGTACTTCTTCGTCTTAAAAAACTTTCCCTCCTACTGTGAAGAAGAGTGAAGAAAAAACAAAAAAACCATCCATCACATTTGGAATTGAGGGAATGTCCAAAGTAATAATAATAATAATAATTTTGTTGTGTTTCAGATTCCCCGTTAAACACTTAGGAAAGATGACAATTACTATACTTTGCTGTTTATCAAACTACATATTTATAATTCTGATCGCAAAATAAGACCTTCAATATATACACCAAAAAGGACTTTAATATATTGATTGCAGGAGGATGATGCCACTTGGTTCCATGTCATCAACGGAATAAAATATTTTCCACCCACTGCGCTGTAAAAAAAGAATGAATGATCAAAAACTTTAAAAGAAACATTCGAGACGCAAGCACGACTAATTTTTATATATTTTGACCATTTTACATATTTTATTCTTCGATTATTATTCTGATAAGTGTCTTGTGTAAACACATATATATATATATATAATATATATATTATATATATATATATATATACATGTATATATACATATAAATTTATTCATTAATAGTTGATTTTTAATATATTATAATTTTACACTTTAGTATTAATTACGTATATTTACACAATTGCATTTCTGAAACAAAGGAGAATAAATATAAAATTATAGCAGTGGTTCCCAACTGGATTCGGCTCGTGGACCCTAACGGTCTTCGGGCACTTTCCGTGGACCCCGCCTCAATTTGTCAAAAGCGCGAATTTCAATTTCAATGCGAGACATCTGTGAAGTACAATTATATTTTATTTTGAACTTATATCCAGGCGTGTGAGCGTTCAGCTTTTTTGCGTTCAGCGTTTTTAAAAAAAAACGTTCCGTTCAATGTTTTTGCGTTCAGCGTTCAGTGACGACGTTTTTTTAAAGAAAATAATCTCCAGAAAAGAATTTCCAAAAAGAATGAGGACATTGTTTTTTAGAAAAGTGAGACGCTTTTTTAGAAAAGAAAAAAAAGTGACGACGTTTTTTTAAAAAATAATTTCCAAAAAAGTGAGGACGTTTTTTAGAAAGAAATAGAAAAAAAAAAAGATCATTACACGTGGACCCCCAAGGGGTCCACGGACCACTGTTGGGAACCACGGAATTATAGTATATCCGCCTGAAATAATAAGTCCATCATACAACAAAAAAGCAGGATATGGGAAAATCATAATAAAATTACACTATAATATGTGGGTATGCTTACCAACGAAGATAGAAAGAGAAAAAAACAGCTATCGATTGAGGTATGCAATCTACATAAGAAATCTTTACGCCCCATAATGCTTAATAAATCAATATTGTTGAAAGGAAGCCTTGAGAACTAGCGGTGACAAGGGTCGACATTGAATCAATTCATAAAAAACATGAAAGCCCCGTCGAGGGAGATTCGCTAGACCAAGAGTCCGCCAATATGACACCCCCGAATCAAGATTGTAATCTGTACTAGCTTCATCCTCCAGAATAGAGGAACAATTATGTCGCAATAACAAACTAGAGGCATATATACACTCAGAGAGTGCAAACCTCCGCTGTCACGGGGTCCTTAGGAGCCTTCTGAGGCGGATTTTTCACGACTGGGGCGGCGCGTAGAGGGACGGGGGAGGTTCCCCTCGACGGAATTCCGAGAGGAAGACGCTCCTGGCACCCGATTTTACAGCACAGCGACATCTATTGGCAGAGTAGGCTAACTTGAAATATTTATTAGTATTTAGCTCATTTTGCATCTTAAAGAAGCACTCAGAGATGCCAAAATTTAATCACTTGTTCCTTTTGGAATTTCCAAACAACCCACAAAGTTTTATCCGAATCCGCTTCCGTACTTTTGAGTTATTTTGCTGACAAACCATCCAACCAACAAACCAACGCCAGTGAAAACAATACTCCTTCGGCGGAGGTAACAATAGCTTTTGATTTTGTTTCTCTTCTGAAATGAAAGTTTTGATATATTAATTCATTAATTGCTTCCATGCACTTTATAAAATATTATCAATAGTGAAGGGGAGAGGTTGAGATTACATTTTGTCGATTGCAACATCTCATCTTACAGCTGTTTTTTCTCTTTCTATCTCAAGTCGATAAAACGTGTAACCATACCCGAAGATTGACTGAGGCTACGAGATTTTTTTAACGCCTTTTAAGATAATTTTTGTCTGTAAAGGAGTATGAATTGATTACATATCATTATATATCAACGAGACAGATTTAAAAAAAATTATTGTAATTAACTGAATTATCTGAAAAAGTTAACTATTATAAATAGTAGACGAATAAAGGTCGCAATATAAAGCTAGGAATGTTTGCTTTTTTTAAAACATGTTGTGTACGTTTTTGTAATAGATTCATTCCTAAATTCAATCAAATTTGAGGAGCCATATATACTTATTGTAAATCATATATGAGTCAAGCCAGCCATGGTTCAAATATCCTCCTCATGAAGTCATCGGTCATGAAATTGTTTCCCTTATACTTTTTGACACTTTTTGAATACAAAAAAGGTTGGAGTGCCAAATGTTAATTGTGTTTTTCTAGTGACTAATCTCAAAATACAAATATATCATTAAATTAACATAATTTTTTATTAGAGTTGTCCAATACAACAGTTCTCAGATTTTTTTTAGCTTAGTCACTGGAATACTTATAATATTTCGGCCACAAAAACACAAATAGAGAAAAATCAAATGTACTTAGATAAGGCGAAAATCAGAGCTTTTATCAATAAGAAATATTAGATATAAAATAAACATAGATGATAAGAGTTTTTAATTGAGAATGACATAAAAGAAATGTAAGGTCGAAGGTCAATTAATTTTTTGATTTTACTCAACATTTATATTGTAGTATAGATACTGCCACATTTTGTGGTTCTGTTATTTATATGTATATTATATTTGTGTTTTTATGCGTAGATATTCTAAAGTAATCAACTTTTAAGTAACAAAAAAGATCGAAGTCTTTTTCAATGTTTCATATTATACTGTCCCTTCCTCCAACTCCCCACTACGATACCTCATTGCATCTTAAGTCCTTTTAAGAGACTAAGAAGAAGGCTGATAAAGACATTGAACCGCCTCCATCGAAATAGCCCCACATATCAGGGACAAAAATTGAGCTGTAAAAGATGTCTCACCCGTTCAATTCAATACAGTGAGTTTTTTTAAAGGGTCAAAGAGGCTGCTTGAAGGGATCTTTGGTAGTTACAGCCAGGGCTGTGGATTGAACGAATAAACGAACGCCGTTCGTTAACGCTCGTTCAAAATCGAACGCCTGAACAGATTATAAACGAGTGGACGAGCGTATTTTTTTTGCTGGTGTTCGTCCGTTAAATTGATATTGTTTTAAAGGAAAACTTTAAAATATACTTTCTGTGCAAAAGTGTGGACGTTTTTTTTAAGAAAGTTCAATCAATGTTTCTTATGTCACTTCAGAAAAAAGTGAGGGCAGTTTTTTACAAACAATTGAAATTACTGAGAGTCATTCTGGATTAAAGTGACGACGTATTTTTACCATGGATTTTGTTTCAAATTAGAAATAGGAACAAATTAAAATAATATATATTTGGTAATCCAACTGACGAACGATTTTTTTAATCGAATGGATAAACGGACGAACGCTAAGGTTACGAACGACCACAAGCCTGGTTACGGCACATAATTGAGGCCGCATTTGGGATTGTAAGAGTTTAAATTCAGCGAAAGATAGGAATGTTATCCTATTCAGCTATTATGAAGGGAAAGCAAGAGTTAAAGTTTTAACAAATTGTTTTTAAATAATCATGAGGTATTTTGAAAGATAAAATTCAATGAAAAGTCATACATTTGTAATGATTGAGATACCATGAATGATACCTTATTGGCTTATAAAACCTTCATCTAAGAAATATATCTTTAAAAAAAACTACCAAGACTGTTATAACATGCTGTTTATCCTTATATATATATAGTGATCTCTTTTATAAAAAGTGGTATGAAAAATATCTTTGGTAATATGTAAATAAGTAGTTTTTGTTCAGGGTTCAACTATTTTTTCAAAACAAAGTCTTTCGTACTTATCTATATTAAAGTAGTTTTACTTTTTTTAATGATCAAATGGCTGCCAGTGTAAGCTTATTTTTAAGGATAGGTAACATAATTGAAGGCTTCATTACCACAAAATCTTCTACTTTTTGCTCGAATTAAAAATATATTTGCTTATCTTGGCAGTATAAGGACATCAAATAGTCAAGATTATCTATTGAAAGAATAACAATCTTTTTGTACATAACCTTCTGTTAAAGTCTAAAGGCTCCACATTTGTGGAGATCTCATGGATATTGTATTAGAGGCTGGTGCATGCGTTAAGCAAGTTAAAGAGTAATATTATTATCATTGTGATAATATTATGTTTACAGCATCACAAAATCTCGCAGGATTTTTTAAATGATTAAAAGCAGTGGCATTTAAATAATTATTAAGATTCGGGTAAGTAACCAATTTGATATACGAGGACGTTAACTAGTCCTCCGTGTCGATATTATTATTATTATATCACCATTATAGATAACAAATAGAAAAAAATTCATATTTATATCGCTTTATATCGGAAAAAAAATATATATAAATGCAAAAGACATCTACGTTAATATCCATAATCATAACAATGGCTAGTGATCATAATAACTTTTTTAAATATCAATTTAATATAGGGAACTCACTGGACTCACCATGCAGTCTGTGTGAAGAAGATGAGGAAACGCCAATCCACTTGATAACGATTGCAGCTGCATAATGCGGAAATTGGCTTAATCGGACCCGGCCCCACAAGAAAAAAGCTCTCCTTTGAGAACCAAGTGGTAAAATGTGGGGGGGGGGGGGCGCAGGCTCGAATCCCGAGAGGGGATGGTCATTTTTGGTCTACCTCATTGATAAGATCCTAGGTTCGATAGACTAATTTTAATGCTATAATGCTTATTTATATCCAATCGGATGCAATTCTATCGAACCATATAGGCAAAATAAAAATATATGTATATATATACTACAGTTATATAAATATCAATTACTTGATAATAAAGCTAATTGTTCTTAGGGTGACCTCTACCAGCTGATACCAGATTAAAGTCTGTCGTGGTGGGGCTTATCTAGGAGACAAACAAAAACTTAAAACTTTTTCACTAATGCGATTGATTGAACGAAAATGAAGAATAAAACAGTTTTTATACCGACAAAAGACATCACAATGCTCAAGGAGGTTAAGGTGTGAATATCAGAGGCCATAAACCCCGATTTACTTTTTCTAATAGTTCAATAGCATTTACGAATCCTTTGAATAGATAATATATATATATATATATATATATATATATATATATATATATATTAGGGGTACGGTTACTTCGATCTCCTACCTGAGCTAGAAACAAAGAAAACCACACTTCAACACGGCCATCGTGCTAACATTCCTCACAAACCTCTCTATTATTGTACTTATTATAGAAGAAGAAGGAAAAAAGTATTCGTCATGCAGAGTGCTCCTGCCTTGTTCTTATTATTGTTATTGTTTACATTGATTCATCATTGCTTGGGATCAAATTTCTCGAATGGGAGTGGACGGGTGGCATGATTCCAGTCATTATATTTGCCCCGTCTCGTCTCATCCTCCTCCTCAATGATCGGAGGAGGAGACGAGACGTTTGGGAGCTCCTTCATCAATGTGGTCGCTCCTAGCACTGACTCGGCTCATGAATATGTTCAACGGGACTCGCGGATCCAGATTGATCTATGGGACTGACTCGTTCTGGGATGGATGTGTTTATGGGAGATTCATTCATCTGTACGACCCGGGTAAGTACTTCAATGAACTTCTCGTCACAAAAGCTAGTTCTTAAGACCTCTTAAATATAAAATAATTAATATATATATATATAAACGTTGACTCTTTTAGTATTTTATGAGCGACCTGACGAGGAAGACAGTGAGGGCCTCGTCGTCTGGGACAAGCGATCTACATATCTGGGCAGCTCTGGCAAGACATAACTGATGAGAGCGTTTCGCGTCATAATTTCGGTGGGCCCGGAGTCCCTCGAAAATAAACGGACACTAAACATGCTTCAAAAACTCCCCTCCTCAGAGTACTTTAAACTCTGGAAGAGCCCCACGCAGTATTCCTTCAACAAGGAGGGAAATTGCCTCATCTGCATCCAAGGAGGAGCTGGACGTCAACAAAGTTCGAGGGATTCACAAGGCATACAAGGACATCTTCGTGCGCTTCTACTTCTGCTTCGCTCAAATCATCCTCTGTTCCACCATCAACGGTATCAGAAACACGATCAGTGCCGGGTCCTCATAATCTTGGTTCTTGGAAGGGTGTTCAGCCACGGAATAGTCCTGAACCTCCTCACATACATGTTCGTTGAGAAGCAGCGAAAAAACGCGGAGTTCCTCGCGAATGCCATTAAACGCCTCGTTCTTAGTTTTCTCGATGGCGAGGAGTTGGCCCTCGTAGCTGCCGTGAACGGAGAGGCCACGGATCTTGGCGTCTCCATGTTACCCCTTTTGGGCGTCGTCTTTACCTCGGACACTACCAATGACAGGGAAAACTAATTTTTAAAAACAGTTTATTAAATTGAACGTGTGCAACCAGGAAAATCTCTGTTCTAAATTAATAACTGCTTACATTATATTTGGTGCATACAAACGAAAAAATAACGCCCCCAAAAACATAAAGCTTCTTAATGTAAAAGCTTTCATCGCACATAAACTGACCGCAAACTCTTTCGTCAACGTCGAAGAATTAAAAGCGATTATAATTGGTGCTGCTGCGAGGTACTCGGCGCTCGACATAAAAATCCCGACATCGCTATCCTCAACTGGGTGGAAATGGACAGGAGACTTGATCCGTTTTTTACCGACATTCTCAATCAAGTATATGACGGCCATCAAGTCAATGACATCGGCAATTTTTATCCACGAAAAAATAGAATTTTATATAAGGTTATTTTGTTACTCGACAGTAATTTTAAACTATAATGTTAATTTATGTATTTATATGCGCAACTGTCCGGTGAGTTTTTATTTTATATCTCTACATGTTTTTTAGTGTATAGTATACAGTATAAGTATACACTTTTATTGTAAAAAAATTAATCGAAAAAAATAAATAAAAATTGTTCAACTACGATTGAAACGGATCAAGAACAGTCACGATTAAAATGTTGTGTTCAACTTGTTCATTGCGGTATAAGACGTAGTTGGCGAGCGTATAAAATATCAAAGTCCACTTTTGTTTATGATATAAATTCATACAAATTAACCCGTTTTCTCCTAACGTGTCAAGAAAGACACGCAATATGTATTTTCTATTATCTTGAATTTCGTTGTAAAAAATCGGAATATTTTCGTAGGTTATAAAATTTAAAAAATTCTACATATCTTTCTGTTGAAGAGGGAGAAAAAAAGAAGAATGCAAATTCAGTTTTGAAAAGAGTAGAGAAGCCATTGTAAATTTAAAATCTCTTTTTTGAGATGAATTCACAAAGGTAAGGCGATAAAACTTATTTGGCGATAAAACTTATTGTTCTTTATCTTATTTAAAAATTTCATTAATTTTGTTCAATTGAAAGAAGCAAATATTAGTTCTTACTTTTTGTGTATCCAAAAGTTAACACTAGGAAGATGCATATATAAAATTAGTTTCTTCTTAGACATTTATCGATGAAGATATCTAGTGAAACGTTTTGGAAAAGCGCTTTAACTGTTTTACTTAATGGTTTAACTAATGACCATAAGAATTTTCCGTATCACATAATATTCGACAACCTTTTCACAACTATACCTTTACTTAGTGAACTTCAGGAAAGAGGATATTGATAGAACAGGCACTATGGGAACTAACCGTTTGGATAGGAACTAGTGTTTTGGTCTGGACCGATTTTTGTTTTTAAGTCCGGTTTGAAGTAACCTTTCCCAGACTTATTTGGACAGATTTTTGTCCGGACAGTCAGTCAAAACCGAAATGTTATTCGAGACCGAAATGCTACTTTTGGATCGAAACAACCGTCAAGGATGGAAAGATGATCGATGGAAATAGCTTTGTCAGGTTTAGGAGATAGTTCGGTTCATGTAACACAATGGAAAGATATTCTATTGTTACAATTGCATCGGCAATATATCGTACCAAGCCCCACCAAAAAGTAAAAAGATGGAGTAACAAATTAAATGATTCAGCTTCCAGTCCTTCACAGCATATACCAATATAACCAGTATATGGGAGGCACAGATCTAATGAATCAGAATATTAATAATTATCGAATAGGTATTAGAGGAAAAAATGGTGGTGGCCAATATTCACCCGGGTAAACGACGCCTCAATAAATAACGTATGGCAGATTAACAAAGAGTGTGAAACACTATGTATTTCACAGTTACATTTCCGAATAGATATAGCCATGGCTTATATAAAGAAATATGACATAGAGCCTAAAGCATCTGGAAAGAAAAAAGTATAACCCAGGAGAGATTGACTACCGATTTCATGGAAATTGTCAGATAATTCACCCGGAATACTGTAAATGTAATGTTGGACTTTCTATCGATTGTTTTGAAACTTATCACAAAATATAATTATTAATTAAATTTTTGTAAGTTAACATAAATTAATAAGTAAATGACTTTTTGTTTTCTATGAAGAATAAATAATTATGTAGAAAAATATGTATGTAGAATTTATTTTTCTTCTAAAGAATAAAAATAATATAAAAATGTATTCATTAACTCCTAGTGTTAATTTTTGGACATGGGGCCTATTTCAGGCATGATTGGCTTTATGAGCAAAAATAAAATGAATGTTTGATATAATTTTTAGATGAATCAAGAGAAAAATAATAATTCCGGAGTTAATGGGTTAAACAAGAATTATAAAAATATTAGCGGTGGGTCCTGCTTGGTCGCCGTGTTGGAAAACCGCGCCTTGACGCGAACACAGGAGACAGATGAGCGTCTCCAGAGTTTTCCCTGTCATTGGTAGTGTCCGTAGGGGGTACTGAACGTGGCCTTGTCCGAGGTAAAGACGACGCCCAAAAGGGGTAACATGGAGACGCCAAGATCCGTGGCCTCTCCGTTCACGGCAGCTACGAGGGCCAACTCCTCGCCATCGAGAAAACTAAGAACGAGGCGTTTAATGGCATTCGCGAGGAACTCCGCGTTTTTTCGCTGCTTCTCAACGAACATGTATGTGAGGAGGTTCAGGACTATTCCGTGGCTGAACACCCTTCCAAGAACCAAGATTATGAGGACCCGGCACTGATCGTGTTTCTGATACCGTTGATGGTGGAACAGAGGATGATTTGAGCGAAGCAGAAGTAGAAGCGCACGAAGATGTCCTTGTATGCCTTGTGAATCCCTCGAACTTTGTTGACGTCCAGCTCCTCCTTGGATGCAGATGAGGCAATTTCCCTCCTTGTTGAAGGAATACTGCGTGGGGCTCTTCCAGAGTTTAAAGTACTCTGAGGAGGGGAGTTTTTGAAGCATGTTTAGTGTCCGTTTATTTTCGAGGGACTCCGGGCCCACCGAAATTATGACGCGAAACGCTCTCATCAGTTATGTCTTGCCAGAGCTGCCCAGATATGTAGATCGCTTGTCCCAGACGACGAGGCCCTCACTGTCTTCCTCGTCAGGTCGCTCATAAAATACTAAAAGAGTCAACGTTTATATATATATATTAATTATTTTATATTTAAGAGGTCTTAAGAACTAGCTTTTGTGACGAGAAGTTCATTGAAGTACTTACCCGGGTCGTACAGATGAATGAATCTCCCATAAACACATCCATCCCAGAACGAGTCAGTCCCATAGATCAATCTGGATCCGCGAGTCCCGTTGAACATATTCATGAGCCGAGTCAGTGCTAGGAGCGACCACATTGATGAAGGAGCTCCCAAACGTCTCGTCTCCTCCTCCGATCATTGAGGAGGAGGATGAGACGAGACGGGGCAAATATAATGACTGGAATCATGCCACCCGTCCACTCCCATTCGAGAAATTTGATCCCAAGCAATGATGAATCAATGTAAACAATAACAATAATAAGAACAAGGCAGGAGCACTCTGCATGACGAATACTTTTTTCCTTCTTCTTCTATCACTGGGGAACAGTGAAAAGTTTCTGGGGATATATCAACTGATTTGAATACCTAATGGGTCCCTGATAACTAAATTCAAAACCATTTTGCTCAATCAGGTCAGAATTTTTTGAAATTTTGAGTTTTTTGTTTTCGATTTTCCACTTTTAGACAAAATCACGACTTTTTTGTTTATTGAGTTACAAAAATGGTATGGGTGTTTTGGAAATGGCATGGTCATATTAGTGGGGCGGAGACCAGTTTAAGTTGAAAAAATAATCAGAGAGGCAAAAAAATTGCATTAACTTTTGGTAAAATGACCAAATTTTGCATATTTTTCAGTATATATATTATTTATATTACAACTTTTTAAGTAAACCGTTAATTATTTTTTAAGCTTTTTTATTTCTTACATTAAAAAACATATTCAAATTGAAAATGCATGGAATGCTAATTACTAGCAGTATAAAACTTCTCTCTAAAGATCTCCTCTTGTGCTGCAAATTAGGATAGTCAAGAGCTATGCTCCAGCAATAGTCAGCCATCATGTGGCTATCCCATATTTCTTGGTACCTCTTCTACATGTCCCTCATGTCCTGGTGAAACCTCTCACCCTGCTCATCACTAACACTTCCAAGATTTTCAGGAAATTTCTCCAGGTGACAGAAAAGGAAATTAAGTTTGATGCTCATATATGCATTTAGCTGCTTTTAGCTCACAAACATACTGTTTACAAGCTTCACATAATTGCTTGACTTGTTGTTTCCAAGAAAATTATCCACAACCAAGACAAAGGAACTCCATGCATTATACACAATCTGGTTCATAATAAAAACAAACAGATGATCATTCATTAGCTTTCGGATCTGAGGATCATCACAAATTCCAGCCTTCTTTTTTACTCAGTCCAGGGAAAGCATCACAAATGTTTTAAAACAGTCTCCATCTTTGTCTAGGGCTTTGACAAATTGTTTCATTAATCCTTAATGTGAAGACGAGGGAAAATGATCTTGGATCTCTCCACCAGAGGCTCAACAATAACATTTTTCTCTCCAACAGTCATATGAGTCCTCTCTGGCCACTCTTCCTCACCCAGTGTTCCTCTCTTGCCCTATTATCCCAGTGAAAGAGAAAGTAAGGGATTTCGGTTTCTTTTAGTTTGGTGACATGGGCAACTGGAATGGATCCATATTTATTTCCATTATGGGGCAAAACAACTTTGAGACTGTATTTATAACTGTCAATGAAAAGTCTCCACTCTTGAGAATTGTAGTTACTTATACCTAACTTATCCAGGAGACCAGGAATGTCATTACAGTCATCTTTCTCAGAGAAGAAAGGAACAAACTCTGAATCTTTGTTCTGTAGAAGGATTTTGTTGTACCACTTTAAAGCAGATTATTCTCACTTAATCTAGAGGCCATAAGTTCTGCATTTTTTTTGAGCGAGTTTAAGTCTCTCGCAAGGTCATTTAATTCACCCTGGTTGAACTGCTTCGGCTAGGATGTTGTACCTTCAAAGTGTATATCATGATCATTGTGTGAACTATCACATTGCAACTGCACAGTCGCACTCTCATCATCTGTAACATCTGGAAGTGACTAGAACACTGGAATTGGAACATCTTCAAAGTTGAATACTTTAAACTCTTTCTGTTTTATTTATTTATACCTATACGGTTTATAGCGCAACAATGGCAATCATCTGAGTGTTTTTTGGTTCTCTCCACACCATAGGTACACAAAAACTTGAGTTCTTCTTCTTGCCTTTAGACCATTCTCTAAGTTGTGTAATGCAACTAACACACACAATGGGAGGGGCCCACTCTTTTATCATTCTTTAGGAGACACAATTTTAAATATTAGAAGCAATTTTGCAAAAACTGTTTAAGAACATATATATTGATTTATCTTTAATTTATCCTCTCAAAACCTATCTCCGCCCCCACTAACATGAGTATACCATTTCCAAAAACATCCATACGAATTTTATAGCTCTATAAACAAAAGTTACAAAAATCGCCCGAAATCGGTCAAAATATTTTTGGCTTTTTTGGGCCTCTCTGATAATTTTTTCAACTTAAACTAGTCTCCACCCCCACTAATATGACCATGCCATTTCCAAAAACACCCATACCATTTTTGTAGCTCAATAAACAAAAAAGTTGTGATTTTGTCTAAAAGTTGAAAATCGAAAACAAAAAACTCAAAATTTCAAAAAATTCTGACCTGATTGAGCAAAACGGTTTTTAATTTAGTTATCAGGGACCCATTAGGTATTCAAATCAGTTGATATATCCCAAGAAACTTTTTTTTTGTTGCCCTGTGTAATAAGTACAATAATAGAGAGGTTTGTGAGGAATGTTAGCACAATGGCCGAGTTGAAGTGTGGTTTCTCTTTGTTTCTAGCTCAGGTAGGAGATCGAAGTAACCGTACCTTATATTAGCATACAATAATACTTATTATTTAAAATAAAGCAACTTAGGGAAACTCTGAAACTTTATTATATTATCCTTAGACATAAATAAATCATCACCTTGACGTTTAGACGCAGAAAAAGAAGGACATTTAAAAAAAAGTATATGCATTGGTGAGCCTGAAAGAACAGTCATAAAATCATCCGTAATCATCATTATAACCAGCTGTAAAGATTCAATAATATTGAAGACCCTATCAAATGTATAATGAAATGCCATATTACATTTAATTATTACCTTCAATTAAATACATTATCTATCAGTCAGCTGCCAAAGTATAATTATATATATATATATATAATTTTTTGACCATCATTTGTAAGAGGGATAAAAAAATGAAAATGAATTGTGTGAATGTGTTCATGAGAAGGGACTTTCTTTATTTATTTTTTCTCTTGAAAGCTCTCTTTTTTCTTAATTTAAGCATGAGCAGGAAAGATAATTTGTAATTATCATTTACATAAAGTAAATCCATTATAAATATATATTCCCCCATCAAATATATTATTACCTTTACAATATATGTAGACTCCTGGATCCTTCTTATCGCTTGAAGGATTAGTCTTTTTGATAAAATGGAGAAGAGATTCTTGTACTGTTATTGTTTGGACTTAACAAAAGGATGTTTTTTAATATATTCATGCATCACTGCCGTATATTTATTTACAATAGGCTGGCTAGGGATAAATTTATGTAAGACATGGATCAGAGGATGTCCATTGCTCATAAAACCCTGCTGCTCGTTAAAGATCCAGAAGAACGGATCAAAACGTTTGTGAATGCGTTCAGTTCAGTTCTTGACGCCCATGCACCCCTCAAGACCATTAGAGGACTTACTGGAACATGTGTTATCAAGTGAAACGCTAGCCTTCAGAAAGGAAAGGAACTCTACAAGGAATTATAGCTCGGATATAACAAATTTATTTGACTTATATAATATTAAAATTGACTTAAGCATCTATGAAAATCCAATTTAAATACATATTCTTAACAACGTCCTCAATAAAAGGTTCAAAGTTTTCTAGTAGGTGGGCTCTGGAGCCTCTAAATTTATAGAGAGTAACTTGCAGCTTGAAAATACGCAAATTATTTTGAGGATAGAGTTAAATTGTGATTTAAAAGAATAGATCTTCTTCTTCCAATATTCCAAATATATGCGGACTCTCAACTAAAAAATGCTTTAGTGTTTCTAAATTATTTTGGCAAAAATAGGAAAGTCTTTCAGATTCGGTTTTATCAAATGTATTTCCAAAAGTTGGAGTATTTCTGAAGATCCTGTATTTTACCCAATAATTGTAGTGGTCAATCTTTAAGGGGCTAAGAAATTGGATAAACTCATTAATTAAAAGAGATCGAATAAGACGTGTGGAACACAGCTTAATTAATGGGAATAATCCATTCAGAATAGCTAAGAGTCTGATTGAGGACCTGAATAATGAGAACAACCTTAAATATATAGAAGATGGAATGTTAATAATTAATTTAAAAAAACTTTGCATATGTTCTCAATCATAACTTCATCAACAAAATAAAGAAGTTGAAGACTGACATTAATCATTCACAGAAGAAGGATCCTCAAAATAAAATAAAAACAGTTTTGCAGTTACAATTGTATCCGTAGAACATATAGAGAACATGATTAATATTTTTTTTAAACCATCTACGATGCTACAACTCGCATGTTATACTTATTGGAAAGTAAATTTCCAGAACAATCTATAAAAAATTATCCTTATCACTAGGAATGGAAATCTGGAGCTTAGCCTTGTACTTACAGATTCTAGGACTGTTTTTGGCCGTGAAAAAGAGAGAGGGTTAAAGAGAAGGATAGAAGGAAAGAGAGGGGGAGAGAGAGATAAAGAGGAGGAAAGAGAGGGAGAAAGAAAAGTGAGAGAGAAACTTCTCTCTCTTTCCTTGTATCCCTCTCTTTACCCCTCTCTCTTTTTCACAGCCAAAAAACAGTCATAGAATCTGTAAGCACCAAGGCTAAGCTCCAGATTTCCATTCCTACTTATCACCGTAACAGGACAACCACCCTGCAGACAATCACCCCCGGACTAGCACCCCCCGACAATCACCCCCTGGACTAGCACCCCCCGTGCCAATCACCCCCCGGGCATTTACCCCCCGTTAGTAATATTTCTTATCTCTTAAAGTCCACTTATGAAGTTGACTATGTTTTCCAGCTATTAACAAAGGTGACGTCACTGGTGAGCCACTTTCTTGATCTTTTTTTTTGCTGCTTGCGAAGACTAATGGGTACTTAGTTATCTTAAAAAAGCCACTGGAACACGTTTTCGGGTGTGAAGAACTGAATATAATAAATTGAGAATAAAATTTATATGTCAACTTATTTGAGCTGATGAGTTTTTGATTTTCAAATAGACACTTTCTCCAAATATCATAGTCTCGATTTAGGACAAGTGGTTCCTTGATGAAATCTTAGAAAATAGATTTGGACCTATATGAGATTTTAAAAATATCTTGAGTTGATAGGTTACAAACTGTATGATTGTCTAGTTGTACATAGATAGCCCAGATATAAGGTCTAAGACACGACATTTGTAAATTTCACGTTTAATTTATACAAATTCCAATTCTAAAGAACTGGGACTGCGTGCTAACCAGTGACGTCACCTTTGTTAATAGCTGGAAAACATAGTTAACTTCATAAGTGGACTTTAAGAGATAAGAAATATTACTAACGGGGGGGGTAAATGCCCGGGGGGTGATTGGCACGGGGGGTGCTAGTCCAGGGGGTGATTGTCGGGGGGTGCTAGTCCGAGGGGTGATTGTCTGGGGGGTGATTACCCTAGAATCACTTATCACACCCATTCTCAAAAATAGTTGAAATAACGAGGATAAATAAACTATCGATCAGCATCAAATTTTTCATCATCAGATAAAGTAATTGAAATAGCTTTCAAAATCCAAGTTAATCCGTTCGAAGAACAGGTTGCAATCCTTGGGAGTCATCATCATGGGTTTCTATCAGAACGATCAACCACATTTGCACTAATATCAACACTCGTCTGATAGATATCAGCCAAAGAGAGGTAACAATTCATGGGCTGTATCTAATATAATCTATCTGCAAAAATATAACACTAAATCTCCCAAACTTCTGATAGAAAAATCCAAATTCTACGATTTTGAAGATCAAACGGTGAATTGATTGGAGTCTTTTACAACAGGAAAGAAGCAAGCAGGTAAGATTGAAAACTATATATAAGAGTTTAAAGCTGGAGAATCCCTCAAGGGCAACCAATATCGTGTGTCTTTATGTCCATGATTTACCTTCAAGGATGAACGCAGGACATATCCAAGGTTATGCAGACGATACCTTGCCGACCCATGACATCTATCTAGAAGTCGCATTTGATCAATCATTTGATGGCCCTAATATTTTATATTTTGAGTTCTCAGAGCTTGGACTATAAATTGATATTCTGTAGATCGGTACTACCAGCGGTAAGTTTTCATTGATACCGCTGGGTCAATAAAATGACCGAATACTGCTACCGCTTGCATGATTTTAGTCAATCGGTAGCTTAAAATTGTAAAACGAAAATTATGTATTTATTACAAATATCATCCACTATCAAGTTCAGTCCAACGGGACAAAAACACATACTTAAGCTGAGTTTAGGGCTACCACCTCCAGACAATCACCCCCGGACTAGCACCCAGACACCACCCCCATACTATTTACCCCCCGTAACTAATCTTTTCTTATCTCCAAAAGTCCACTTATGAAGTTAACTATGTTTTCTTAATGAAAAAAATGAATTATTGTTTAAAATCTATGTTCCAATATTGGTCATATGTTATATATGACCGATATTAGAAAAATAGTTTTCAAACACTAATGAATAAGCAAACATAGTTAACTTCAAAAGTGGACTTTAAGGGATAAAGAATATTAGTAACGGGGGGTAAATGACACGGGGTATACTAGTCCGGGGCGTGGTTGTCTGGAGGGTGATAGTCCGGGGGTGATAGTCTGGGGGGTGATAGTCCTGTTACGATTTCAGCTATGTACTTGCAATAAGTGTTGCAACATCACCCCTTAATAATAATGTATGGCGGGAAGCGATATTACACTCTGGTGCTTCTATAGAAAAAAAATATTGAATACTTCTAAGATATATCGCTTCCTTATTCCAACCTG
Source organism: Caligus rogercresseyi (assembly GCA_013387185.1). NCBI lineage: Eukaryota > Metazoa > Arthropoda > Copepoda > Siphonostomatoida > Caligidae > Caligus > Caligus rogercresseyi. The sequence goes on from CP045896.1 coordinate 17,670,268, forward strand.
CAGCTGAGAGGTAATTTAGCACCGTTGGCAATATCCTCCGCCCCAAGTGCTTTTCCCTGAAGTCCAGAAATTTTGAACAGTTGGTGATGCTGAAGAGCAACTGTAGCCAATTGAAGATCTTCAACAAAGAGGACCTCAAGGAGATCGTCGTTACAGACTTGGTGCACTTTTCTGATGGGAAAATTATTTTTGTAAATAATTTGGAAGCGTTTTATAAGGTATTTAAAAATAAAATATATAAAAATGATGTATTGGCTAGTTCAAGGGTGGGCAATAAGTTTTACACAAGGAGCCGAGGAGAATCAAGTTATGTCAACGGGGGTCACATCTATTGCGATTTAAAGATATATGGAGCTTATTCCCTTCAATAGCAGAGAAACATCGTCGTTCAGCTGTCGCCTGTGCCCAATATATATAAAGTAATTTGTTCTACGTCATCGTAAGTTGATCTTATAGATAAAAATATGTATTTATATTGGGCAATATGACGTATGCCTCTAAAGAATCCAATAAGCACTCTATGTTTTTATATCTCTTTTGTCACATCTTATCTTGTGAGTGAATGTTTGTTTTTCTGACCGGGGGGAAAGAGAGACGTAATGAAGTGAGTAACGAGGAAGGGAGCGGAGGCCGCATTAGGAGAACACAAAGGCCAAAAGTGGTTAACGAGTCGTTAAATGTTCAGGTTTTGTTTGAATTTAGCCTTTCTTAGTTTGATCTTTTGAGGTAGAAAATAAATTATGCAATTTTTGAATTTGAAAAAGAATTTGACAATATTCTACATAATTTACTCCCATTCTTAAGTTAACACGCATAAGAGTAATAACTTAGAAACTTTGTTACGTGCCATTAAATTAACTTTCATTTTTATAGAGCCTTTTTAATATACGGATACTGTTCCAGTCTTTAGGTTTATTATAAATCTACCGATACCGATAAGCACAACTTTCTACCGATACCCACTGTAGATTTTTTCCACCGAATCCCAGCTATGTGCATTCTGAAAGAGCAATTTTAAAATTCATTTAATTATTTTAATTAAATACTATTTGTAATTTAATATTTTTGTCATTTTAAAGTTATTTTGTTAGCTGCGAGTTATTTTGTTATTTGAAGTAATATGTTCGTTTTGAGGTAAAAAAAAAAAAAAAAGATACAATATAAGTTAAAGCGTTTATTTTTAGTATTGAACTGAATTTAAATATAGATAGTTTTACTTATATTAAAACACTATATAAATAAAAACAAAAGAAAACTTACGAAAATGCATGATTCCATAGGCCAGGGCTGTCAACTCATTTCATGTGGCAGATCAAAGAGGCTCCCATATAGGCATCATTGGTCGGACCGAGGAGACAAGAGCGTTGTCAAATCTTCAACGCAAATGCAAAACAACGGATGATGAGTCTTCTTCAGATAATTTCTATTTTCCTTGAGACGAGCAATTTAGTGAAACAGGGCAAATAATTAAATTATCGAGCCCATAGCAACAACCCCTTACAAGACACATCAACTCCTGAACCCTGTGTTTTGCACAGGTAAAGGTCTCAAACTTATATAAAGTCAAACTTGTATATAACAGCCACTCAAGATAACCCAAAAAGTGGCCACTAGAGACAGTTGATCGCTATATACAGAAGGTTAGTACTATTATGTTTTTTGCGGTAAAATGGGTGGCCGTTGTGGGCAAGTGGTCGCTGTGGACAGGTAACCACTATAAACAAGTTGGACTGTATGTATAATTTAGCAAATGACTCATCTTTTAGATACAAATTTGGCCCAAAGATGCAGTAGAATACATAAGCATAATGCATAACAAAATGCATTTCAACATGTTTAGACAATTGTGAATATTGACTTATTACGTATCTTAACATACTTTTGATAATGAAAGTAATTATAATCAAACTAGATAATGTAGAAGAGGGGGAAGAGATTCCAGGTCGTAGCAATGAGATGATAAAACCTCGATAAAGGAATTGAATTTTCAAGAGGTAATAATAAATTAATTTCAGATAAGCCCATCCCTTATCACGATATCTTAAATCAAACACTCCGTACAGAATAAAAGGGGTCTCTGGTACATTTTCATGTTCAATCCCATTAAAAGCATTGAAGAAGCCATTCCACTATATTCCAAAGAAAGAGCGGGAAAAAGTTGCGTGAAACTAAACTGAGAGGATCTTCCGTGGAAAGGAGAAAGAAAATAAAAGAGGAAAAAACAAACTGTCAAATATTCATTTACCTCCCATTTCTACCTAATGAAGAATTCCATTTAAAAAACAAGAATTATTATGGGTCGGCATAAAACGGCCAAGCCTTTTGTGGACCGTTCAAACTGGATGGGCGAGCTTTGTCCAGACATACGTGAGCGGATTCCCTTGGGGCAGCTCTCACTACCCGGAACGCACAATTCCTTCACGTACACATTGACCAAAACAAGTCCGATAGGCCCAGACAGCTCGGAATGGCTTCAAAACCTAGGGAAGTATCTCCCAATCATCCGACCCTATATTTATCTATGGTCCAAGTGTCAGAGCTTCAACGTACAGACCCAACTCTCTTCAGGCATACGATATTTTGACATTCGACTCGCTGTTAAAGAAGAAAAGGAGCTACGGGTTATACACGCTCTATTTGGGGAAGAAGTTGGTCCTATCCTGAAGCAAATACGTGATTTCCTCATGTTTCACAGGGATGAAGTCATTGTTTTGGACTTTCAGCACTTGTACGCCTTCACACCTCAAACACATGCATCCCTAGAGGCCCTCATCGACGGCATATTCGGCAAATGGATTTGTCCTCCAACAGAACCAAAGAACAAACTCTCCCTTAACTACCTGAAGCGCAAAGACTTTCGTGTTATTGTCATATCCCCAGATCCACCCTCGATACTGGCCCCGAGGGGACTGCCCCAACCCCTGGCCGAACACGGCTAGCCCACGAAAGCTGGTGACTTTCCTTAATGAACGCCTGCCCCTTCGGGATCCCTTCAAACTCTATGTATCCCAAGGGATCCTAACTGCAGATGGGCCTTTTATTATAAAGCACTTGCTGTCTTCCCTGCGAAAGGCTTTGGCCCCACTTGCTGCCTCTGCCATAATCCATGAATGGCTTCCCTCTGTATTGCGAAAGGGTGGTGTGAACATTGTCATTTTGGACTTTGTGGGGATTTCCCTGGGTTTATAGATGCAATACTCAGCAAGAATCATGTGATATGTCGGAATGTCAGATAAATTGGTTATAACGCCTATATGTAATCATTATTGTTATGCCTGTTATTGTGATCCAAAAGTAATAGGCATGAAAATAATCGTATTAAGAGTGGGTTAAAAAATAGTTGAAGGTAGTTCAAAAAAATGTACTAAATTACAAACATGGGAAATGCTTTAAAATAAGTTACAATTGTTTTTAGATTATTATAATATTGAAGACATTTTAACAATTTAGAATTAGATACAATTATTTTATTTGATGTTACTTTAGAGCAGAACATTTCCATTTACAAATCTGTTTTTTAGAGTGATATTGTCATTTTTGTTGTTTGTTAGGCCTTTTTTAAGGTGTTATTTTTTTAACCATATTTGCACCATATATATCAGGAAACGACCGGGACACTTTTTTTTCGCCGGGACTTCAGTATATTTCGTTCCTTCGTCATTCTGAAAGTGACGAGGTTTTTTTAGAAAATAAATATGTTCTACAATGTTCATTCATGTTATTTATTTTAACGCAACTGTCAAGAGTATTTTTTATTTATTTATAATATTTTACACTGTCTTATAATATTTGATAGCCGAAGAAAAAAAATTATAGCCGTTAAAAAAAAAAATTAAAATTTAAAAACATTTTAAAAAAAGTGATGACATTTTTTTAAGAAAACATTTTCTAAATATCGTGATGAAGTTTTTTTAGAAAATATTTTCAAAAAAAAGTGATGACGTTTTTTTAGAAAATAATTCAAAAAATATTATATATATTTTTTAAAATGTTTTCTAAGAAAAATCATCACTTACAGAATGACGAATGAAAGAAAATATTAAAGTCCCGGCCCGGTGATTTTTAGACACTGGGCTGGGCCGGGTACCCGGTCGTTTCTCCATATATATAATAGTATAATTTAATGAGAAATTCGATGGACAGCTCTTCGTGGATATTCGAGCTGAGTTCATACAGGAGTATATAGCATTTAGAAATAATATTTCAAATTACATGATTTCACTTCTTGTATTTAAAAAATATATATATACTGTTGATATTATGTTATTTTTGATCAGGAATTATGGACTTTAGTATCGTTATGTTTCATTTCGATTTATTTATATCGATATAACACTAATATATATGGCTGTAAATTTCACCATTTGCGTTTGCATTCTACGTGTGTTATACTAATTGATGCTCTTTCCAACTGATTTTACTGTTTATATTAATGGCTAGTCTTAACTTTTATGATTTTTTAGGCATCAGCTATTATTTCCAGATCCTCGTGCATGTGAGCTTCGTGAGCTTTACATCGAACGTGTCATTTTATCGTAGATACATCGAATAAATCGATCGCCCAGTCCTACTTTCAAGATTCATTTTACGTAATCTTCATGTATTTTAGCATTATTTTCAATCCCGTGGATTCTTGGATAACTTATAAATACCACCACGTACAAAACACAATGAATTTTAAACGAAAACTACTATGACCCATATACACATTTGCAAAACGATATTACAGTCCATTTTACAAATTTTCGGAGACTACTCATATGTGATGAGCGATGATTTTTTATAAATTAGCTATCAAAAAAATTTACAATGAAAGATAATTATCGTTTACCATTCATTTGATCATACACACTTTAGATGAAAACATTAAATATGGTACAAATGTCACACATTTTAGCTAACTTCCAATATTTAGAGTAAAAATAATAGAAAAAATAGTCAAGTTGAGCCCTTCTTATGTTCCATTTTGCAAATGCATAACATTTAGCATAAATTAAATATTGGAGGTTAAGTACACGTTTTCATGCAGTTAAAATATTTATGACGTGTTTCCTTTACTAATCCCTAATGGTTTTTTAAGTCAGCCTTCCCAATTTATTTATGGATTGATTTTACCCTTTGAGGAAATCCACAAGGGATAACAAAGAGAAAGAAGAAAAACAATAAGGGTTTGGAGGAAATGTATCCAAATGTATGTATTTCATAATCATAAGCCAACAACTATTAACATGGATTTCAAATGGATTTATAAAACAATTAAGACGCCGCTTTCAAAATTCTTAAAAGGAAACTCATTTAAATTTTTTGCTCTTTAGTAGGGCTTTTTTCAAGTTCCGCTGCTTATCCACAAAGGATCGCTTGGCTTTAAACTTAAGCTTGTGCTTCATCATGGAGAAGTTTTTCTTTTTATTCTTCACTTTATGAGATGATCCTGAGTTTTCATTGGACTTTCCGGCCTTGGAGCCATACTTTTCACGGTCCTCCGTCCTTTCTTGATGGATTCCAGGCGAGCTTCCTTGTCGTGCTTCCGCTTCTTGTAAACCATTTCAATGTTGGCAAGGTCCACAAGCTCCTCACGCCCTTTGACGTTTGGGTCTTCGCTTTCCTGGAACTTCCGCTTCTGACCACCCTTTTTAAAGGCCGTCACCTGCTTCTTGAGCTGCTCCGCATCCACTTTACGAAAGTCGGCGTCAGAAAGAATGCGGCTCTCTGTAACGGCTGCTGCTTTGGACCTCTTCTCCTCAAGGGTGAGAATAGGTTTAGCCTCTTCATCCTCTGAACCCTCGTCTTCACTATGAGACATATCCTCCCATCCGCTACTATCTCTATCATCGTCGCCGTCGCTCTCCCTTTCCTGAGACTCCTCTTCCACCTCAAGCGCTTCAGCTCCAGGCACAAAGCTTTGTGCATCAAGCTCTCCATAGTTACGCCTTCCTATCTCAGCGACAGCCTCCGTGGGCCGTCCCCGATCTTTTTTATGTAGGAGCTCAGGTTGGAGAGTCGATAGTGTGCTATGAGCGCTTTGGCTGCCATCATGACTCCCTTGTCTTTATATGTCTTGTACATGGCCAGATCTCGGAGAAGCGTTTCATCAATGGCCAGAGGGCATCGCTTGCATATCTCCCGAACGGCGTTGAGACCTACTGCCATGACCTCAGCGGAGTTCCTCTCCGTAATAAAGTTATTGGCGAGTGCACGGAGTATGGGCTCTACTACGTCTGGAGGAATGAGTTCGTGTGCGGCCTGCGCGGAGAATTGAAGCATTTGTACGACTTCTCGCTGATGGGGATTGAGGAAACGGGCAATGTAGGTGTAATAGTTGAGAATGAAGAGCTGATGCGTTCCGATGAGACGAGAAATGAGGTCTAGGAAGAGAAGTTTCACCTCGAACTTCTCCTTGAGGCCCTCCAGCTTACGGAAGAGTTTCTCTGCAAATCCCTGAGGGTCGTGTATGAGATGAAGCGCCGAGAAGTTGAAGGACTCGGATTTGTCCTTTTGCTTCTTTTTGGAGTGGGACTTCTTAATGCTCTCAAGGAACTTCTTGCGTTTGCGGGACTTTTTGTTCACCTTGTTAGCAAGAGCGACCTCTTTGACGGTAGGGAGGTTATCCTCATCGTCTTGATCATCGTCATCTTCGACTTCATCCTTACCTAAGAAGAAATGAAGTGCGGCCACGGTCATTTTGAGGCTATCAGAGAAACAGGCTGAGGTTATGACGTTGACAGTCTTGGCGTCATGCCATGAGCCGCTCACGTAGAGGCTAATGCAGACGTCTAATGCGATCTTTGAGCCATGTGAATGGGAGTGTCGGACGTGGGAGTAGATAAGATTCGGAATGGATGGGCTCTTGGGAGCAGTTTTGATATCATTAACGATGCGATCTTTAAGGAAGAGCCGTAGAGACTTGTCCGGGCATTTGAGAAGAGCAAAGTAGAGCTCCAGGAGGTCTATGGGCTGAATGGATCCTCTTCTGCCGAGGAGAGCGAGAGATCTCACCATGGAGAAACGAGTTTCCGGTTCGAGAACACTGCAGTGCCGCTTAAGGATGTCGGAGAGCACGTGGGGGAAGTCCCAGTCCTGTATTTCCTTGGCATAGAGATGCCACACTTGGGAAATGAAGTGGAGGATCTCGGATAGATCTGCGATTTGATCCGAGGGATTGTGCTCCAGGGTCTTGAGGAGGGACTGAGTGCGAAGGAGTTGGAGCGTGAATTCATCCTTGTAGGACTCAGAGTCACGCTTGATGAGGTTTTGGAGGGCTGGAAGGTTGTTTGGGAGCTGGTTGTAGGTCGCACGTCGAGACATGGTGAAAAGCCTCTCAAGCACGTGGACGAACAATAATACATACACTTGATGTCAAAATAGGTAAATAAACAAACGACTGTTGTCAATATTGGATGACGTCATTGATGCTATGGTCCATATATCGGCACCCTTCAAGCTAATAAGTTATATTCGCATAAATAAATCATTTTTTTGGTATATTTTGTATATATAAATATACACAAGAATATATAATATATATATTTCAATTAATGATTAATTCATAAATAGCACGCTTAGCTTTCACAAAAGATGTAGACACATTAGTATTGATGTACTTGATACTTATTTGGCGTACTTTAATTTCGCTACAAAAATATAAGAAAATATTTGTATTCTTTTGTTACATATGACAATTGATTATATTATTGTTTGAATATTTAATAATTATATTGATATTGATCTTACAACGGTAATCAATTTTGTGTTTTATATTCTAACAAGAAAAATTTCAATTTGAATAATGATCATCTGTACTAATAAAAAAAATAATTCCGTTCGTTCGTTCGTTTCCCTGTATCTCCCGAACCGGTCATTAGATCTTGACAAAATTTTCAGTGAATAGTTTTGAGAGCTCAGGGAGTGTTTTAGTGGGATTGTCAACTCCCGGAAAATTCGTCTTCGACATGCTTATTTTATTCGCCAAAACGTTTTGTGCCCATTTTTTAAATTGCCAAGTTAGATTTTGACCAAATTTTCTGTGGATGAGACTGAGGTACTAAGACGTGTTTTTGTTTTTTTGAGTATTTCCCGGAAAATTCGTTTTCTACATGATTACTTAAAATATTTTTCTTTCTGTCCCTGTATGTCACCTCAAATTTAAGTTTTGTGGAAAATAACAACTTTTTTTTAATGCAACATCGCCCTATTCAAATTTTAATAACGCCAAGAGATGGAGAGTGATGTCAATACCCAGCCTTAATGAATACAAAACGGAAAAAATGGCAATGGCGATGCAATGACGACTTTTTAAGGAACTACTTTTAATAAGAAAAATAACTTAGGCACTCTATGAAACGACTTAAAAATAACTTCTTTTTACGATGTTTAAATTTCCAGCCTTAAAGAACAAAAAAAAAAATGGCAATGAAGGCCAAAGGACAATTTTTTAAGGAACTGATTTTGATATGAAAAATAACATGTGATCTCAAAATATTCGTGTTATTTTTTCTTTTTACGATGTTTAAATACTCAGCCGTAAAGAATACAAAATGGAAAAAATGGAAATGAAGACCCAATGACAACTTTTGAAGGAACTGATTTTAATATGAAAAGTCACATGCGATGACATCACTGAAATTATTCGTGTGATTTCTTCTTTTTACGATGTTTAAATACCAAGCCGTAAGGAATACTAAACGGAAAAAATGGCGATGAAGACCTAATGACATCTGATGAAGGAACTGACTTTAATATGAAAAGTCACATGCGATGACATCACTGATATTATTCGTGTGATTTCATTTTTTATGATGTTTAAACACCCAGCATTAAGGAATACAAAACAGAAAAAAATGGCAATGAAGACTCAATGACGACTTTTTAAGGAACTTATATTAATATGAAAAATCAAATGCAATGACATCATTAAAAACAAGTTGGAAAATCCCGGGCAGCGCCGGGTAACCTTCGCTAGTTATAAATATAAGAAGTACGGAAGTCAAATACAGTTTTAAATAACATATTGAAAATAATCTTGCATTATATGTTAAATTTTCATTTAACAAAAGATACTTCCTGGGAGAAATGATAATTCTAGAGTAATCTCAGAGAGGGAATTTCAATCATTTAAAGTAAGCCCATAAATTGTATTCTGTTGATAAATTCAAATTATCCTCATAGTTATTGCTAGTAAGGTGTCTTAAGGTTTTACACAAGATTAAATCGCTTATTTACAAACATTATGAATATCCTCAAGATCGCTTTGAGGACAAATATAATACTTCTATCCATCCATTTGATAAAAAATATGTAATTTAAACGAGTGGTAGTCAGAAAATCTGATGGGAGTTTCTCTCAAAGCTTGGGAAGACAATTAGTATGGTTATTAAGTTTTAAAGAGATCAATATTTCAAGAATACATTTTTAAATAAAACTATTCGTGCAAATTCATTTGTAAATTGTTTTTTTTAAATAAGATTATAAACTATTTTTGATTAAGTTTGATATTATTTGTTGGTAATATATTAAATCACATTCTTAGGAAGATATTCGATTAAATAAAATATTTACTGTTTATTTTTGTAAGTTTTGATTATATTAGTAGAAAATTATATCCTATAACATATTTATATTTGCAAGTGAAAATACTGGCATATTTTGAATCACTATAATTTAAACTCTCTCCAAAAAGTGGATTTTGTTTTCCTTCATTTTTTTGTTAACAAAATATGTCTTGTTAATTTATCCATAAATTAATGTTATTTGTACTACAAAGAGTTAAACACATGGCCTTTGGATCCATTTGATTAACTTCTTCTTCCTATAATCCTGAAATATTTTCCAATCTCACAAAATATTTATATTCATTTCGTTCCATGAACGCTAGATCCATAGCATTATGTTCGATTTATAATTTTTTGAGATGATAACAAAGGCTTTAATGAAATGTGAAGAACAAAGATACAGTTTATCACCATTACATCATAAGTTAAATGAAAATTATTTTGTAATGTTATTAGATTTATTAGTCTTGTTCCTCTGCACTCGAAATCTATTTTTATAATCTTCCAACTTCTAAGGTATGGGGCAAATACCGTGGGTTTTGAACGTTTCTTTCAACCTTATTAGGTCTTTGGTGTAGCGTTCTTATAATATTACATCCATGAATTTTTTTCCTTTCACACCATGAAAATAGTAAGAAGACAAAGAAAATATCTTATTCTTTGGCTAATTATTATAACTCTTTTGGCAAATACATTATCAACACCTTTAATTAATTACTGTTATTGATGTATCTTAGCATATTTACCACAATTTGAATAGATTTGTATAGAGTATCTCAAAACTGTCAATCAAACCTCCCTAATTGAATAAACGGAACGTCCAATGTGATAATGGTTACTATGAGAATATTATTTTTCATCAAAATACAGGTACATAATATCGGAGGAGTTAAACAATGCATATGAGCTCACACATTCTATTAATAATAACTATTTCATCGAATGATGTAGTATGGGAAAGTCTAATCATCGGAGTGCTCATGTCCGTTTTTAACATGATCCAAGTGGGCATTCACCCCAAGTGTCTCAAAGGAACATTCCCACAGGCCAGAGCCGTTTTCTGAGTGGACTCTCCGCCATGAACTCCCTCCAAGTGTGCATGAAGCCCATCATCCGTTAAGAAACCCATGGGGCATAATGGACATAGACCTGGGCGCTTATGTGAGCTCTCCTCATGAGAGCGAAGTTGCTGAGGGGTGTTGAATATCTTACGGCAGACCTCACAGGGGTAGGCATGCTTCTCCTCATAGTGATTCCTCAGATCTTCCTCATATGCAGAGACGTAGTCACAATACATGCAGTCATCTGCTTCAATGTCAGCTTATGGACTTGGGCATGGGCAGCTAGATCTTCAGGATCTGAAAAGTGAAGGCCGCACTTGGAACAATTGTATTGGGAAGCCTTGTTTTCATCATTCATTATATGATTATTATTATTATTATCGTCTTCTTCTTCCAATTCCTCAGAATGTACGATGAGAAGGTGTTGTACATAGGCCTTGACTCTCTTGAATCGTGCCTCACAGGCCTTGCAGCGAAAGGAGAGGCCACATTGTAGGGAGACGTGGCGGTTCAGGGCCTCATGGCTGTTAAATGCCTTTGAGCAGGAGTTGCAGTGGAAGCCCTGGGGTTTATAAGGGTCCTTTAGAGGGCGTGAGCGGTGATGGTACTTTTGATGGGTGAGGAGTTCCAAGGGTTCCTCAAAGGATCGCTCACAGCAGATGACGGGGGAGGTGAAGGGCGGGAGTCGTCGTTGGGAGTCCGTGGTTGGGCCCAGGAAGACGATGGAGAGGGGCGAGTCTTCTTTGAGGAGGATCTCTTGTTGAGCCCGAGATGGCTCTTCGGTGGTGCGTCCGTGCTCTTCATGTTCTATGTGAAGAAGGAGATCTCTGCAGTGCTTGAAGTTCTTGTCACATTTGAGACAGGCGTAGGAGGAGGGAGGAGGAGGAGGAAGAGGACTCTTGCACTTGGAGAGGAGCTATCTTCTTCTTGGGATGACTATTCTTCTTGGAGTCTTGTCTTAGCTTGGGAGGGTGTTCGTTGAAGAGATGTTCCTCGTAGTGTGTGTCCTGAAGGAAGAGCTCTCCGCAAATCTTGCATACAATTGCTCCCCGAGAGAACCGGATTTCTCGTGCCATCTGTGAATGTGTGCCACTCGTGAGGCTGAGGTGTAGAAGTGCTCATTGCAGAATTCGCAGCGATAGGGCTTTCGATGCAAGTGGATCTTGTTCTTATGGCTCAAGAGCCCGCTGCGAGACGTGTAGCGCTTCTCACAAAAGGGACACACGTACTTCATGGGGTGCTTCGTCTCGGAACGGCGACCCATAACTGAAAAATAAATCAAACCAACTACTAAGAAGAGAGTCTCACAAAATAGAATCAAATGAAGTAGTCTCAAAGGTGGAGGAGGAGGGTACTTGATATACGAACTACCACATACAGAGAAGTACTTCGCCTATCCCAAATGACAAGTCCTGATCAATCAGATGATGAACTACTCAAGAGAGAGAAGTACTTGGGAGAGATTCAAACTTGGTTTTGGATCATAACAGAAGTGAAAAAAAAACATGTTCCAGGGACTTGGGGAACAATAATAGATGTAAGCTGTGACGTCACTGGATAACAAGCTATCTCTTGCATGAGAAGTTGATGATGCGTAGTAAATGTTGATTAATATCAAAGAAATAGAATACAATACTTTTATTTTTTCCATTAATGTACGTTATAGAAAACCCATGTTGAACGGGCTTTGGGAAGGTTTGTATGATCAAAATAGCCTAAAAGCTGGATTGCAACGACGTCACGCTACATTTTATTTTATCTACTCACAAGACCTTGTCCTTGTGATTTTTAGAGGATCCCTCGCAAACAAAGTACTTCTTCTATGCACGAAAAGAAAAACAATCCACTTGATTGGTCATTATAATACCAATTTATCATTAAATACCTCTTTTGGGAAAGAGACTCACGACCCTTAGTCAATAACAGATCTATTGCTTTATGACGTCATTTTTCAGACACAGTTGATCCTACATTCAAATCTTATAAAAAATATGATAAATTGATGATAGGAAGAAACGAAGCGTTAAAGTTTTAAAGGAAGAAATAGTCCCAAAAATAGAACAGGAAGGATAGATAAAGAAAATGATGACGCATAGAAAAAATGGCCTAAATAGATGGGTAGCCATGTGGAATATCACATAGTATCGTACAAATACTATTTCTATTCTAAATAGAATAAATAATGTTATTTTTGCAAAAATGTATACATGCTTTCCTTGCCGTAATTGAACAGAGCATAGATTTTCTAGGATAATATATATATATATTATTTAATATGTATTTCGGAACCTAAGTTTATACGTTATGAAACGGTGGGGTGTTGGTTTCAACTAATAACAAAATAATTTTTATTTGTGATAGCAAAATTATTGTTCCACAATTTTTTATTTGAGATTCATCACATATTCACTATTTGAGAACTATTAATACATTTAACATTCTTCATATTTATTTGCAAAACGATGACGTCATTAGGAAAATAAACAAAACCCCAAAATATTATTATTCTCACATGTCTACTCAATAACATTGGGAAATACTGTCGGATCGGCTCAGGGTTTATAAATAATCAAATTGATAATTAATCATGGATTCCAAGAAGAACGGGAAGCGAAAGCGTCATTATCGGGCCATGGCCTATGGGAATAAGAAAAACAAGCTCTCCGCTGGGAAGAACGTTATCCAGGAGTCCCTTCAAGGCTTCATAATTGTCTGTAACGGAAAGGAAAAGGAGGCCATTCGAGAGGCGTATCGCCTTCTAAATGAGACTCATCGTCCTGAAGGTAGTCTTTTTGTATTTTTCTTAGTATTATTTCAAATACATCGTTTGACATTTTTTTTTGCATAAAAATCCTTTCTCGAGTAAGATGTTAATACTTTTTTTTTTTCAACTAAATTTGTGTTTCAAATGTGAGAATTACATTCTTTATTATGTGTTGATTTATACGCCAAGTTATCATATCATGAAAATATCCTCAATTTATGGCATTGATTTGAAGGCCTTTATGATCATTTATATCCAATTATAGTTATATCTGTGCTAGCGGAAATCTCAAATTCCAAGCTGAAGTAAAAATAGTATCAAGCATTATGTTTTTTAGTGGCCAATTGTTTCCTACGGGTCAATATTTGGGATTCCCTTGTTATAGACAGGTTTGACTGTATGTACGACGCCGAGAACACCCTGAAATAGTAAAAAAGTATATCTAACAACATATATATTTTTGAATTCAGGTCAAGCCGACTCTTCTGACGTTGATGATGAGGATGAAAGCATCGAGTCAGCCATGGCTAAAGAAAAAGCGAAGTTGTCCTCCTCTGAGGACAGTAAGGACTTTCAGCTCGTCTACTACACCGCCGGAGTTTCAAACTTTATGTTCCTCAAATCCCTTCCGGATCCTCTTCCCCTCGCCAACAAGATCATGGACTCCATTCTCCAGGACGGAAAGCAGAGAACTCGCTTTCTCATTCGCCTCGTACCCATTCAAAACGCGCAAGGCATACACGGAATCCATTCACACGGCAATCACGGGACTACTCCAGAAAATGAACCTGGGGGAAAACATTACCTACTGCGTGGCCTTCAAGTCACGCTTTAATAATAATCTAGGACAAGTGGACGCTGTTCAGGCCGTGAACACGGCCGTGAGCGAGTCAGCAAAGAATGGAGCGTTCAACTAAAGGGATCCGACTATGTGATCGTCCTCGAGGTCGTTACTTCATATTGTTGCATCGTATTCTTCCCCAGTATCAACAGAGGAAAAAGTATAACCTAATAGAGCTGGCTAAATCCGTGGCTCAGGATGACACTAAATTCGAGGCGGTGCAGTCGGCTTTAAAGGATTCCTCAGAAGAAACTCCAGAGTTACTTAACGCCGACGACAATGGTCAAAATGAGGCTCCAATTAAGGATAATGCCTTGGCATCTCGCGGGGACAATCCTAAAGAAGGCCAAGCACCTGGCACAAAGCCAGTTAATAATCAAGAAGAGACTCAAAATATTGATGAAAAGGTTTCAATCTCCTCCGATGTGAATCCCAATGAAGGCGAAAATCTTGATTCTAAGCAAGTTGACTCTAAACCAGATCAAGCAGAGGCTTCATAGGATAATATATATTCTTCACCTGAAGACAGTGGCGTATGAAGACCAATGTAATAAACTCTGTCTTAAGACAAATTATGGTATTAAACAAAGAGGGTAATTTAAAATTCATCCTGTTAAAAACAATATGAAATAATTCAAAAAATCCATATATTTTAAATACAAATGTTTACAAAAATATTTATTTAGTAATTTAAGGAAAAATATCCTTCATTCTTTGGTATGTCTCCCAAGACATTAAATGCATCACAAGGTAATTAATATAATTAAGACTCTCTGCCACAAGGAACTTTATTTCCCTTTTAATTAATGGATTAAATTTATTTTTTATTGATGGAAGTGAGCTTTTCTTCTTTCATCATTGAAATCAATTAGTTATAGAGAGGGCTTCAGGTTTTTATTAATGATGTTCAAAATTAAATATCTATAGTACGACGTTTCATGCACCAACGGATTTCTCAGGTGCTTATTTGATTTAACAATTTAAATGATATATATATGGCATCAAATTTCTTTTATCAGTCAATGATTGTCCTGAGAACATATTGGCATTGTATGTAAAACAACTAATAAAATATTTTATTCATTGCGAGATCGAACCGATCTTGGTCGAGCATCTAAATAGCCAAATGAGATTTTTTCTTGTCTTGGTTTAATTATAAGTATTTTGAGACCTTGAAATTTTGGATTTTTATAAAAACTCGAATAAAGTAACGAATAGCGTCATAGCATCACTCAATTAAATATTGTTGAAAATATTATTCCTTGCAGCAGAAGAGTCCCCTTCTATCATAATTGGCTCCAATAGAACTGAATCTAAATTTACAAGGAGCTGTCCTTAATGATAATGCTCTCATGGATTTCTTCTTTCCTCTCATCGATGGCCTTCAGAAGCTTCCTCCTGGCTCCAATGGGAATGTTCATGGACTTGAGATCCTCTTCAGAGAGCAAGCTTAGGGCCTCAATGTCCACCTTCTCACTATGAAAGACTCCGAGAACTCAGAGAGCCCCAGGCTACAAAGAAGCACATCGATGTCCTCCTTTGGTCGCTCCTCCAGAGATAAATCATCAAAGTCGATCCGCTCCGCAAAGGAACCCGCACTCCCAATGCTACCGCTCCCTTCCTCCAGTGTGGTACTCAGTGGGAAGGAAAATAAACGGCAGAGCTTCGAAAGGCCACACTACCGAATCCAGGCCGCTCAAATATCCCCGCAATCTCTTTACGCTTAGGCTTAATGAAGCTTGGAACATTATTCTGTTGATTGCCGGGAGCCACGAAAATAATCTCTGAATCCCGCTTATAGCCAGATAAGTTTGTAATTTTGAGTGTACCATCATCTGCTTTGCTTCGTATCTTGAATTCTTTGGCTCCTTCCTTATCGATTTTCCCATAGCTCTTCTGTAGCTTCTTAAGTATGAGAGAGGACGAGGGCTCCATGCTTAGAGTTCCAGTCATTTCCGAATACGTTAGAGGATCCTTCCTCCTCTTATTTTTACTAATCTCCAACCGACTGCTCTCCTTTTCGTCATATCGCTCATTTGTGGATGAATAGCATTATGGCTAATTTGACACTTTTTATAGTTTTTAAGGAGTTTTTGAATGGCCTTATCCGCTTTATCCTTAAGCTTCTGACCTTTGAGGGAGAGTCACGCTCGGCTTTTGCATGAACAGAGTCCAAATAGGCCAGGACCTCATCTCGACCATTCATACCCGCCAACTGTCGTGCAGTGTGGAGATCAATGTCCAGTGCCCCATTGTTTACACCGAAGTTTACGAGGAGGGAGACTATGCGGTGATGACCCTGTGCAGCCGCTAGATGTAATGAGGTATTCCCGAAGGTATCTGTCTTCTCTGGATCACCTCCCTTGCTTAAGAGGAGTCGGAGAGCCTCAAGGTTCCCCTCAAAGGCCGCCCATAGCGTGGGTGACATTCCATCTTCATCTCCTGCATTACATTCCTTTTGGATATGGGCTTGAGGGTCTCAAGAATGCCGTCTTGTGCTGCTCGGTGATACTTGTTTTCCATGATGACTACTCACATCTCGTTTTTATGCCGTCACTTGAGGATAATAATATATAAAAACTACTAACTCCACCCTCCCCTGTTCATTGAAGAGAAGTTCTAATCAACGACTAAGAACTAAATATAACCCTCGCAATTACATGGCTATACTTGGTTAACTTCGTACCTCTTCCTCCAACCCGCAGCATGAGCTTAGGAGTGCGTGCGTGCGTGCTTGTGACAGTAACAGGATTTTACCTGCTTGCACAGAGGAGAGTGTGTGCGATATTGAGTCCTCTCCTCTTTGGTTGAGGGACTGACGGAAATTATAAATCCATAAGTGTGGTGCGCCTCACTTATTATTGCTTCTACATTCTTATAAATTGATTTAAAAAAACCATCCGACAACACGAGAAAAGATATTCACAGGCCTGTGTGAAAAAAGGGACCACTTAATATATTTTCTTTATTTCCTTCTTCAAGGTCTTTATTTTTATAATCCTTTTTTTGGTCAGAGCACCGTCATTTATATAGCAATGGTATGGAAACATCCCAAGTTATGTCTAGCGGAAGTGGGTAATAATTTCGTCCCTTGTACACCTGTGCAATAACATGGGTCACTACTATATTTGTGTGCACTTCTATATAAATATATATTGCATGAAGAGGGGGTTGATTCAACAGCCCTTGGTTCATTTGTGGTATTAGGATGACCTTCAAGGTATATAACTTTTGGTGTGTGTGTATACGCGATATAACTTGCACGGTTGGATGCGCATCAAATAAATGCATGTATAAAAATATATATATTTAGAGCGAAAATAATTGCTGTTTGACATCACCTTATGTCGTGTGGTAATTTTAAGGATAAGATATCATACGACAAATATATATACTGAGTTTGCTTTTTGTGTATGCATGTTGAGCGTGAGACTTATCGTGACGTTTCACTGCCTTTGAGTGGGAAAAAATAAAATCAATAATAATGTATTCTTATAAAATAAAATTATCATGATAATAAATCTATCGAGTTCTCGTAGGAAGAGCAATATTGAAAATTTGACAGTTTACATGTTCATTGGGAAAATAAAATTGATCAAAACAATAAATACTTAATTATTATATTTAACGTTTATAAGACAAAGGCTTCATTTTCACATTTTACTTCTGAGGGACCAATTTTTTAATATCTTTAAGTGGTTAAAAATGTAAAATAATGATTTTGATCCTACCGGCATGAAAAACAGTACATTCAAACTTTTTTGAAATAAATATAATGAATTTATTTCACTAATATTTATCCTTATATTATAAGGATAAACGTCAATCACCAATGATGAAATCATATTACAAAACTACACCTGTTATTCCTCTTATATTTGTTTCCCACCAATAAGAAATTAAGCAAAAAATCCTTTTCAACTTGTATACATAATAAGCCAGCCTGAGACTACTGGTCTGTTGAAATTAACATTCAAATAAAAATCCGTTGACAATTTATTTAAAAATATGTAGCAAATATTATTTTAACGTTGATCTTAGCGTGTGACTAAATGCTGTTGGCTTTTATGACCATAAATATTCGCCTAAGGGACACGCTATTAATAATATTGAAGTTATGTTAAATAGATTCCTAGAATACTAGTGTGTGTGTATGACATCACATCTCGATATGTCACTGACGTCATAGGCCGGTCACCCTGTTTTGTTACTGTGCCCACTTGTTTTCCTCTTCCTCTCATACTCTGTTATTGACTATTGTTCATAATTATAGACCCCAAACTGGTCGCACGATTACCTCTCGAGTCCTTTTATGCGTTCTTACCTCTCCACAAAATGGCGACGAGTCGGGGATACTTATAATTGTAATATCTTATTATCTCAGGCATCCCCATCATTCACAACAAATACCATAAAGGGTACCCCAAACATCGGTAGCAACTTAACGTATTCCAATTCTCCAGATACTTGGGGAACCACATGCATTTCAGGCATATCGTTCTGCTAAATGAACTTGTTAATACTCTCCATAAAAATACTATTTTTATGATTCACTCATTTGTAAATTACTTCAAAGATATAATTCACTCTTATTCGAGTAACTTCCGTTGATATTAAAAAAAACATAACACTGAGAACAACTGTGTCGTCAAAAATGATAGTTAACCGTATTAACTTCATAGAACCATGAAAGGATATGTATATTAAAAGGAGTAGTAACGTGAAGGAGAAGAAGAAAAAGGAAGAAATGCGTAAGATTTCGGGTTGTTTGTTTCCATCATGAGGAAGAAGTAATTATATATGTAATGGTATAGCCTTGTTATTTGAGGAACTCTAGATCAACAATATAATTAAACAATGTCGTTCATCCCCCTCCCCCACTGAGTATTATATGAGTTCCGGAAAGCAAGCAGGTAAAAAAAACATGCATGGATCAATAAATGAGTCACTCGCGTCGTATTTTATTTATTCATGTACAATTATTACAGATGTTTATAATATATATATATATATATAGTACATGTGTTCATTCCTTTGTGATATCCATATGAAGGATCCATATTGGGTCGTCCACACAAGTGAGGTGTAAATATATATAGCACTTGATTACTTTTCTATGCAAGTGGGGATGTCTTTCATACCGAATCAGATTAATACATTAGATGTTTCATATTTTTAATTATTTAAAAAAATGTGAGAAGAGAGTGTCAAAATTAATGACTTAATTGCCACACTAATAAATAAAGCTGGTTGGAGTGCGTCGCTTCGTTTATTTAGAGCATCCTTTAATGCACATCTTCATAAAGATATGGAGTGTTTATTACTTCAATAAGATGACAGGGAAAATTGTCAAGTTAAAGGTGATGTTTTTCATCCTGAGAGGATCAAAAAATTAATATTTGGCACTTTTAATCATATAAGGATATTCAAATAACAATAATGGGTCTTTTAAAGTGTCAAGCGAAAATAAAGCCTCTATTGTATAATTTATTATTTGCAAATTAATTTTTTGGGAAGGTTCCCAATTGTTCTGGTGTTCTCATTTTCATTATGAACATGCTAATTTTTAGACGCTTCATTATTTCTCTTATTATGAGCACTCAGTATCTCTATGCGTTTATCTACCTCAAAGACTGTAAGTTTTCTATCTGCTGTGGGTCTATGAATAATAACAATAATAAGTGCAGTGTTCCTTGAGTTTATATATAAAGGAAGACAATATACTTAACTTTCTTCCTTAATCGTAAGATAAATTATGTTCTTACGTATGAAGTTTTCATCAGGAATAAGGCTGAGAGTTGAACAAACCTAATCCTTTAATTGTTTCCCCATAATAAGCTTAGCCTGTATCCCAACCTCTCCCACTAAGATTAATATCATGTGTTGACTCTCAATATATGTTTAAAATATATTCAAACTAATAAATGTAAGAATATTCATTAAGTAAAAAGTAATTTTAAAAAAACCTCCTGACATTAATAATTTAAATACATATTTAAATTTGATGCGCTTCTTTTCATTATAAATGTACAATGTGTAAGCTTCAATATCTCCCTTCCATTAAGCATAAGTGTATAGCTACGCTATTAATAATACATTAATTTCGTCCATGTATTTATTTCTTAATATACTGCACTGGGACTTTTTATTAAATAATGTGAGAGATATAAGAAAAAGGTTTTAGAATAATAAAAAAGCAGTTCCCATTATGAAATAAGGCATCACTTTACTCGTGACTGGAGATGTGTTTGTGTAAATATCTTCATTCAGAACATCTTTAAGTGTCTGCTTTCCTGAATCCTTTACTCTCCATTATAGACTATTAGGTAATTTAATATTGCAAATCCTTGGGCTCATAGAAATAATGAACGTTTATTGTTTATTCATAGTTATACCGTGTGAGAACCACTAACAAAACAATTCATTATTTAATGAAAATGTATATCAATATTATTAATCAAATGTGAATCTGGACCATATATTTAATTAGTGTCTATTATGAATATCTCTGTGTTCCATACTGAGAGTACATACAATTGCTAAGAGCCAGGGAAGCTCAAGTTCCATATACACAAAGAAAAATCTTGACTTCCGTTGCCTTTTGATGAACCATTGTTTTCATCATAGTGTCTCTGGCCGGAAGTTGTGCTTAGGAGGGGTAAAGAGGGATGAACCTGTGCGCAGTTGATGGAGTCCGCATGGAGATGCTCCTGCTCCCAGATGGGCTAAACATTGCCTCCTCATTCATAAAGAGAGTCGGGGAGGACTTGAGATCATAGACCCCAAGGGATCCATCCGTATTCCACTTATGACTAAGTCCTTTAAAACCTGGAAGTAAATGCGCTGATTGCTTTGTACGTTTCTTTTGAGGACTCCCAAGAGTGACCCTGGGGTTTCGTAGGTCCCAGACTAGGATTTCTGAGTTCTTTCGTCCACCGACGAGGAATGTGTCTCCCGTGGGGAGAAGGATGCCTGTGTGATCCCACTGCGTTGGCCTTCTAGACGGAGGAGGAGGGGTTCTTCTTGCGAAGGTCGTAGATCCCGGCCTTACGGTTATAGGATGCGGCTGCAAATAAGTATGAAATCTGGGGATGTGGGGCGATGGTGGAAATAATGCCACGGCCTGAAAAAGGAATAGAAAATAAGTGGTTGCAATAAAAAGTCCAACATAAAATTGAGTGTACTGTTAAAGTGTATGCATTTATTTACCGTGACTTCAGAGATAAAGTAAATTATTGTATTCGCTTCCTCTCTAAGACCAGTGTTTATTTTGATTAAGGGCATAACCAAATATTTAACGAAGGGAATGACTGACTTTTCGTATAGTCAACAGATGCCTAGGCCAATCCTTGTGAGGGTAGTCTGGAGTCTGTTGTTCATGAACTCTTGGTGAATATTATCAAGTATCACCTAGTCATTGAATATTTAATTACATGATGAAATAACCCTTCAGCTAAAAAAAACCTTTGACCTACTACATCTCTAACACCAAGGTCAATAAATTCATGCATTAGGATAGTAAACCTTTAAAATAAACAAAAATAACGAGTTTTTTTGAGAATTTATTTAGGCTGCTAAAAGCCTTATTAGGCGCCGTACTTAAGGAATCGAAGATGCTCTATCAGAGTACTTGCTCAAATCTAACCGATTAAACGATTTGATTATATCATAGCACCGGTTAATCCACATGCTTTTATATGTAGCTTATTTGATTGGGCTATATTTGTTAATTATAGTTTTTTTTGGCGCCATTTTGAAACTGGAACTACAACTCCATTATTGAGTAAAATATTTAAAGAAAGGGTTTATCACTGTGGAGACTGTATTAGTTGCCACAATGTCAGATGTGATGTAAATTACTCTTTTCGCCTAGTCATCCTCCCATTAAACGAGGAGGAGTCATACTGCCCCTTCATTAAATATTTAATTATAGACTTTAACTAAAAATAAACATTGACGAACATAATAAACACCAACCTCACCTTTGACGTCACTGTAAATAAATGCATACATCTTAACAGTAACGCAAAAAAGCTGCGCAAAACCTTGTTTATCTCAATTTTGAGTATAAATAGATCCTTACTCGAACCATAAGATTCATAAATAAAAATAAAACGTGGGTTGTCAACTGAATAAAGTATATTTGTTCGTGAGGCAACTACCATAAAAAATATCCTTGTGGTTCATAATGAAACACTCACACAAAATTGAAGAAGGCACAACCTGTCACTACACTACCCCTTTCTGAAGGATACTTTGTGATGGTTATCTTTGTTCATATTTGCAACTACGTCCTATAAATAGAAGCGCCTCATGCTAGGAGTAATTAAATTCAATGACATATGATATATCTATAGGAAGACTATAATTATTACTCTATGTTCAAAGTGTAACCCAACAGAGTTTCCAATCCTAATGTATTATATATTTAACGTGACACGTCAGATGATATCTCATCTCAAGAGGAGCAAGGATCCCTGAGGAATCATCCTTGAGTTTCCATTTCAAGGGTATCAAGGTCCTAGTCATCCGGTGAGAGTGAACGAAGAGCCGCTCAGCCACTCAAAAATACAAATTAGAAAAATGAATACAATAACATTACGTCAAATCTGACATTACGTTAAATACGAGGTGTGATCAAAATGTATCCGACCTTAATTTTATTGGTCAAACGAACACAGCTATGGGGGCGGGACTTGCTGTGTGGTTGGGAGCATGACTACTGCGCATGCTCATTTTTTTCTACAGCTCCAATACAAGTCAGTCGGCGTCAGGCCATTCATGATTGAACAGGTGCAAGTGAGTGTCGTCGGATTTTATTTTCTTTAAAATGTCAGAAAAAGTCGAACAGCGTTATTGCATAAAATTTTGTTTTAATCTTGGTGATTCGCAAGTGGAAACAATTCGCAAGATTAAAAAGTGTTTGGAAATGAAGCGATGGGCACCACACAGATAAAGGAGTGGTACAACCGCTTCAAAGATGGCCGCTTGTCAGTTGAAAGTGAACCACGCTCAGGGAGGCCCTCAACATCGAAAAACGATGCCATCATTGATCAAGTGAGGAACCTGGTGATGCAGAACCGCCGAATCACGATCAGAGAACTTGTAGACGAGGTGAATATTAGTTTTGGTTCCATTCAATCAATTTTGACTGACGACTTGGGCCTCAGGAGTCTCAGCAAAATTTGTACCAAAATTGAAGCGGTTGTACCACTCCTTTATCTGTGTGGTGCCCATCGCTTCATTTCCAAACACTTTTTAATCTTGCGAATTGTTTCCAATTGCGAATCACCAAGATTAAAACAAAATTTTATGCAATAACGCTGTTCGACTTTTTCTGACATTTTAAAGAAAATAAAATCCGACGACACTCACTTGCACCTGTTCAATCATGCCGATCTTTATATCTCCATAGGAGCCAGTGCCTTAGAGTAGGATAGTCTGGACGAAAGACTGATTAGATCCTAGACATACATAAGCTGACAAAAATCCATAACAAACAAATTTCATATCATAAATTAAGAGGTGTTTGGATTTAATAGCAAATTTAAGGTTATTTGTATAAATCAAAGGGGATATATATTTGATGTAAAAAGATGGCAATTGAGTTGAATTTGCTATGAATTGCATTATTTTTTATGATTTTGCCACTATTTTGAGCAGAATAGGATTTATATGTTGAATAACAATATTATTGCATTTCTAATTTTATTCGTAATGTGGGCAGCCCTTCATCAATCACGAAACCTTTTTGCTTTTATATCTCTAGGATCAGTCATCAAAATAGGTTTCTCGTAATACTTTACCCCGAATATGAGCAAAACAAATAATCGTTCCGGAGTCCAATCAGTTTCAAGAGTAGAATGAGAATATTGGCAGTAGCCTCATTCTACTCTTGAATTGTGCGATGTACGATAGGATTGCCTTTCGACATAAGTTTTCTCAGGTGGCATTATGTGAAATGCTTCCAATGTTTGTTTTTTTACTCTGGAAAGATCATTTGTTGCTCTTATTCTGGGTAAAGTTTTAAGAAAAACCTATTTTGTCGACTGATTCTAGAGATATAAAGTATAAAAGCAAAAATGACTCATCAGTCTTTCGTCCAGACTCTCCTACTCTAAGGCACTGCATGGAGCAACCTTACTTCAACTCTGACGTAATAAATAGATACAAACAACTGTAAAGTAAACCCTTTTATTTAACCTAGGGACTGTTTCTGACAGACAAAATTAAAACCATTAACTTTCCTCGAATATATAAAGTGATTCAAATATTTCCTATATTGTATTCCTACAATGATTCATTCCTGTTTTTTCTTTTTTCAAGTGATTTTTGGACTATTGGTAAACTTTACTAAAAGTTATGTACATAAATCTATCTGGTTATTATATAATTAAATCATTCTTCATAAGTTGATGCAAGTTAAAAAAATGAAGGTTATCATCATCCAATTATACACACTTTTTTTCATGCTATGAAGGTCACGATTTAAACTCAATAAAAAAGGGGGGAAAACTTATCTAAAATTATCAAAGAATAAAATGTGGGCGGGATGATATTTGTAGTTACCGCACCACACTAAAACAGCCGACAAACCCGCGACTGTGAACATCAATCCAGAACTAAGAATTAAACTATTTAGAAAACTAAGTGTCTTTTCTCTAAGGATCTTTTGTCAAACGTGATTGGTTGAAATAACTGAAGGATGAATAATAAAAATAAAATAGTTAACATTATTAAATAATGCATTATTTCAATAATAAGGGTTTGAGCTCTGATTATCTACAAAGAGTAAAATATTTTATTTTTTAGAAAAACCAGTGCATTTTTCTCAAATCTTTTACGCCTTCAATGAATACATTATTATAATATTGCCTATTGATATTAATTAAACATTCTTACAGGTTTGAATCGATATAATTATTATCTATTTTGTTTCATATTGAAGATGATTTCCGACTAACAGATATAGTAAAATTAATGTCCGGCTGATTCAATCATCTCTAATTCAGTTTAAGTAGTCGTATGCCTCACAATAGTAGACCCGGAGATCTCTATGCAATTATGGGCTGTTATAGAGTCAAAAATAATAAGTCTTTGTGCTTACAAACGCCAGAGCAGGAAAACCTTGAAATCTCAATTCCTTCGTTCTTATAATAATCAAATATTAGCTTAAGGACACATTATATTAATCCGTTATAAGTTCTTCCTATAGTATACACTTTTTTTCTTCTTCATTTAAGTATTAGAAGCATAATAGTATTTATAAATCATTATTATAGTTCCAAATGAGTACTTCTGAAAACCATTTGCTTCAATCGGTTAAAAAATTTATATAAACATTATTTCAAATCCATGTATGATTCAAATTTAGATAAATTAATAATACTAATTTATCACAAAAAAATATGAATAGGCAATGAATACTAAAGCAATCAGGAATGGTAAAGTCGCGCAACCTTTCAAAACACAAATACAAAGTGGGATCGACTAATTTATTTATTTGCCGCGTGAATGAAGTAGTGGAAGTGTGTAGAGGAATCGTTTTAGAACTACCTATTTATCTTCAAACTAGACGACAATGGGGAGGTTTGTGTTGCTCCGGGTTGCAAGAGTGGCTATAAACCAAAGGTTAATGAGGGGAAAAAGAGACGGTTTCATATCTTCCCCAAGGATGAGTCCCTACGCCAACTCTGGACAAAGGCTGTTCCGCGAAAAAATTGGATACCTTCAAGACATCTGCATTGTGTGACGTACATTTCATGCCCTCCGATTATAAGCCAGAGTCTACTGACTCTAATCCATCACGTTCAGACAGATCTGGAAAAACTCTTGTCTTACGATATTAAAAAAAGATGCCGTCCCTTCCAATTTTCCAAATCTTCCTCACTACTATTCAAAAAAGCCTCCTCCAAAGCGTTCCTCCACCTCACGACTCCTTAATGAAAACGAGCGAATTTAAAAAAGATTAAGGCTTTTGAAGAGGCCAACTCATTTTTAACACTCGAAGAGCTTCAAATTAAAATCGGACTTGCCTTCCGAGCGGCGTTCAAGAACATTATGATGAAAAAGATAAAGAGCTGGTGTTCTTCTTCATGGAGGACCGTCAATAGACTTCAGTCTAAAGATTAATTAAGAAATGACAATCCATATACGGTAAGCCAAACTTCATTCCTTAACCTTTTTTATATACATATATTGTTTTTCACATATCAAAACTTGACTATTCCTCAGTATTTTCTTATTAATACTGATTCATACAACTACGATGACTTTATTCCCTGCTATGTTGTATTTTTCAGGGTGAAAGATAGAGATCTATCTTTTAATCATCTCGAACATATCACCAAGAACAATCATATTACAAAATGTGACACCCTTCTTAATATTTTGGCCTTCTTAAATTCCTTGACATCAAACTCTTCCACAATCAACTATTTAGCTTGGAAAATGAATTAAACACAGCTTTGAATCATTTGACAAATATCTTGCCCCATTTGGACGAAGCAAAAGCGAAGAAATTAAACTTTTTGATTGAATAATTATCCTTCTTGTTTAAATGTCCACAACAACGGAGATACAGTCCTGCCTTGTACGCCTTATCTATGTCCTGAAAAAGTTTCTCAACGAGTCTTTATAGAGATCTACGTAAAGAAGTTCTCACATTACCTACAATATGTCGCCTTACGGAACTTTCTTCATCTTTGAATTTAGAAACTGGATCGGCTGACTCTCAATAACTTACCTAAAGGCTCGCTTCAAGGCTCTAAGTCAAAATAGGATAAAAATATTAGTATAATTATTGACGAAACATATTGTACAAAATATTTGGATTCAGAAAAATGCCTTCGAATGAAGAATATCACAAGTTTGTGCAAAATTTCACTGAAAGATCTGGAATATCATTTTTCTGAGAATATAAATTCAACAAATGAAAAGATTAAGTCTTCTTCTTTAAATATATTTTCCAATTTAAAACATTTTACTTTTAAAGATTCATTTAAATATATTAATGACGTATATATAGTTTACTTTTGTTCTAGTTATATTGCGCATTCCTTATGTAAAACTATAGCCTGTCATTCTTGCCACAATTTATTGACAGCTTTAAATAAAAAATTCGATGTAAAATTATTCTCCTTAGAAAATATTGATGATGAAAGTAAACTTTTAGATCAAATTAATCGAGGTGGGCTAACTCGTCCTTCTGATGTTCTTTTTTTAACGTGTTCCTTTATTTATGCATTTTTTCAGAAATTCAAAAAGTATCTCCAAAGAGTTGATTTTTCCCCCTTCTTCAAAAAATATTTTTGTTCTTTCGTTTATTAAACTTTTGGAAAATGATACTTACGCTTTGGAAATTATTTTAGCAGAATGCGAAGAAGACCATTCCTTTGAAATATTTATTCCACAAATCGCTGCTAAAATTTTTAATTGTATGTCCAAAAATTATGTTTTGGACATCAATGATCTAATTCACAAAAACAAAAGAAAAACAAGCAGTCAAAATATGACAAATAATTCTAAGAGATTCAAAAAACTTAAAGGAGAATAAACAAAATGTATGTATGTTATTATAATTTGAAGAATGTCTTAAATGTATCTATTTTTATTTAATATATGTCTATAAAATTTGTAAATAGTAAAAATATATATTTCGTTCTCAAAATCATAATTTGTTATGAAATAAATAAGGAAGGGGTGAATGTACGCGTATTCTCCTTTTTCCTTTTTAGATCCCTCATCGTATTTTCCTCGCGAGCCTTCTTTTCCTTGTTGTTTAGTATTCATTGGAATAGGGCAATATTCTCGTCCGCTGCTGAAACTCCTCACGCCCCTGCAATACAAAGGCAAGCTCAGTTGCGCAATTTACCATCAATGATCTCGCATGCATTTTGCTGGGAGTTTGGAGAGCTGATTTGTTTTATTATTATTATTTTCAGTTCAGAAAATATATATGCAGGGTGGTAAGATCAAATCCGGCGTTTTCTTCTCTCAACTTAAAATACTGATAAAATCGTTAATTTCTGTTCAATTTTATCTATTTAGACATTAAAATGCTCGTACAGATGTGTAGATTCTACTTATTTAATCCATCCACCTTCTGCATCGATGACGCGCAGGATCCTGGTGCGGAAGGTGGAGCAGGCCTTGTCCACCAGGGCCCTGTCCAACTTCCTGGCCTGCTTCATTATGGAGTTGATCAGGGCGGCCTTGGTGTTGTGAGCCAGTCGGTTGGTGTGTCGTTCAAGGTAGCCCAGAAAAATAGTCCATAGGATTCAAATCGGGGGAGCTAGGGGGCCAGTGGGTCTTGGGACGAAGTCGTATGCTGGCCAACCTTGAGTTTGTTGCTGTGACAACGCAAATCCTCATTCACACTGGCCAATAAAGTCACTTGAGAAACGTCCAGCTCCTTGGCGACATCCCTGATGGACCTGCCGGGGTCGTGCTCGAAGATGTCTGACACCTCCTGATGAAGTCAGGGGTCTTGGCTTTGCGGGCGCTGCTGGAGGGCCTGAAGGCCTTGTCGACGACAGCACGAGGGTCCCTGTATCTTCAGCTGCTGCCTGAGCTCAACCACCCTTCTTCTGTCGATCCCGAGCAGCTCAGAGACCTAGGTGTTGCCCTTTATACAAAGAATCTGGATAACGGCACACCTGCGTTCTTGCTCGTTCCAGATAACAGGCTGTAGTTTTCCATATGCGGCCATGACGATGATAAAATTTAACTGAGATCTCTCATATGTTGTCTGTCTGCTAAAAAATCAGCTGCGCGGATCGGATGACGTCATCCTCGCTAAAGGATGTCCTGAAAACCCGCCGGATTTGATCTAACCACCCTGTACATAAGATTATATATAAAAATCGATGATAATGCATAGTAAAAATGATTTGTTGCGAGTTGCTGACATTTTCGATAAGTCACATCTTCCATCCGTAAATGAGATCATGGTGAAGCAGACTGCTATATCCGCTTGGAAGGCTATGAACATGAACAACTGCCGAGAGGACGCTCGAAAGCTTTGATGAGCGCACCCGGTGTGCTTCAATAAGCCTTTAAAAATCCGTGTCAAACAACTGCATCGCTGCAGTCAACCTTTCAAAGGCCTTCACAGCCATTGAGAGAGGCTTGTACTATATCAAGTGCTCGGAGGGTGGCAAAGACAATTACGGGACTGTCTAGTAGTGTTGTCCATCGGGCGGGCATGCCCGCCGTCCGCCCGACGGGCGGGCTCGGGCGCAAAAAATATGAAAGTCGGGCCTGCTATGCGGGCGGCCTTTTTTAATGTTTTCTATAAAAAAAAATTAAAATGTCATCTTCCTAAAAGAAAACGTCTTCACTTTTTTCCTCAGACCTCTTTCTAAAAAAAAACGTCCTCACTTTTTCTCGGATCTGTTGAATTGAATTTCTTTCTTCTATTAATATATTTTCACATGGTCGGGCGGGCGCAAGTCGGGCGCATATCAAACTAATCGGGCTCTGTCTCGGGCCAGGCTCAATTATAGTCCTTCGGGCGGGCTCGGGCTCGAAAATCGCGCCCGATGGACAACACTACTGCCTAGATCCTTCTAGTTTCTCAAGCATATCTATAAAAATTATATTTTGTTCTTTTGTCCGTTTGTTTTCTTTTAATATTTTATTATAGTCATATTATTTGTTTGTATATATAGATACATACCTTCAGTAGCCATGAAGACTAGAGCTATATGAGCTTCGAAATAAATCGTACCACAACAACGTTATGTAATGCCATATTTTTTATACAGAAATATTTATTACATTCTCAGCATTCGAAATGATTTATCAGAAAAAATTAATTATATTTTGTAACGCCTAAATAGTTTGTAGAACTGTAGCCACATGGGTACATTTTTTTCCTTATATCTATTGTATATAAAAAAGTGTTGGAGCATTAAAACTATTGCTTCAAAGAATTTTTTTTAATATTGAGATTGACTATAAAAACTCCTTGGAGAGATTTCATCCTGAACCTTCAGTATGAAGAGATCCGTTTGCTTTTAAACCCTATATAAATATTCGACTGTGACTTAGGGACTCGTCCCTAAAATTAACATTTAACAACGCAGTTCAATTCTTACAAAGTTAATTCATTATTTCTAAGAGTTGGTTACTTCCTAAGGAAGAATAGTATAAAGAATATGGTTGAAGCGGTTATGTTATATTGAAATAGGGATTCCCCTAAGATCCATGAGTCGATCCTGTCTTTTGTTTATAAGGTTCAATAGAATTGCAATACCCATGTGGATATAAGTGGGTTTTATAGCCTTATATATACTTTTACTATATCTATATTTATTCAGAGTTGACAAAAATTTGTTTATCTATCTTTATATACTATTTGCTAAACAAATATTTTTGTGATGAGAAATGTATGGTATGTATAATTCTTCATCCTTACCTAGTCCAAGAGCATCCCTCCCAAAGTGATGTGTGGTATCCCTTCCCGGAATGGCCGTATCAAAGACATCCATTCGCCCAGTGGAATGCCCAGCAAATATCCGTTCTCCTCGTTTGTCAAACTTCGCGGAATGGCCGCTGTAACCTCATCTGCTTCATTATAGCAGCGATACGTTGCCCGAATGGTTCCGTTGAAGGCATCCATCAAATGAATGGGAGAGGCTCTGGCCGTGGAGAGGAAGACGGAGCTCACGGGTCCAGGGAAGACATTCTGGGATACCAGTCCAAGTCATAGATGCACTCGGTCTTGGGGATGTCCAACACGGGAGTAAGAGAATCAGGATGGGGGGCTAGACATAAGGAAATAAAGAATGTATATGCTGATATATGTTGTAATTTGGGTAATAATGAGTCCAAGAAATACAATGCCAGGCTATAATTGATTTTTTCTCGTTTCAAACATCTAAAAAAGTTTTTGGAGTGGTTTCAAGCATCTGAAAAAGTATTGGAGTGGTTTCAAACACTTATAACCATTTTGTAGGATCATTTTTTTCCAAAGCGTTTCTACTTTTAGGTAAATTTAATTTATTTCAACTGTTTAATACCGGTTCATACAGGATTGAATACCGGTAATGTGGGGTTGATCTAGGAGATAAAAGAGTCATTTTTAAAGTGATCGTTACGTACTGCAAATTTATGCCAGCGGTTGTTCCGAACCGGTAAAAAAAATACATTTTGTTTAAAAATATATATCTGTAAAATTTCGTGTTCTTTAGAGCACAAAAATAATTATATTCTAAAATTGTCAAATATTTTAAAAGAAAAAACATAAAATCTTAAGCTGATTTACTTCAACATTTTTCTTTTAGTAATCGTATAATCTATCGACTTTTAAAATAATTAAAATAAAAGACTGATGACATCCACTAATTTATAATTCCATAATTTTAAACAGTCATATGATCAAAAGGACTACTAATTTGTTCAAAAGTCTCCGTTGATTGTCTGATGAGGGAAGGGGGTGTAATATTTAAAAACAATTTGTTTTTCAATAAAATGTTATAAATATATGCTAATTTCAAGAAAGTGTTTCAATTTATTACTCAAATACGGTTACAAAGGTCCCATGATTACAAGGTATTTCATTACGGACGATCCTTATTCATTAATTATATATTAATAAAATATGATTAAAATATAAAATCTTGGCATATTAAATACGAATTTTGCTATTTTCAAAAAAAAAAAAATATATGATAAACAAACTTTATTTAATCTTATTTATATATTGTAAGAATTGTACTCTTGTGTTTATAAAATGAAATTATTATTTCTGAAATGGGCCTGAATATAAGTAAATAAACTCTCTTATTTTCGAATACTAACACTTAAATCAATTAAATGTCTCTTTTAATTTAATATTTGTAAATAGTGTATGAAATTATCTATATGATTACCTGCTTTCATTATTGTCTTTTAGTTGTTTTAATATGAATATATAAAGATACGTGGTTTTGGCGTTCAAAAATTAAACACTTTTTTTTTAAATATATAAAAACCTATGACTTCTTATACATTTCATTAAAAAGTCAATAAAAATTTCCTTTACATAGATATACATAATACACAAGGTTGTACGATTTTATTACGGAGCTAATATAACTCTAGCCTTCATGGCTACTAAGAAACATATCTCGTTATATACAAACAAATCATTATACAATAATGAAATATTTATTAAAAATATATAGGTATATATATAAATTTAATTTTTATAACTAGATAAAACTTAAGGAACTATAAGGATCTAGACAGCCCTGCATTTTTCTTAGCCACCTTCCGAGCACTTGATAAGGTGCATACCTCTCTTAGGTGTTTGGAAGAAATGGTCAAAAAATATATTCCATTGAAGCAAAATATAATAAATATATATTTTAAATTCAATCATTATTAAAATATATATAATGGATTTTGAACGATTTCAGATGCCGACATAAAGTATTCATTGATTGATATTTATCAATGCCAAGGAATCAATTTGGATAATTATATATAATAAGTTCATGAATGTAATTAATTAGTGTGCATATGGCCCATCATTATATCACATTAAGTGATACATATGCTATATTATGATCTCATATCGTTTTTCCATTACTATTTAAGTTTGATCATTTTAATTTTACCGGGTTTTTTCCTAATAATATGAGTACCAAGAAATATAGTAAATGTTTACGAGGTTCTTTTCTTGGTTTACAAAAGCGCTAGCTCAGGGAATTTAAGTTCAAGGCGTTGTAGGTTTTTACTTACTTCTGGGGGAAGTTCATAGAGTCGAAAGTGAGCATCTTCGGCCGAGGTGAGGAGGCAAGTTCCATCTGGGGACCAGAAGCGGCCTTAGGAGGTGAGTCTTGATAGGAAGCACAGCTTAATTTCTTTAATTCCACTCCCTTGTTCCTGATGAAGAGATCCTTGTCTATGCGAAAACCGGGTTCGTTCATGATGATAGATATTCACAAAAGAAAGTTCCTTCCTTCTTTAGTCGATAAAATCTATTTATTCACTCAGTTACCGTCAATAAAACATAAATAATTACTTATAAGTATCTAAATCCAGCGGAAATATTATGACTTCGTACCGACTATTATGAAAAAATGTCTCAATAACAAGGGAATAGAGAAACATTGAAATGTAAAAAACTATCCAGTGAGGTCATTTTCGTTAATATATTTTTTCTTCTATATTTATCAGGTTCGATGATGACGTCGTTGGATATTTAATTTATTTTTCTACTCCGTTGATATTTGTCTGTTTTATTATTGTTATGATTATCACGTGATTCCATTGTTGACATTGAGTGAAATGACGTCATGGTTGACGTCAAATATCTTACTACATGAATTTCAAAATACTAAAGCCTTTCGATTTATTATCATTATTTTCTTTTGATTTCTGAGTGCCACTCAGTCACTGAATAAAACAATTTGTCATGGAGACGGAATCCCAGCAGAAACAGCATTTTGAGGCCGGGATGGACCTCCTTTTGTCAAGTGCACGGCTCTTGGAGAGGAGGAAACAGAGTCTCTAAAAGAGCCGATTCGGGGGGCCTTAAAGTCATTTGAGTCCCTCATGAAGGACTACTTAAAGGCCTCTCAGGACTTTGGACTCCACCAGAACTGCTCTGCATCAGGCTGGCCTTGAGCCTGGAGCTTCGGATGAAACCGGAGTCCAAGTAAAATACTTTGAATCGCTTTCTTGCTCGTCCTACTTATTTAATCATTGAATGATGCGCCAACATTTTGAAAGTTTTTATTTGATAAATGTAGTCTTCAACTTGGCGAAAGAATACAAAACCTTCTTAAATCAAATATTTTATTTTTGTCTGTCAAAAGGGAAATTAGTTATATAAAAGTTATCTTCAACGAAGTTGTATTCCAATTACTGTGTCTTTGATATAGCTAATAAATTGGAAAGGATTTGGAATCCTATATGATGACTATTTTACAACAAAAAATACTTATTATATCAAAGTATTATTTGAATTATACATATCATGTTATTAGAAATTTAGCCACTATTATGGACAATTGAGATATTACTACACAACCTACCCTTGATTTGATTATATATAGCAAATATTAAATAAATGGAGATCATGCTATGATAACGTTAAATGCATTTAAAGTTAATTTAACAAATTATAAATCGAATTAATATATTCAATTCTTATTTATTGAAGGTGCGTTTTGTTCTAAAATCGAATTATATTAAAAAAGGGTTGGTATTGTACTTCTTTCTTGTTCATTTTGATTAAATATGGGGGTTATGAAAGGATATCTATTCTTAGAGGGTTATCAAATGTATATGAAAATATTTAGGCAAATTATAATTTTTTCACAGTTCATGGAATATAAACAATAACAAAAGTATAAGGTATATAACAAGATTCTAATGCGTATAAGTACATTATTAAACATTATAGTTTAAATTTTGTAGCATCCTAGCTGAACAATCTTTAAAATATATATAAATTAAAAGCATATAAAACGGAAATGACAAAAAATAAACTAAAAACACGTAAAATTATAAAAATCTATTTGTAGTTCTAATTTTTTTTAAAGTTTCTTTATGGCGTCATTATAAAACAGGGACCGGGAAGGGAAGTATCGGATTTCATCGGCGGCTAGTGTCCACGAATCATCAAAGACGGAAGGAATTTTAATAATAGTTATTATTTCCCCTTTTCTATTCCAGGAACGTTTTGAAGCCAAGTTGAAGGAGCTTCAGATTGGAGTTCGAAGGGATGCGATATCCTCGGACTCTCGCCTTCAGGAAATCTCCAAGATGATCAAAGAGGATGACGATGACATCCTTGTGACCAAGTCCTCCCAGAGTCTCGTGGATCCCATCACAAGGCCCTCATACAAAATCCTGTGAAGAATCCCCACTGTGGACATGTCTATGATCGGACTCCGTGTCATCCTGGCTTAAGAGCTCCAAGAGGGATCAGCTCTGCCCTATTGCCAGCTGCCCCAATAAAAAACCCATTCGGTTAAATGAGCTAAAGGAAGATAAACTCTTGAAAAAACGGATTGAAGCCTCTAAAAATAGTTGGAATCTATGATCCATAAAGTTAAAACTGTATATTGTGTTCAAAATGCTGTATATAGCCGCGGCTTAAAGTATAAAATATAGATATGTGGTAGGTATAGATTTTGTATGTACATTTTACAACTAAAAATAATAATTAATATTTTACATTTTATCTACAGTTTTTTCACTCCTTTAAATAAAATGCTGATAAGGTTCAATTCAAGCTGTGTTACTAATTTATTTAAACGTTTCTATACTTTATATTGCTTTGTGTGATTGTATGGTATTTTTTATTTCATTATGACAAGAAAAAATAATTCAATGGAAGCGGTTACAAATACTATTAGCTTCTAGAGCCATGTGTATCAGTTTATAACAAAAAGGATTGATAAGTACAAATAAAAGGATGCCAATTTTGGCAATTCCAGTAATAATCTGCATTCCTCTATGGTAACTACAATTCTTGAATTCAAGTCGTTATATAATGTAAATTAAAAAGCCCAAGCATGTTTGGATTTTCACAAAATGTGATTGATTATGAGGTGACCTTAAAATAAATCAAATATAGGATTAATCAGTCCACAAAACATAGTCTCTTCAGTATATTTTTCTTACGAATCCCGGTTCTGCCCAACAGATTTAAATAAGTAATAATTCAAGCAATACGTCACTAGCCGTTGACGGATAAGGAGCGTATCAAGAAAACCTGTTTTATATTGATTGCTTATATTGTTTTTATATTTGATCTTTTAACAACATGGCTTTAAGGTGTTTTACATGATATTCTAAACATAATTGTACTATTTTATACATATTTTCGATGATATTTTTATTGCAATAATTTGAACGTGAGTGAATATAACTTATGTTTTTATTTAAAAAATGGGTATTAATTTTTTCCCTTAATGGTTAGAATAATAAAAGGATCTGTGGTATAAACATTATCTTATGGTTCAATTTTGTAAATCTGGGATTGATAAATCATGATCCATGACAAAGAAGGTCATCAACAAAATCTTGATTGAGATGAAATTTAATAAAAAAATAATATTTATATAACTTTTTATTTTCTTCATGATGGCACATATAATAACAAAGTGAGGTCTACTTGTCTCAGTCATATATTTATTGAGACTCTAAGGTCCCTTTTTTATTGGCTATCAAATGTTAGAAGACAGTGTAAAATATTAACTACACTAAAATACAAGACAACTAATAAATAAAAGGTCCCTTTTTGTTAAATATTTGTCATTTTCTATTGTAATCAGCTGGAAATTAAAATTTATTACGTAAGACAGAGTATTTATTTACTGGAACGAATCCCCTTGTAAACGAAAGGTTTTGATAAGTATGTGTGTCTTTAATTCCGATTTATTTATCCCAGTGTAAAGGCTATTCAAGGCATGGAGGCATATCTATCTATGATTCAATGTTTTGAAATGAATTTAAATCGAATCGGTTGTTTAAAAAAATGTATTATTTAGGATAAAAAACAATGTTTTGCTAAGAAAATATATTATCTTTATATTATATGTAGATTATGTTTATAAGTATTTATATTAAATATTTTAGTTACATTGAAGAAAATAAAAATGTGGATTCTAAAGAAAAAACCTCTATAAGTTGATACCATTCTTATTTATCATAATATAATTAAAACTAGAGGCATGTATACACTCAGAGAGTGCAAACCTCCGCCGACCCCCCCCCAAATGAATCACTTGGTCTTTTTGTCATTTCCAACCCTGTACTTTTAACTCTACATACTGCTCCTTTAACTCTACACACTTGAATATAGGGGCGTTCCAGTTCATCAAAGAGGAGAGCACATCACAGCGACATCTATTGGCAGAGTAGGCTAACTTGAAATATTTATTAGTATTTAGCTCATTTTGCATCTTAAAGAAGCACTCAGAGAAGCCAAAATTTAATCACTTGTTTCTTCTGGCATTTCTAACAACTCCACAAAGTTTTCATCCGAATCCGTTCGTACTTTTTGAGTTATCCTTCTGACAAACAACCAACAACCACCACAACGCCAGTGAAAACAATACCTCCTTCGGCGGAGGTAACAACAAATCAAATAGCTGGGCAACAAAAATGGGCAAAGGATGCGTTGTTTCTCAAACGTATCAAATCTAGACTGGTATCAAACCATATTTTTCAGAAAAAGGCAGCGTTGAAGTGTGTGAAACAATGTTTTCCGTCAACATTGACAAAACCAAATACATTTTAATTGGAGATGAGACTTGGATCTACGTTTACAATCTCGAAACAACCGACCAATCGAGTAAATATCGTGCCAAGACCGAAAAAACCACGTCTAAGTCGCTCAAAATCAAGGTTATGCTGACTTTTTTCGATTGTCGTGATGTTGTGCATTATGAGTTCCTTCCGCCGGACCAAACAGTCAACAGTCAATGGCGAAACAACACTTGGTTTTTGCACCACAATAATGCACCCTCACACACTCCGCTGATTATTCGTGATTTTTTAAAGCCAAAAACTCGTCATCCATCGTATTCACCTGATTTGGCTCCATGCAACTTCTGGCTATTAAGCAAACTCAAGACCATTCCTGAAATCGATTATACAATTGTTTCGAAGATTGAAAAATCCGTTGGAACAAGTGTATTATATCAGGAAGGGGGGGGGGGGGGTAAAGTGGACATAATTGATTTACAATAATAAATAAATGATTTTCAAAATCAATGAAATGTCACCTTACTTTTTGGACACAGTAACAAGTCCAAAAACATTGCAAATAAAAAATCTAAGATTGAAGTAAAAACAATCAACATCAGACCAAAAAAAAACCCGCTATTTTTAACTAAAAAGGGGGTAGGTAAAAAATACCAAAAATACTTTATTGCTTTTGATTATGGTATCGTATCATAAGACAACTCAAAACCATGCGTAGAACTCTCAATTATCAACTTTTAAAAATCCTGACGCACCCCAGTGTACGAAATGCATAAAATGACCTCCAATCATACTTAAATAATTTTAATGTCCACGTCCTCTCTTTAAGACGTTTAACTTTATTAAGATAATTATTATATACTATATACACGTTATAAAAGAGTATCCTTATGTAGAGACGAAGCGTTTATAGAGTCTAAAGGAACTGCAAGGAAAACATCTCGTCTCAAGAGTGGGACCTTCTTTTCCACCTTAGAATTTCCATTCCTGCTGGCACAGAAGCTAGGATAGTACCGCTTGAGGAAAGGTATTGACAAAGTGGAATGGAGACTTCCGGGTCCTCATAAACGTCATCCTTGATGAATTGATTCTTCATACTCCTCATCATGTCTGCATATAGTGGATTCTGTCTGGAGGCATGTTCCCTGTGAGAATCCCTGAAGGGGATTTCTCGGTAGGAAGATACCTTTCTTGATTTCTCTCAGTAGTGGGATTGGAACTCCCTTCTTGATATAGGATTGAGATCATACATAAACCTGTAAAACAATATTTGGTTGGATATTCATTAAGTTACAGTTTCTGAATGATAAGCTCATTAATGCCCTTATGATGCCTAAAATTAAGCTGCATAGCTGGAAACATCCCCTGGATTCTTCCAAAGAAAAATTTAGCTCCTTAATACATTTTTCTAGAGGACATTGCCTTCTGCGACGTCACTACCATCTTATGCATCCATAAATTAGCCCACTATGTTGTAACGGGTGTGGACGATTTATCGGTTTCATGAATGTATAAAGTTCATGGACACGGTTGAGTACCGCTGCTTTAGGATTTTTTTTTAAAAAAATGAGTCGATTTCCTCCTTTTTGTATATATACAATACATATTACATACATTAATACTATATATAAATATGTACCCTAAAAAATAAATGAAGTAAAAAAAAAAAAATGTATAAAGTTCATAATTGAAAGGAAACAATTTTTGTACACTCAACAGACTTTTCAGGGTCATTCAATTTCCAGCCTCTCTCTCTGTATATATATATATATATATATATATATATATATATATATATATATATATATATATATATATATATATATATATATATACATAGGCGTAGGGGGGCAACTGCTTAATTTGTTAAAAAACTTGTTTTGTTAAAAAATTTGTTAATAAAAAGTTCAAAAATTAAATAAATAAGATTATAATTTACCTCTTCTACGGAAGTGATTTATCCTTGGAATTTCCAAATTTTATGTACCATATTAATTATACTATGATATATACTTTTATTTGAATTAAACTAATTTTTATAATCATTGTTATTGTCTGTTATATTATGTTTAATATTAATAAATATTTTTTTGATTTTAATATTAAATACAATGAGTTAATTAATTTTAAATATAATATTTATATATTATATATATATATATATATTATATTATATATATATATATATTATATATATATATATATATATATATATATATATATATATATATATGGCTGCATTTCCATAGGGGACATCTTTGCCCATCTACTTAAAATGGAGATCCATCAGGTTTAATAGAGCGTAAATAAGGGACAGCAAGTTGAGTA
This sequence comes from Caligus rogercresseyi, assembly GCA_013387185.1. Lineage (NCBI taxonomy): Eukaryota > Metazoa > Arthropoda > Copepoda > Siphonostomatoida > Caligidae > Caligus > Caligus rogercresseyi. Next base: position 17,710,021 of record CP045896.1, read on the forward strand.
AGTATATTGCCTCTCCAAGGAGTTGTGTCCATCATGAAACTTGGAATAGGTCTCTTATTCTATTAGTTAGGTTATGATATATATATAGGAATGATTTCAATTATTACTTAATCTTATCAAGCATTCTTTTATGATAGTACTGGCAGGCTCGCCAATTTGTCTCATTTGGCAACTCCTATTTTTAAATGCTTTTTGTGAGAGTAAAGATCTATTTATCGTCTATGTTAATTAAGTTAAGATGCATAAAGTTTAATATGAATACATTTTGAAACAGTGCTTACGATTAAAGGTTTGGGCACCTTTGTTGAACAGGATGAGGGATAATAATCTGGGATTTTTGAAGGTGACTCGTAGAAAGGAAAGAAGAGATAATAATAATGAAAAAACATAAAGCACAAAAGTATAATTTAACTCACGTTTTTGAGATGCAAACATTAATTCGGGGATAATAATATCACTCTTAGAAACAAAATTGTTTCCTCGCTTGGACCTCGATTCAAGTCTTTCAATATCAAAGAATGCAAAACTACTTTACTGATTCTGGCTGTTGCCTGGATAGCTTCGCTCATCAGCACCTAATCTAATTATATATCATTATGAAATATCATGATTAAAGATAAAAAATATAACTCTCACGAACTAACCAAGATAAATATTTTTTCGGTTGGTAATATTATTTTTAATATGTCCGATAGTCAGAATGATGATCAATTTTTCGGCAGAATTGATGAAACAAAATGCAATTTCATATTTCCCATATTTACATGATCATCCTTTGATATTAATTGAATAAAACTACTCTTCCCTCAAGGGAAATATGAAATTGCATTTGTTTCATCAATTCTGCCGAAAAATTGATCATCATTCTGACTATCGGACATATTAAAAATAATGTTACCAACCGAAAAAATATTTATCTGGTTAGTTTGTGAGAGTTATATTTTTGTTATCTCTAATCATGATATTTTTTAATGATATATAATTAATTAGGTGCTGTTGAGAGAAGATATCCAGGCAACAGCCAGAATCAGTAAAGTAGTTTTGCATTCTTTGATATTGCAATACTGCCTAACAACTATTTTCTTATTGTTCCGTTTCTGTCACATCTCTATTAACAAACTTTTGGCGGGAAACGTCCCCTATTTATTATATGGAATTTCATCTCTGTGGATATAAATACACATTATCACATTAAAAATATATATTCTTTGTTGTTCACGCATCAACACTGATCAGAGCCCTTCCATTTGTAAAAGGATTCATCAAATAAAAAGCCTAGTAAAAGTAGAACGGAAACCACATTATCATTGCAATACCCCACTTTTTTGTTTAATCAAAACAATTTTAGAATAAAAGAGGAATGCTAAAAGCATATATATATTGAATGGTTAACCAATACAACGGCAATGTTTATTCAAATGATGCAGTATTGCAAATTGTATAAATGTTCCTCTCTTGGAAAAAAGACTCCGTTATTGGAAACATTAATTATAAATATTACTCTTCAATGCTACTTTGTTAGCAATTATTATCCAATACTAGCTTAGTATCCCCACTGCAAGTAATCAATGATTCAGTAGATATAAAATACTTAAAAAATGTGAGGAGTGTGTGTAGAAGTGTGTTATAAAAACTATCTAAGGCACAATTATAAATATATAAGCCATTGTGTGAAGTGATAGAGTACTATCCCCAAAACAACATTAATTATATGAAAGGTTTCTTTAACAAAGTTGTATTTAAGGAGGGAAAGCTTTAAAATTGGACGAATTTAGGAGTTAGTGAACTCAATGTTTACACCTCAATAACTGTGGTACGTAATATCCAACTAATCATACATAGCGTTCTTTTGTAGTTTATGTATATATCTTTCAAATTATATTTGACAACCTTAAATATTCATAATATGCAGTATTTACCAGTTATATTAACGTGCAATACAATAAACAATAATTATAGACAAATAACGTACAAATATTTATGTAAATGTATTGTTTATGTTATTGCAAGTACAAACTATTTTTGGTGCTATTGTCTTATGGTTGAGTGGTATTTATTATAGATTATTGTTATGTTATTTTTCGACTTTTGTTATTCTTTTTCTTTTATTGCGAGTTGATTTTTGAAATTGACCTTGGTTTATCATTTATTACAGTCGAATTATTATATCATAATTTTAAGTTAAAAACTTATCGCACAAATCATTTGTATTTGCTATTTTAAATGTACACACTTTATATCAAGTCGATATAAATCGATAAAATCAATAGCTATTTGTGTAGACCGTCCACCTGCAGCTTTTTTTGTAGAGTCTAACAGCCCAGAAACAAAAAACTCTCTGAAATATTAAAATTTAGGTTTGAAGCTCAAACTTTGTTTTTTATATAAAACTTATATAAAATTGCTGTCGTTTATTTTTCATTCCAAAAGCTCGTTTTTAAATAGAAATGATTTAGTTTATATTTGTGGTAATAAATTAGAAACAAGTAAAAAGTTTTGGCTAAGAATCCAAACAAATCAGTTCCCTGTTTTTTGGCTCTTCAACTATGGCTCTGACTACTTATATATCTACAAACCTTCTCAGATGAAAGATAGTTATAAACATACTTTCACACGTTTGTTTTAATTTTATTTATTTTATTAATGAGAAATTTTAAGCTTTTGCACTCATTCATTTAAATTATGAATGCTTAATTAGATACCGGACTTATATGTAATTAATTTTATTCTTTGCAAAAATACAAGTCATTACTCGTGAGAAATGTCTAATTATTATACAAAAGGATATCAACTTATCAAATTGCATACTTGATGAACATGCAAAAGATGTATGAATTTTGCAAAATAATGTAATATTATACATACACCTTTAAAATGTTCAGAAAATGGATTTGCTCCTGTACTTTAATTAACGATACTACTATACTTGGAGTTTTCCTAGAACGTGATATGATGAAACAAGCGTGAACAATAATAGTAAAACAGTTGGTAATAGAAATACAATATCATTTCTTTTGTTGCCATTGAGGTGAGGAGAGTATCAACCCAGAGCTAAAAATTTGATATTTAACTAATTGTCTTTTCTACTTTCTCCAAAATTAACTAATAATTAGTATTTTAGTAAAGCAATCCTCATATAATTAACCATTTTGTTTAATACTCTCTGACAATTTATATATATTTATCTTGACTTTAAGACGTAGAAAAATAAAGAAAATTAAAAAATAGGTTTAATATTTAAAAAAGACACGTTGTATATATTAACAATGGTAGTATTATATATATATATAATATATATATGATAACTAATCTAATCTCCAATAATATACTCGCTTATATCTAATCGATATCATTACTTAAACATATGGGTAACATATAGAATTACTACGATGTAATGAAGAGAAATACGTAGGGAATTTCTTTTTTATGAACTCATTAATTATGAAGATAATGAAATTGCCACTGAGACTACCGACTTTTTTAATTATTTGGAGGAAAGAGTCTGTTATATATATATATATATATATATATATATATATATATATATATAATATATATATATATATATATATATATATATATAGATATATATATATATATATATATATATATATATATATATATATATATATATATATATATATATATATATATATATATATATATATATATATATATATATATATATATGTCGCAAGATCTTTATGCTAACTGGATCACTAGATGAAAATATAACTCTTTTTTCTAGGAAAATGTTTTTCTCAATTTTTATATGTTGATGCAATTTTTTATAAGAACTGAATTTTGATTCTTTGTAAACAAACTAAAAGTAATATTTTAATTTTTAAAGAAATATTTTGTTCATTTTCGTTGCATCCTAACACTTTTACTTACATTCGATTTTTGAAAAAATGTCATCTAAAGTATTTTATATTTATAGGGCATTCTTTGATTGTAATGCCATATTTTTACTTTGTCTAATTAATTTGAAAATTTAGCTTATTTACTTCATGTGGGTTTGTTTGTTTGTTTGAAGGTAAGATTCAAGAGCAAGCGAATTGTGGAGGTGTCTTGGATGCAAGGCAGGATTGAATAGCCGAGTATCCCTCCCATGCAACCACTTATACAAAACCAAGCTGGTAGTAATCAATTTTACAATTTCTAAGAATTGTAAGAGTTATATGCTTCAGCTCTGGAGGATTTTTGTATTCCTTTGCAAAATACAAATCACACTCAGCCAAGAAAAAACGACACCCACGAATGAATTATCTCATATCTCTGATGTTTTTGCCAGTTATATTCTATATGAGTACATCGAGATTCATGATTTGGATTAATTTGTCGTATTAGCCTTTGATTAAATCAGCTTCTCTAATTAATGTGGGTTTTGATGAAAGGAATATTATGTAAACTTTGATTTGCTTGAGATCTTAGGAAGTCTATACAATATATTTTTATAACCTTATTACTCAAAAACTAATCTCATATATGAGTTGGAACTTTTTTATTTCTTTTGCTAATGTGGCACACTCTATCATATCATGCCAAGCAAATATTTTACATTGAATTACGGCAAATAGTCCAACAAAACTCATTACTTCTCTCATAACTTTTATAATGAATAAAATAGCAACAGGAGTAAGGTAATTTTCGACTAGTAAGAGACTGAAGAAGTACTGAATTAGCTAATGGTGCCTTTAGAGATTCTTTTTTAGGCCATAAAAACAAACATAATCGAATGCCTTTGCATTTTTTATATCAGATTAACATCTGGGGTCAGCTTCTACGATGTTGTTCCTGTTAGAGAATTCTCAGATCTGTTGGTTTAACTAAACAAAGTTCTGATTTTAAGTCTTTTATAGGCCTCACAATTACAGAGGCCTTGAAGTTATCCTATTCCAGCCGCATAGCAACATTGATTGAAAAGTAAATCTATAATATATCAAAGCCATATAAAAGTCTCCTTTTTGTTTCCTAATAATTTGTTTAAATATAAACAAACGTTAATTTCATTTTTCCTTTCAAGTATTTGTCTTGAACAAAAAGATTTAAAGGATTTACTTTTTAAACTGAGCACCAAACAATAATTTAAAAATATTTGTAGGTACCCAATATGTAATTTTTTGTGTGTCGTTTAAAAAGACTTCATGAAGAGTTAGTTATTGCAAATGCCAATTCCATAAAATATATATGTAAAAAATAGTTCAAATTTCGTAAAACACATATAAATATTTAATACAGTCATTCTTAAGAGACATAACATATTAAGGTGAGCAAGGATCAAATCTGTTTTAAGACTTGTTGTTACACATAAGATATAAAACGTCATAAAAATACCCGCCAACATCAACTTCATTTTTCTTTTTAAGTATTCATAGTGAATAAGAAGATTTCAAGGAGTCACATCTTAAACTGAGAAGGAAACCAAGTCTTTTTCAAGACTTTTAGTTCCACAAAAGATTGATTGCTGTGTATAAATCTGTTTCGAGGCTTCAATTCTTAAACAGAGTCAAAACTTTGTCAGTTAAAAGAACAGTATTTATACAAAAGGTAAATCAAACTAAAAATAAAAACTATATTTTAAACTATAATATTTATTTATGTATTATTTTTATACACAATTCTACTGCCCTTTTTACTTTGTATATCCTGTTACAATTGAAATAAAGACCTTATATTTAAAAAAAATAAAAAAATACTCACATTTGCCAATTTCATTTTCCCTTTATAGTATTTGTAGTGGGTAAAGTTGTTCAAAGGCTTCACTTCTTAAACTGATCAAGAAACGTAAAGGATCATCGGATATTTATATGCAATAATATTTCTTATTATTTTCACATATATTTATTATTATTATTATGAATGGGGTCAGAATCCATGTCAATTATATATACGTCCATCACTTTTCGGATTCCTGAGGAGGAAACCAGGGCTCTTGGCGTGTGGGTTATTAAACCCCTTATGAGCAGCCACCCAAGATGTTTAAGCCCTCAAGCGGATGGTTCTCTTTTGTTTTTGAGTGCCACTTTTTTCTCCCTTTATTCCTTTTCAACAAAGTCCAAGAATGCTGTATCAAACTGCGTTTAACTGCCTGCGTTTGTTACAATGGTTTTTATTGACGAGAGGGGAAAAAAGGAGGGAGAATTTGATGGCTCCTTAATTAGAGTCAATGTTTTTCTCCATGCTTTAAATTATGATTAAGTTATCTTGAATAATAATAATAAACAAAAAGAAATCTTGGACCATCAACCAATGATGGAGTCGAATTTAAGTAAAATATTTTTTCTTAAGATTCATCTACATATCATTTAGGAAATGATAGAATGCATTTAATTATATAAAAACTGGAAACTTAACGAAGATTAATACTTAAGTTGATTTTTGGCCGTTGTTTGATGACGTCAAGTAATTCTTAAAATGACTGCCCCTTGAGTATATCACGTGGACAGTGTAGTATTGGGAATAGAAAAAGGAAATCCTACAATTAATAATATTTGGTTTATTTATTTATCACGGAGGTACATGTTTCATAAGTAAATAGGGATCACAGACGCAAAGGTAATCACAAAACCTTTCATTTGATTTTAATAAGAACTAGGTATTTATCGAGTCCACATTAAATCTTTTTTTGTTATAATTTTTTCTATTGTAAATAAAGTATAAAATAAAAAGTTATATAATTGGGTGAGACAAATATTTAGGGATTATATACCTCATTATAGAAAGTTATTGCGATAGCCGTGAGCGTTAAGGCGTGTTCAACTCTCGATGTTGGGGGCGCAGGTTCGAATTCCGAGACGGGATGGTCATTTTTGGTCTACCTCATTGATAAGATCCTAGGTTCGATAGACTAATTTTAATACTATAATGCTTATTTATATCCTGTCAGATGCAATTCTATCGCACCATATAGGCAAAAAAAGATATTGACTTTTGATCCCTATTCACTCATTCCTGCTAAAACTCTGAAAATTTCAGGCAAAACATTTTATTCAGCTGTACAATGTTCATGATTTTTAATAATTTCTCGCGAACCAACATACATAAACTTTAGTCCTCTATCTCCCTAAACCCTCCTCCCTCCCACTGACATCCATACTTAAATTATGTTTCTAACATCCAAACATATAAAAATTCATTATATCTCTTCCATCCTCCAACAAATCTGGATATCCGTCAACACATCAGCTGACCTTACTTACCCCACCTTAGACTTTTTATTTCTGTAAATAATATATATTATATATATATATATATATATATATATATATATATAAGATCTTTAAACTTGAAATACATGAGAGTTGAATATTGGACACCTGACCTCCTCATTTACCTACTCTATCTCCACATCCGACAAATATATAAAGTATTATTTTTGTCAAATATATACATACACGAATTATTCTTGAGATATTATGAATTTCATGGACTTAATCTTTATAAAGTTATATATTTTAAAAACCCTATTGCACTAATTTATTGGTATTTGTGTTTGTATATAGGTATATGTATGTTTAAACGAAGATAAATTGCATATATACAAAATACTCTTTAAGAACAGGCTTAAATTAGATTTTTTAAACTACCTATTTGAAAGGCATATCATTATAAGGAGATATAAGTCATGCTAAACAAGGGTTCATTTATTTAAGTTTGCAAATGAGGATGACGCAAAAATAAGTAAAGTGCTTCTCATTTCATTATTGATGTAAGATTAAGCCGTTCGCCATACTTACGTATTCATAGGATATAAGTCACAAGGATCTGAATATTTATTTGTATATTACGTTATATATAAAGTTTGCAGATCCACAACCAATTAGTATGTTTTTGAATTGAAATGTTAATGGTATAGTTATTATATTATCAATGAATAATTCCTCTTAAGATTTTCAGTGCAGTCTACGCAGTATTTCTTGATGTCAATAAAAATGATTAAAACTCTTAAAAGTAAACGTCTCATTCGCACATACTTTGATCCCATGGAGGGATTAATTAAGTCTTGCCACTTTTTAGATGGGGTTGTAAAGTTACTTCATTGGACGACTTATGTCACACTAATGAATATTCATTCTATTGTATATTTGCATAATTTCTCTAAGACAATTTTCCTTTTTTTAAATTATTCAATAGATTGTGATCCTTTAGGTCAGAAAGTACAGTGTTTATAATGAAAGGAAAACTAATCAAATACAGTATATTTTATACAACTACGGAAGCACAAAGTCTCCCTTGACTCCTAAATTTTAGCCTACAAATTGAAAATGATTGTACGATCTAAAAAAATATATATATTTCAGTTCAATAAAATTCCAAAGTAATTGCGTTAAAAGCAAAACATAAATAGACATTGTAGTCTAAAATTATTACTTCGGAGAAGAACGACACCAATTTTAACAATGATTGAACCTAATCAAACAATAAAAATAACTATAAAAATTCACAGAATATACCTTAAAAAACGATTATAAATTATTTAAAAAACATCATTTTGAAGTTTTAAGAATGCGACGTAAAATCTTTAAATGAGATAGTGAATTTGATGGAAAATATTTGATTTCCTCTGAAGCAATGGTCCACGAAGCGTTGCGAACATACGGAATTTTGAGAGAAAATACAGCATATCTGGCTGCAAATGATACCAAAATTGCTCTTAGGTCCTTTAGCTTCACGCACTCCCGTTTTGTTAAAGAACTGGCAATCCGTGCTTTGGCGTTCAACAAGGCGTAATCTAAAGTTTTTTTTTTTTTTAAATAAGAAACTTTATTGATTTAGAGAAATTACATATATAAATATATAAATAAACATTCTAGTTTAAAATTAGATCTCTAAACAAAAGTTAAAAGGCGAAAAAAAACAATACTGCATAACATAAAACAAAACTTAAAAACAAACACATATTCTTGAAATATACCACAAACACATCAAATTAAAGTACATTAAACACAAAAAATAGTCAAAACATTATATATCGACAATATAACATGATAAATATAAAACATACAACAATAATATAATTTGGGAGTTAATTTTACCACCCAGACCAAAGATAATTCAGGATAATTCCAAACACCCCTCCTTAAAATAAAAAGAGAACTAAGATAAAATCTTTTTAATTTTTTATGACATTTTATTATATGTTTTAAAAATTTCATGTGTTCGACGGCACAAGAGGGATAAAAACGAACTAAATTACCAGTATAATTCCAAGCGTCATTACTTGAGCTTGGAATTTTAATTGTAAGAGCGGAGTAACGTGTAGTGGTTGATATCATGATGGCTCGCAAATCATCCTTGCTAACAAAGTTATCACTTGCTAGCCTATTTGCGATATAGCCCCTACAGCTCAAAAGTGAAATTTCCATAGCACGAGTTTTTGAAGAACTTCTGGGATTGGAATTCAACCCAAAGAGAAGGATACCAGGAATAATATTTTTGGTGACCCCTTTGATATTTAAAGATATAAACTCCTTCAAGATGCTCAGAGCAGGACAGTTTGCAAAAGCATGAGAAATTTTATTGAACAAAAGTCCACAGTCTTTGCAAGGAGCATTAAAGAAAATAGTGCCAGAGGATACTTGAAACTGTGCAGTGAATCTTTTTCCATCGTGTATCTTTGACACAGAGCGAATTATTCTAGGTTTCCAAGTTGTTGGGAGATTTAATTCTTGTAGAAACTGATCACAAATTTTTTTGGCATCTTCTTTGGAATTTGACGCATAAGACATCCTTAAATGCCATGGGATCGGAACTTGATGTCTCAATGCAGCCTTCTTTAAAGGAAAGGAAAATTTTCCACAGTAAAACATTGATTCTGGCTTCAAATCATGAAACGATAAAATTTGTTGAGATAGAGCCATCCATTCCAACTCTTTTGGTTCTAAAAGATTTTGGAAATAAAACTTTTTTTGACAATTTTGACGAATTATATCAATTGTAGACGTCGAAGAAAACAAAGTTTTGGAGTTATTGGAACGACGTCCTTTTCTTTTTTGAACTTCAAAAGTACTACTGCTTTTATGTATCCCAGCTACAACTATCCAGACCTCCGACGTTTAAGGTCACGAATTTCTTCAACATAGAGACAGTCTGGCATCCACGAAGGCATGTAAGGTGTCACTATATAATCTACCGTAATCCTTAAAATGCTCCAAAAAATTATGCAATTTGTAGAAATTTGAAATTGGCTGGTGAATATCCTCCCCCCGTCATGGATTCCAACTATGGACTGATTTATTCTTTGCCTCCATGTTTCAGGAAAATGTTCCTCTTAAGAAAATAATATGTTGGGTCATTGGGTTTTCCTACAAATGATTTGATATGTTAAAAATATATACTTATATTAAATCTATATAGTATGTATTTAATCTGTGGCGTCCTTATCGACAACTCTATTGTTATCTTTATATTCCAAACAAAACGTCCCTTGAAATGCGTTACTCAGCTTTAAAAGATTGTCGATCATTCCAGTGTTATATTCAATATGTTTAATAAACATACATGAATTATACTAAAACATATTATGAAATACGGCATTACTTCACTCGGGGCAGTTCAAGTCAGAACATCAACTCAGAGTATCTCTTTCTGATGGACCTCGATCAAAGGCATTGCGAAATCTTCGTAATTCGATTGTAATATAAAATAACATTCAAAAAAAAATATTACTTCCTCCTACTCGACGAGAGGTTGAATGTCCGCTTGTGTTATGACATCCTGGACGATAAACTTATCTTATCCCGAAATAAATAAATATGAATGAATGACAAAACTTTATTCACAAAACCTTTTAATTTATTTGGAGTAGCGTTTCAATAAATAAAAAGCAAAATATAGATTAATACATTAATAAAGGATTCGTGAGCGGATTCAATCTCTATTTTGTTATACTATTATTCATTGTAAATCATTTAGAAGAGATAAAAACATAAATAAATAAGAGATACTATTTTATTTGAGTTTATAAAATGTTTTGATGATTTCCTCTTATGCCTTCGATCCGAATTATTGATCCTAGTCCAATCTTTCAGGCGACATGAAGTATAAAAATATGTAAATTACACCTGAAAAGGTTATGTTAATTAGGGAGTTTGCAATACCAACCAAACATCCTTATTATTATTATATTATATACTAGCTTAAGTACCCGGCGTTTGCCCGGGTGACCAGTGACGTCATTTTTGAGGTCATTTTGGCTATGTTTTATGGGGTGGTCTACAATTTTTATTTTATGATAAAAGTTGATAGAATGCCTCCTTCATGGTGAAATAGGCACTCTGATTTATTTTTTGGCCTCTAGTGACGTCATCAGGTATGGATAATGACCAAGACCCACTGGAGGACACTCCTTGGGTCCTAAAGAAGGTCCGTGCCAATTTTCATCTAAAACGGTCCAGTAGTTTGGCCGTAGATAGCGGACAAACAAACACACAAACACACACACAGTCTCTTTTATTTATATAGATAAACAATCATTTTCCATATCGTATTCATTCCTCCTGACATATATGATAATTTTAATTAAGTATTTCAACAGAGTAAAATAGATCATACGAATGGTTTTGCAATAATTTATTTTTCTTGCGAGAATGTCGACATTCTAGCTGTCCAATTAAGAAAACTACTTTGCTGCAGCTCTTCCATATATATATATATATATATATATATATCCGTATATTTAAAATAACGATGGAAAAGTCATCACATTTTTTTGTTCTCGAGATTATTTTCTTTAGGGACGTTAATTAAGACCAAATGTAAAACTTTAAGTAGACAAGATTTTTTTTTGTTTAGTTAACAGCAATAAAGATTCCTTTTAATGAAAAGGAACAAGAAAATACTCAGAAAAACAAGAAATTTTTGGAAGCTAAAGCGAGGCTCAAAAATACTTTATTAAATGTAAAAATAGATCAAATAAATATTTTTTTATTCTGTTGATCCCTCTATAATTTCAAATATTTTATTAAAAATTAAGGAAGTTCTTAATGCGTGTTTAATGTTCATATATGTAGTATTGTTTAAGAGGTTTTGAAAAGTTTCATATGAACACCTTTCCTTTAAAGACAGGGCCTCAAATAAAAGTGGACTGTATCTGTGGGGAAGACATGAGTCCTAAGTGAAACTGTACAATAATAAAATAACAATTTTGATATAAACAAAGCAAACAATAAAAAGATGACGCGGGTAAGTTTTATTTACAAATTATATTTATATATTCACAATTATAATTTCCAGGTTTTGTAGCATTCTTTGGCTTACCCCAATCTTCTTCGATCTAAAGTTTCACAGCATCTGGGATCCTGAAGAGCATGGGAAACAACTTCTCCCAAGACCATGGCTAAGGTCGGCTTCTGTGTGCGTTGTACACCGCCTGACCAATTTAGGAGGTCTTAACCAAAATAAATTTTTGTTGTTGATTGAACCTCTTTGAATTATCAAACAATTTGATAATTTGTATGAGAGGGAATTGGATCTAAACATGGTCATATTTTTGAAGGTTGGAGTGAAAATAAAAAGTTAGGAATTTAATTTTGTCTTGACAAAGACCTTTCTCCGAATTTAAAAATGAGTTGGAAGGAAGTTCTTTTCATTAATTAGAATAGCTTCTCTGTAGGTGACGTATTAACGCCAGTAATGGTATTCAATGCTACACGGACGGTACCAAAATTGCTAACAAAATTGGGTGTGGCTATTATTTGCACAATCCTTTATTTTTATAATAAAATTAGCTGGGAAACTCAATGACGAATCCACTATGTTTCAAGCCGAAGTTTGGGCTATCTTAAAGACAGCCGTTTTATCATTATTTTAGTATCAATTTCAAACCAGATAATTGACTTTTATGTTGACAACCAATTAGCTCTTGTATCTTTGGGCTCGGTTGTTGTAAACTCTCGTACAGTGAACAAGTGCTTCAATGTTTTGAATGCACTTTAGGATCTTGTCATTCTCCAGATTAGACTTTGAATAGAAATACAGGACTGAGGAGTTAATTAGCAAATTCCACTAAGAGGAACAAGTCTTCAATATGGAGGAGGTGATGGTAGGCGGGGCCCTTCCTGAAGACGAGGAATATAACTCCCTCACGAGGACGAGGGATGAGAAGTCCTAAATCGAAGTCGATGATGGGAAGTCCTACAACAGAGACGAGGGTTGGGAAGTTCTAAATCAAAGACAAGGGAAGGGATTCCTCTAACAAAGACGAGGGATGGAACTCCTTTCTCGAAGACGAAGGATAGGACTCCTTTCGAGGACGAGGGATGGGACTCCTTTAACGAAGACGAGGGGCGGTAATTTAGTGCCTTTCTGGAAGGGAGGCGACTGACTCTAGGGGGTCCAAGGCATTGTCTGTATGTGTTGAGGTGCCTTCATTCGGCCGGATTGCAAAGATTGAATACTCGAATCGGATCATTGGAGGCTCTCTCATTTTATTATTGTTGACTCTGACGTCAACCCTGACTCTATCCTTTCAAATATTCCATTTATAACAATCGCACCCGAAATTAGGCATATATTTCTTCTTCTTTATGTATTTACTTTTTGAGTGGTTCGAACATCGGTATGTTTGATATTTAAGACAATACGTATTATTTACCATAATTCGGGGGATTTTGAACTATAATTGACACAAAGAAGAGATTATTTATCTAAAAATGCAAAAATAAAATCATTCTATGTCATTACCTATATACTCAGTTTATATAAGAAATAGTATTTGTACAATACTTAGATATATTCCACTCAAAAACTTGCCTACCTATGTATTGGGTCCATTTCTTCCATGAGTCATAATTTTCCTTTTCTACCTTGGTCCATTCCTTCCTGGTCCATTTCTTCCTAATCCATATTTTCCTGGTCCATTTCTTCTGGACACCATTTATTTTATATTTGAATCTCTGTTTTTGCTTCTGTTCTGTATACCTGTATTCCTCATAAGAGGAAAGAAAATAGTGATAACAAGAGCCTGAACTCAATTGTACCATTCACACATTCTCCCTTTCACACGCCCAAAATATCCCTCGCTTTTCAATATCTAATAATTAGAGAGCGGAAAAAAATGTGATGATTTTTGCCAAAAAATGTTTTTTTAATGTTACCCAAAATGAGCAAAAATGTTAAGAAATAATTAAAAAATGTTAGTTATGTAGACTCCAAATTTGATTTAATGTGAATTTATTCTTTCATAAAAATAGTGACATACAATAATCTCTGCCAATTTTTTCTCGGTGAAGATTTGGCGACGGTCGAATAAAAAAATCAACCTCAAAAATGATCTCTCAACATCTACCGAGGTAATGGGACAGTATGAAGCAAATGACAAATACATGTCACATGCATTAGAGACGGATAAAATACCCTAAGGTCTCGTCCACACTTCCACATATACTCAGCTGCGTCAGTCGCGATAATTTTTTGGATCAATAAAAGGGCCATTGGAATGAGGATTTGTCGAGGCCTTCCATGAAATGAAAATGCATATAACTATCTATGGCGAGAGAAAGGAAGGATTGTGTGATGATTCTAGCCAAAAAAAAGAGTAAAAACGATGAAGTCTACATGCAAATTTGCTGTTAAACGGAAGGGGTGTAAGTTGCTTTTTTAAATTGAATTGAAGTACATTAGCAGCCCGGGATTACAGTAACCACCAAAGCTCTATTTATGAAGTTTTCCTTACCTTGTATCTAATAGAGGTCAGACTTAGTGATGGAGTCCAGCACAATAACAATGATTGATATCGATCAAATAATATGGAATAATCATAACTCTTCCTTTTTATAGGGAAAACGTAGATTGACCAAAAGCCTCACTAGAAGTATATTTACTCAAAAGGCGCCATAAGTTTAGACGTCTATTATTTCCCTCCAAAAATCAACAAAAGAAGGGAATGAAGGGAGAAATTAGAAAATTGATGCAAGGGGTTATGAAAACAAGTTCAACAATTTTTCTAAAAAGAGAAAAAGTGTTTGTTTCAGGGATATTATGAAGAAAAATGTGTTTTTTCTTAAATTCCAAAAAAAAAAAATATTTGTAAAAAAATGGAAAATATGTTCTAATTTTTTTTTTGGGTGATTTACATATTTTTCCGCTCTCTACTAATAAGCAGTCATTGTCAAACAAATCTCTCATTGGTGAGTTTTGTTTTTGTCAGCGATGAGGCGTCTACTACCTTCTTGGCTGAGTTTGTCTTAAGAGAATGTTGGATCAAAAATGCTTTAACCACCCTCCTATAGAGCTAAAGCAGATACAAGCAATTTTTAGGAATTGACACATTGGTTATCTGTTTGGCTGTTACTTTGATTCCGGCTTGGATCCAAGACTCGACCTCAATTCCTACTCTGGGAACAAAGAAAAAGCGATGTGTGCAGAAAGGTTCATAATTAAATGGGTTTAACACATTGGAAACTTGAGTTAAAAGGTCTGTGCATTATGTTGAACATTTATCATTCCTGAATCAAGAGACATCAAGTGAGTGATTGAGCTTTGAATTCATTCATTAAGTGTCTTCTTAATTGTTCATGGCCTGATTCATGATTCTACATATTTTTTAATGAGTGAGTGAGTAACTTTAAATATATATTTAAATCATAATTCTATTTGAAAAAATATCTTGCATATTTATTCCTTTGCTTTATTCTCTAGTACCTAAATATCGTCTTGAGTCGTTCTATTATTGACTACTGATAAACATGAGCAACTCTTGATTGAATTAGAAAATCGATTTCAAAATAAAAATATTTCAAAGTAATTGCGTTAAAAACGGTTTTTTATAAAATACCTTTTGCAGGACTTTTCTCAACAAATATCAAGGATACGCCTTGGATGAAAGACTACACCTCAATTCGAATTCGGGGATCTGATCTTTAGAAAATATCAAAACACACGTTTTCTTTGGATTTATTTGAAAATATTAATAGAAATAAACTTGATGTTTTTTGTAAGCTATATTTGAATGGTTAAAGAGATCAAGGAACCATGTTCTGTTTGACAGTGTTTCTACTTATGTTATAAAATTCATTATTATCACAAACTAAGGTGAATATTTTTGTAATTCTATCTGCTCCATAAAATACAACATGAGATATCTTCTTTTCATGCTCTGGATATTATTAAAAATGATAAATTGTTACTAAGTTTATCAATTAATGTCGTATTTTAAAATAATAGTGTAGCTATGATTGTGTGAATAACCCGTTTAACACTTAAGATATTCTCAGCATAAAAGATGTATAAAGGAGACGGTAAAAAAGTCGGAAGATTATTCTTTTGTTTATGCTCCTGGTTCTAATTCAAGGCTGAGAGACAGATTTACAAAATATTAGTGCAGCCAGGGCCAGTTATTGCTATGGGCAATGTGGGCGACTGCTCAGGGCGCAATCTATTTGGGGGCACATGAGCACCACTAAAAAAAAGCCAGTTTTCTACTCTTAAACCTGCTAATTTCCAAGTCAAATTAGTGGACTGGTTGCTGGAGCGCCCCTACCATCACGTCAACTTGCTACAAAGTTGTGTGTGTTAGTAGAAAAGAATGAAAGCGTTTCCACACACTGCGGATCACGTCCCAATCTCTATTTCTGCCGGACGCAGCTCGAGCGGCAGCGGGATGTGAATGCAGCTTCAAAATAAAACATCCTAGCAGGTCGGATAAGGTGGGTGCTGAACACGCAGGGGGGTAACGTAAGCAGTACGCAATGCAGCCGTTCTGCAACCGGTGGAACTGCTGTTTCCAAAATGAAATGTATTTCATTCACAAAATTAATATATACCCTTTGTAGGAATTGTAATTATGTAATTTAAAAAAGCATGAATATGTGGGTGCATCTACAGAACGTCAGTTTGTTTACATCACGTCGTCAGTCAGTCTTGACTCTGGGTGTTTGACGGACAACTTCAGTCAGTCGGGAAAGGTTTTCCACATTGGAGAATGTGTGTGAGAAGTTTGGAGTGCTCTCTAATTTCCAAAACCTCGCAGACAATGAGCTTCAAAAAGAATGTGAGACACTGCATACTACACTGCACTTTCAGGGACACTCAGATGTGGATGGCAGAGAGCTTGTGCAGGAGCTGAAGAATTTGCCTGTCCTCCCATCAAAGTCCATGACTCTGCTTGAGCTGCTGACTTTCATCCATCAGAAAGAGCTCGCAGAAATCTACCCCAATCTGTGTACAGCACTCAGAATTGCTCTGACTCTTCCGATGACCGTAGCTAAAGCAGAGAAGAGTTTCTCCAAGCTGAAACTTATAAAAGGGTACGGTTACTTTGATCTCCTACCTGAGCTAGAAACAAAGAGAAACCATACTTCAACACGGCCATCGTGCTAATATTCCTCACAAACCTCTCTATTATTGTAGAAGAAGAAGGAAAAAAAGTATTCGTCATCCAGAGTGCTTCTGCCTTGTTCTTATTATTGTTATTGTTTACATTGATTCATCATTGCTTGGGATCAAATTTCTCGAATGGGAGTGGACTGGTGGCATGATTCCAGTCATTATATTTGCCCCGTCTCGTCTCATCCTCCTCCTCAATGATCGGAGGAGGAGACGAGACGTTTGGGAGCTCCTTCATCAATGTGGTCGCTCCTAGCACTGACTCGGCTCATGAATATGTTCAACACTCTGGATGACGAATACTTTTTTCCTTCTTCTTCTATAATAAGTACAATAATAGAGAGGTTTGTGAGGAATGTTAGCACGATGGCCGTGTTGAAGTGTGGTTTCTCTTTGTTTCTAGCTCAGGTAGGAGATCAAAGTAACCGTACCCTATAAAAACATACTTGAGGTCCACAATTTCACAGGAGCGCCTCTCTGGATTTGCCATCATCAGCATCAATCATACAATTACACAAATAATTTCGTATGAGGATGTAATTGATGATTTTGCGACAAAAAAGGCAAGAAAAGTCAGATTCAGTTACTTGTTAGTACTTTTATTAAATCTATTTATTTTACTTATTTGTGTTTGTGTGATAAAAAATTTGTGCAATTTTCATTGGTGTTTATATTATTTAACATGTTATATAATTTTTTATTTGATTTGATTATTATTATAATAACATTATTTCTTATTAAGATATTGTAATCAGTGTTATTTGTAACACTGAGGGGGGTGTTGGGGGCGCCAATGGAGTGTTCGACCAGGGTGTAAAAGTAGCCAGAACCGCCTCTGAGTTCAGCTTTAAAATTAAAATGAAGAAAAAAAAAACCCTCGTGTTATTTAGCCAAAGCTAATTTCAACTATTCCCACAAATTGTAGCAGGGGCTTACTTGTTTGACTTCCATAGTTATAATAGAAATACGTGGCTTCAGTAATTAAATAATTGTGAATTTGGGTCTGCCGAGGATAAAAAAGACTCGACCCACAATTCGGACAGCAAGCCATCAAGCAAATTAACAAAAACTCTTGTATTCCACCCAAATCTATGCTACCTTTTTAATGAGTTTTGTTGGATTTAAGTCTTAATTCGTATTGTTTGTATGAGCAACTAAATCCTCCGGGGGATAAACTTACATGAGGAACATTGCTGCTGGATAGGCAGTCATATTAATTAAAGCTGAATGTAAGAAGAGTTCAATTACCTCTGTTCCTTTGATTTCCCTCTGGAGGAAATTCATTTGCACCATGAAGTAAACCTCTTCATTCTCACGGGACCATCACCTAACTCAAAGAATGAATAGATATGGCGCTTCTGATGCTCGGTGATAATGTTTTTTTTTCTTGGCCAACAATCATATCTTAATTTTAATCCAATGTACATTTTATACATTATATTCATGAGTCGTGGGTCTCAAATAATTCGAGCATAACCTGTGTAAGCGGCCACTATAGTAATACATCCAAATTATTGACCTTTCTCTTCAAAACTTTAAAGATGAAATATACAAAGCACTATTGCATTATAAGAATCACGTCGGAAGAAAAAGCAATATAATATCAATAAAAGTGGCTAATTCTAAAAAAAAAATCAGCAATGAATATGTTCTGTCGACTAAACTCTGGAATGTAATTTAAAAAAATGAATTCTCAAAAGATCTTTGAACATATTTTGGGCTTGCCTTGGTTATAAATTCTTAATTGCCTTCAAATTGCTCAAGGAGATTTTTTTGGTGTTTGTCTGTTCACAAATAAGCAAAAGGATTTGATAATTTGATGCAGTAGTTATCTTCTGTCCTCGACATCGAGATTTTGAGGCTGATCTAGATTACAATTGTAGTTTTATGGCATGCTCTTGAATACTTAAATAATAGGTTGATGATCTTAAGATGTTTATAAGATTTTCCTATTCTCTTCTCAAACTTAAGGAAAAGGTTTTGCAAGATTATTTTCGTCATCTCAGAGAGTTCAAACAAAACAATAATTTAGTGTTATCTATATATCAGCAGTGTATTTTTTCTGGTATGTTTTCATTATATACCAGCTGGGACCACGATAAATTGGTTCCTTCATCAAAAATGGCTGAACCTGTCTTTATTAATGTACGAAATTCATGTGAGTGTAACGTTATTCAATATTTACTGATCGTAAACAAAATATAGTAATCGGATGCAACTCTGTCGAACCTTACAGGCAAAAAAAGGGAGTGCGATAGCCGTGCATGTTGAGGCGTCTTCAACTCTCAATGTTGGGAGACCAAGTACGAATCCTGAGAGGGGATGGTCATTTTTGGTCCACCTCATTGATAAGACTAATTTTAATCATATAATACTTATTCATGTCCAGTCGGATGCAATTCTGTCGAACCATGTAGCTAAAAAAGAATAATAGGGCGTGCTCAACTCTCAATGTTGGGGCATAGGTTCGACTACCGAGAGGGGATGGTCTACCTCATTGATAAGATCTAAGGTTCGATAGACTAATTTTAAAGTCCGTAATACTTATTTATATCCTGTACGGATGCAATTCTATCGAACCATATAGCCAAAAAAATAGTAAGTCGCTATAGTAATCAGACGTAAAATAAAAAATATATAGTTTTTATACCCAATAATATTATTTCCCTTATTCCTATACTCAAATCATGATAAAGAAAAAATGTATTTTCCATGACGTATCCCAGCGCAGGGTCCCCCCCCCCCCGGCAAGCTTCTGACTATCCTTATAGTCAAATAAAGTTACATTGCCTTTTATTTCCTTTGGACAAGACTTTTATAACATATCATAATTTAAAAAAACCCTGTTTTTTAAATAGAATAAGTATATCATTTGAGAAGTATGATTCTATCACTGTTGCAATAATTGTCTTAAACTAACTACTTTGGATTGAATGAAGGAATATATAATGGATCTTAAAAATTACAAAAGCGCAATCCGATAAGTTAAAACGGAAAATATATTACTAAAAATCAAGAAAAAAAAAGTTGTGTTGTTCGTGTTTTTATAACATAAAAGTATTGAGAACATTTATAATTTCCCGCCAAAATATTGCACGTCTTTTTTCATTCATTTCACTTTCACAAAATTTGTATGATCAATTTTCTCCCCTTAAAAACAGCATTTTTAACTAAAAATGATTGTGAATCCCAATTCTACCAACAACCACTCATTTTTTGTTTATTTTAATACTTTTTATTGCTTTTTCAAGTGAATGATGGTGTTTAATATTGTTTGCTAGCAAGGAATGTCTTCCCATTATACATCAACTCTCTACTAAAAATCTACCTCCTCTAATTTGTTTGTCATGAAGGAGACATGTAATTTCATACGAAAGAAATGCTATCAGAATATATACAGCACATTATAGCGATGACATTATCATCATTTGTACATAACACATATAAATATGAATTATGACATATGCTGAGGAAATTCAAATTATGTAGGGAATCTTATAGTTAGGGATATTGACTTGACCCTAAGCCAAAAATATACAAAAATACCCGGAAAAGACATCCAAAAAACATATATATGTTGTATTAGACCTATGTTCAATTTATCTGACATTTTATCAAAAACTTTGATCTTGAATTCTACATTTTTTTGAGTATCATCAGGAAAAACATAAGGAATTGCATGAATAAATACCGATTCTATACTTGATATTCTGGTCGACAAAAAACGACTGACACCATAAGAAGGAGCCATGGTTTGGAAGCATTTATATATATGCGTCAATTTTTAGATAGTCCTTTTTGAGTTCCTTATTTATGTTTCCTCATTCTTGGCAACTAAAATTACGTGATGAATAATAACATTTTAGAGTTTAGCGAAATAGTATAAAAAGTATACTATTTCTCAGCAATAATTATCATTTATCGTTCATTTTATCGATTTAATAAACCATTGCTAATCTATATGTATAGTAAAAATTATGCCCTTGAGGAATGGGTCTCCATTTTGAAAATATATTGAATCCCATATTTTTTATTTACAGTTTATGTACATATGCAAATTTTTTCTTGGTGCTCATTAGGTGACCGATTTTGACATCCACTGAAAGTCCAAAACATTTGCCAATATCTCACTAAGCCTTGGTTTGCAATTTTTTCTCAGAAGTATCCTGAATAGAAAATGAATTATTCCAAAAATAAACAACATGCCCCCCAAAATTACAAAAACTTCAAATACAACAATTATAAAAATGAAAGCTTTAATTTAAAGAAATACTATAAATGCATTTTTGAAGGTCGAGGGCCTCAGTGAGGACAATAATTGAAGCCGCTACCCGCTACTCATCCCGGCAATATAAGATGAATAGAAATGGGCTGTAGATATTGTAAATAGAGGGAAAACACCTTCTTTGGGCTTTATATTTTAAATGATATATTTTGATTGCTCAACTTCCATTCTGAATAAACTGAATAAAGTTTACTGATAACTTACAGAAACCTTGTATACTAATTTGTCTCAGATATGCCCTCTACTAGAAAATGAATTCATTAGAAGAAAAAAGTGAGGATTCACATAATTTTTATTGCTTTTTTTACAAATACAAAATCAAAATCTTTTTATAATTTTAAGGACTGAGAAGGTAGGAAAAGGAGTAGAGAGGAGAGAGAGCGTCTTCTTCAGATTCTTAACTGCTTCGATCCACCGTGAACCACCCCGAAGAAGGAGAGAGAACCCTGGAAAAGAGTTCTCTCCCGCGATTCCCTTCCTCCAGTACTGAATAATGATAGGAATTGGAAATAGGAAGACAATGAGGAGAGGAATGAGTTCGAGGAGCCATCCCAGGGATTGGATATATTCCGGGAACTCATAGTCCTCAAAGGAGACTTTCTTAATATTGGTCCACCGGAGAATGACGATGAAGATGAGTATGATGGGCACGACGAATATCCAGAGGAACTTCCAAATGTATTACCAGCCTTGGGCACGTGGATCCTCATTTCCTCGAGGTTGTCGAAGAACCTCTTTGTTCCGTAGACCCAAGCCACGAGGATGACCTCGAGGAACGCAAGGAAAAGGAGGGAAGAGGTGCACTTGGCGTCAAAGACCGTGAAGACGAGGATCCCCGCGTTGGTCGTCATGGGGATCCCGCAGCAGAAGAAGAAGGCGCAGATTCCCACAACGAGCTTGGCACGGTGGTTCTCCAGAGAGGGTCTCTCGTCGATGATGAAGGCCAGAATGGCTTGTACGCCTCCGCTGATGGAGCTGAGGGCTAGGTTGATGAGCATGAAGAAGAAGAGAAAGGACCACAGCGGGGAGACGTCCATTTCTAACACGGCAGTTGGGTAGGAGACGAACGCCAGGCTAATTCCACCCTTCACAACCTGGGGAAAATATGTAGTTTAACGTTACTAATGTATATATTCATTCAAAAATATCTGAAAAAACAAAATAATTTGAAATTGTGATGTATTTGATTAAACTATGATCTTTTGTTACCTTAATCACAATTGCAATTCATCTATAGGCTACATTTATGAGATTATATAATTATCATATTTTTTTGATTGATTGTAAAATTCTATTCAAAAAAAATATGAGCTATAACGTTGAATTGTATCTTTCTACATACAATAAGTTTAAAGTATATATTACAGGAGGGAAGTTTTTATACATATCTTGTTCGAAGAGATTTCAACTTCCGTGTGCATATGAATAGACATTAGTGCATTAAAGATAGTTCATCGCAATTAGGAATCTCTTTTGAATGTGATTGGTCAAAAGTTATCTTCCTCTCTTTTGGGAGTTGAACCTGCAACCCCAAACTTTGAGAGTGGAAAAGCCGTTCCTATGCAAATGGAAATATCCGCTTCATATATTTATGTAGAAAACGCTACATATAGTTTTTGCATTATATTAAATGTAAATCATGAATAAAGATAACATCCGAGAACACTTTCTTCTCGAATAGAATTAGTTGAAAGAAAAGGAATACAATTATATAAAAACTGATCTATCAATTCCCATTGAATTAAATTTCAATCTTGGGAGAGCATCTTCAAAAACAAAAGCAATTGAGTTTGCACTTTCGATTTACAAAAGCTACATCACAGAATGTTTATCTTTGGGGGAAGCTATTCCCGATGGAGATCTAAATTCCATTTTCATATCAGCAGCAACTAGATATATGGCTCTCTCCATCATGATTTTAAAGGATTCAAGCTGGAGATTTGCGGGTGACATCGTTAAGTACTTCCCCTTCTGTTCCGAGAGGACATCTCCACATCTGAAACTTTTACTACAGTTCTAAAGTCGATATTGAAATTATAAGACGCCCATTTATTCCTAATCATTTTAATATTATTCACGTAACCAGTTAATTTTGACTTGTCCGGTGATTGCTAATGTTTTAATAAAATAAATGACACATCACATTAATATGGTACCTGGAGTGGGTAGCTCACGTTGCAATATGAATGTTTGTTGAACAATACTTTTTTAAGATGTCTAATCTAAATGTTTTCAAGGTTAAGATATCGATACAAACAATAGATATAGCGCTTACTGAAATTCCTACTTAACATCATTATATTTATTACTTTGCTGATACACACTTGTTAGAGAGTTGACCATTGGTTAAATATTTTATAGAACTCCTCTTTCTTTTTATCACTCGCAGATTATTACCCTAGTTTGTATCTGATTACGTTATAAAAACATCAAAGACGTTATCACAAAATGAGATAGCACACACGATGAACAAATTCTCCTATTTACCAACTGAAGTCTCTTATCTAAAGGCATCTCAATCTCATCTAAAAAAATATATACTGGACCTCTGAAATGGAAAAATACTTATTTTTATATATCTTTCCATATCAAAGGGAATATCTCTCTGTGCTTAATGAAGCTTATTTAGGGGGGGGGGGATATTTTAACATTTATATCTAAAATATACTCCTGGATTGAGTCGTATATCCTATTTGCTTGTATTTAATCATTCTCAATGGTTGGAATACCAAAAGCATAAGCACATAATATGATTCGAATTACCCTATCTAAATTAATTTATAATTTATTATTATTATTTTTGCAAATTTGACCATTATTTTGAGCATTTTTTTTTTCAAAAGTTGTGTGTTGGCAATGGGAATGAAATACTGTATTCTTAAGAAATTGTTGACTCCCTCAAGTATAATTAGATTATCATATTTAGAGTATTTCATTTGTTACCAGATTTATTCCCCAAATATAACATATTTCTAAGTAAATTATACAGAGCGTTTTAATTAATCATTCTTGGGTAATTTCGAGTAATCACAGTTTTTAGAGACCATATAGATACAAAACACCCTTTGGATAACTTACATCTGATATATTATCCGCGTCAGTTTGCTTCGCAATGAACCCCAGGACGGAGAAGACCACAACCCCTGCGTAGATTGACGTCAATGAGTTACATACACTGATAATAAAGGCATCCCGCCTTGTATTATTGTAAAAGTCATTATAGGAGGCGAGGACGAGCTGGCTCCCCAGGCCGAGACTGAGAGAAAAGTAGATTTGCGAAGCGGCAGCCGCCCAAATATCGATTTCCCAGAGTTTCTCCCACTCGGAGTTTGTGAAAAAGAACATTATTCCGTCCAGGGCGCCGTCCAGCGTGGATGTGTATGAAATGAGTCCTGTGAGAACGACGTAGGGGGAAAGCGTAATGATGTAGGATACTTTTCCATAGGCCTTGAGGCCCTTGATCAAAATGGCCATGATGAGCATCCAAGAGATTGCGAGGCAGCCCACGATTTCCCACTGAATGACCCCGTAGTTGTCAAAGTTATATTGATCCCCTTCCTTGTTAAGGGTCAAGCCTGAAATAGGTAGAAGGATGAAATAGGGAAATATAATTGTGAGCAATATTTCACATATATCAACTGATATATCGGCGTCGATAGTAGATTTTTAAACAATCGGTATCGGGTAATTTCACCACATATAATAGTTGCTGTGGGTTACACTTGTTTAAATCCTTGAAATTTATTTTTGATTACATTTTATGGTTTTCATATATATACATACAGTGTGTTCCATCAGAAATGTAATTTTTAAGTTGCAAGTTAGAAGTACTTATAATACGTATAATTGCTTTATAGATACATCATTTTAAGGAAAAGAATGGAATTTTATTGTCATAAATAATTTATTGCCATATCATGAGAGGCGCATCTTCTGAAGACTTATTAAAGTTGCAGGAAATTACCCCTACAGCCTGAAAACAGAACGACGCAAGCTTAAGGACATTTTTGCGAATGTTTTTGATCGTCTCCTGGCTATATCATTTGTTTCACAGATATTTCGGGGACTTTCATTTGTCCACACTACGTCCTTTTTTCTATTTGGTTTTTGATGGAGGCAAAATAACTTCGCGTCAGTCCAAATTATTATATCGTCAATGTTGGATCGTTGCTGCAGAATCCACTGACAAAACTGCCTTCTTTGCACTTTGTGAGCATTAGTTAAAGGTTGAAGTGAAGTATTATGATAAATACGGAATCGAATGTCATGTCTAACGATCCTCCACAACGTAGTTTTGGTGGGTGAAATTTGCTGAGAAGCTTTTCTGAGTGAGCAACTGGGGGGTTCTTCAAAGAAACTCTTCACCTCCTGAATCACTGCTTCTGTTCTTTTTTGATTTTGTTTCATTAGATTTTTCTTGTGGATGGTACCAGTCGCATTTAAATGATCAACAATTGTCGTAATTGCAATCACCTGGTAAGAATTTGGTGCACTTCCACAGATTTTGAGATGAAGTATAAATTCTTTGTGTCCTGTAGAAGAAGAAGGTGTTTTGCCAAACAGCAGGATGATCCATTTCTTCTCAAGTTCAGAAAACTTTTTAGGTTGACAGTCAATTTAAATTTTATATATTATAAAAATCTCCTCTTTATGAACAAAATGGCGTATAAATAATACGATTTGAATTATTTTAAATACTTCTAATTCTCAATTTAAAATTACATTTCTGATGGAACACACTCTCTCTCTCTCGATATATATATAGATGGTACTTTAAAAAATTGTTCAGTCAAATAGACAAAAATATGATCTTTTTCTTTTTAACGGGCCATACAAATCAACAAAGGCGCTGGTCCTTCAAACACAGTAAGCGTGTATAAGTTAATGGTCATTTCCTGTTTAAACAATGATAATGAGTTGTTTCATATATCATATAAAGTTATAATTTATAATTTATAACTTTTATATATAAGATAAACTATCGGCCGATTAATCGGCTATAGACCATTTTAACCAAACTATCGGTAATATACCAGTCCTTAAAATCAACTATAGGTCGACCTCTAAAATATTTATCCATTTGTTGAGGATATATTTTTTAATATTACAAAGTTATTGATATGCATATAAGTAGTCAGCTATTTATTTTCCATCCCAAATTTAGATATTCCTTATACCTTTACAAAATGACAGAATGGAAGATACCATAGAGTCGAAAGGTGAGGAAAATGTTCTTTTGCGATTCTTGCTGGCATCGAGGATATACAATTTTTACAATTGGAAACTGAGGAGCTAATCTAAGAGATCAAAAGGGATTAGTACCTTGAAGAGAATAGTTCACAAAGCAAGATCGGACCAGATCCAGGAAGTCATCGCTTTTACGGCAATTTTGTTGCATACAAAATAAAGTAAATTACTTCACCCTGAACACGCTAGTTTATTTAATTTGGTTTATAGTTTTAAGATATTTATGTTAGAAGAAATAATATCTCAAGTTGAGTTTACTCTTCTTATCGTTTATGGTAGTTTTATCGTTATCACATATAAAAAAAGTTGACACAGAAGCCACTCGTAATGAGCCACCATGTATAAAAAATATTTTTCTATAGCAATTTTCATTGGGAATGTCTATTTATAAGTGTTCAATACAGCATAAATGTATTTTCTCCGTAGAAATTTCTTGGTTTCAATTGAGTTGTAAATGATCTTCCATGACATATATATTAAGAAACACAATTCATGCGACTTATTTAAGACGTCATTTATATACTTTTTGTTTTGATCTATTATGAAGCTGTCACTCAAAAACCCTTTATTGTTTTTTCTATATTAGGTGCATCTGATGGATGAACTCATCAATTATGAGTTCAGTCCCAGTAGATTAATTATATCTTCAAGACAATTTGGAAGCATTAAATAATTCCTATCGATATTGAATTCATATTTTAATATGGCCTCAGGCTAATCTGATTGAATTTGTGGCTTTTAGTTGGTGAACAAAGAGTCTCAGTGTTTTTATATAATATTGGATTATAAACTCTCTTTTATCACAATACAAGCCTAAGAGTAAAGTGTACGATATTTTAAATTATATTCATAAAGTGCCAAAGGATATACTAAAGATTAATTAGAAAAATCTCGTCGTTCCAAAAATTGTACTTAATTAAAATAAAAAATATAAATTAGTAGTTATTTTGAACAAAACTAAAATAATAATAGAATGAACAACAATAAACTTATTTTAAAATTTATAAAGTTTTTTTCTTTAATTCGTCATTTGATATAATATATATATATATATATCAATCCTTATCATAAAGGAAATCAACATATTTTAATAATATTATTATACTAGCGATGTTACCCGGCGATGCCCGGTATTTTCCAACTTGATAATAGTCTTTGGAATAGAAAAAGATCATACGATAATTTCAGTGTGATTTTCATATTAAAGTTAGTTCCTTAAAAAGTTGTCCTTGGGTCTTCATTGGCATTTTTTTTAAACTTAAGGCTGGGAATTTAAACATCGTAAAAAGATTTTTTAAAGTCATTTCATAGAGTGCCTGTTATTTTCTTATGAAAAGCAGTTCCTTAAAAAGTCGTTATTGCATAGTCATTGTCATTTTTCCGTTTCTATTTCCTTGAGGTTGGGTATTAACATCACTCTCCAACTCTTGGCATTACTAAAATTTGAATAGCCCCCATGTTGCATTTTAAAAAAGTTGTTATTTTCCACAAAACCTAAATTTGGGGGAAAGACAGGGACAGAAAGAAATTTATTTTTAAGTAATCATATGTAAAACAAATTTTCCGGTAAACAAAAAAAAAACTCGCCTTACTACCTCATACTCATCTACAGTGAATTTGGTCAAAATCTAACTTGCAAATTTAAAAAAAATCGACAAAAAACGTTTTGGCGAATAAAATAAGCATGGCGATGACGAATTTTCCAAGAGTTGACAACCCCATTAAAACACTCCCTGAGCTCTCAAAACTATTCACTGAAATCTCGTCAAGATCTAATGAACCGTTCGGGAGATACAGGGAAACGAACGAACGAACGAACGGAATTCTTTTTTTATTTGTATAGATAATAATATTGGCAAAAATAATATCATTTTCCCCTCTTAATAATTTTAAAAGCTCCATTCTTTCATTTAATCAGTAATAGCCACTTTTATTTTAAAAATACGATCATAATAAATAAACATTCAATTTGTTTCTTTCTCCTCATGTGAAATAAAGTCACTTTCAAACTCATTCACTATCCAAATTATCAAAATATATTTTGTCAAATTAAATCACATGTTCTTATAAAGAAAAACCATGTAAAACCGGGGTTTTTTTCGTGTGCAGTTACAAATCTTGTCTCACAAAACAGTTCGAGAGTTTTCTAAAATGTATATAGATGTCTCTGAGCCACTTGTTAACCATGAGCAATCTATTCTCATTAGCCCCTTAAGTTAGAGGCTCTCTACGATACAGAATTGAGAATAAACATTTTTACTCCACATAAGCATACATAAAGATAAAACTTTTCTGTTTATCAACTTCTCTTGGATAGTAATGCAAGAGAAGTGTGGGAATGAGAAAGGAATGCACGCAAGTAAGCTCAGATTAGCAAAGTTCGCAAATAGTTTTTCTCTCATACGTTTCATATAATGCCCATATTTTAATATCAACTGTCGCATAAAAAAACTTTTCCCTAGAAAAAGTTAGGTGACCTCTTACAACTAATACTTATTGGGCAACTTTTAATATTACACATACTTTTGCAGATTAAGCAAGATAGAATCCCGTTATTTGCAAATGACCTTCATCTGGCGGTTTCAAACCATTCATAAAATGCAACAAAAAAAAGGAGTGCAATAGCCATGTGTGTTGAGGCTTGTTCAACTCTCAATGTTGGGGGCGAAGGTTCGAATTCTGAGAGGGGATGATGGTCTTTTTTTAAACTCATTGATAAGATCCTAGGTTCAATAGAGTAATTTATTTATATCCAGTCAGATACAATCTGTCGAACCATATAGGCAAAAAAATTGCAATGATTCAAATAACTAATTGAAATCTACATATTCCAGAATATAAAAGGTTTGGAGAAGCTGAGCTAAAGATTGAAGTTTTATATGATGACGTAACTCTCTTTACATCGTGGATGATTTCTTACCCAAGACATTTCCATTAAAATAATCCTCTGCGGGAGAGATTGAATATAATTGGTAGAGCTTTTTGAGGGTGTGGGATCCAGTTGTATCCGAGCATGGCTTCTCTGGGTCTCCTGTGGCCGTCATACCGTGATATCTGCAGTAATTCTCAAAAGTGGTACAGGTCCCATTATAAAGGCTTCTGTACAATCCTCGGCGAGCTTTCTAAATGGATAGAAAGGAAGAGTAAGAACATAACAACCATAAAAGTAAAAGTATGTAGAAGAATGTTTAAAATAAATTAGATTAAGATTCAAGGAACAATATTCATTTGATGCTGAAATGGTATAAATATGCGGAGAACAATATCTCAATCTGTTACATAACAAAAAAAAATAGAGTTTGATGTAAGAAAGTTTATCTAAAAGGCGTAAAAGATTATCATATTTAAATTATAGATTATAATTTATTTTAAATTTGCTGGGTCTAAATATCTTGCAAAATTATTTTTGTATGTTTCCAAAACGACAATATATTCAACTAGAGGCATATATACACTCAGAGAGTGCAAACCTCCGCCGTCACGGGGTCCTTATGAGCCTTCCGAGGCGGATTTTTCACGACTGGGGAGGGAGAGGGACGGGGGAGGATTCCCCTAGACGGAAATTCCGAGAGAGACGCTCCCGGCACCCGATTTCACAGCACAGCGACATCTATTGGCAGAGTAGGCTAACTTGAAATATTTATTAGTATTTAGCTCATTTTGCATCTTAAAGAAGCACTCAGAGATGCCAAATTTAATCACTGGTTTCTTTTGACATTTCAACAACTCCACAAAGTTTCATCGAATCCGTTCCGTACTTTTTGAGTTATCCTGCTGGCAAACAACCAACCAACCAACAAACCACGCCAGTGAAAACAATACCTCCTTCGGCGGAGGTAATAACAACTTTTGTTGCTATTTGAGCCTTGATTCTTTGCATATGGTTGTAGTCATATTTGTTTTTTGCATTTTATGTATACCATTCTTTGATATTTTTTCATTATATTAAGGATTGTATAAGTACTAATTTATTTAAGCATAAACTCTTTCGGGATAAAAAATAATAATGCATATGAAATTATTTTCAAATACAGAAAATATTTCTTCAGTAGGTAAAAGTATCAGTTTAATGCTGTTTCAACAGTAACTAATACTGTTGTTTATTTATGAGGCTAAGGTTTGATAGTAATATATTTTCGAAAACCCAATTAGAGTGCGTGCAATAATTACTTTACGTTACAGTGCCACATTATTATATATAGTTTTCT
>CP045896.1:17741188-17759317 GCA_013387185.1 Caligus rogercresseyi
GTTAAACATTAACTCAAAGCCAAGAGTGAACCCTTTTTTCATTCCCATCGATTAATTTCATTTCAAATCCTTTGATTGGACTATTCCAACTATTCTGACTATTTATATTGATTGATTAAAGCAACTCGTCATATGTTCGTCTATTTTTATCATTGGCGATATATATATCCATACTCTCTTTAGATACAATGTACATCATGAAGGAAATACACAAACGAAAAAGGTTGTTTTTTGTGATGGGGATGCATTGAATACAATAAAGCATACATTTATTGCTATTAAGAGTACTCTATCTCTATGCATGAATATATTTAGTGTGACGTCATCAGTGACATGTTATTGCTTACGCTTTCCCTTCGGAGCATGGATGGACCTTGTCATCATCCAATAAATGAGCAGGGAATCATATTATAAAAATAAACTTTGGCCTTATAATAGCAACAACCTCTGATATTCGGTACATACTATCATATAGGCCGGTGCCGAAGGAAAATGAATGATGTCAAAATTCAAGAGCATCTCACCGTAGGTTCATCCTCTTCCGGCTTTTTTGAGGCGGCTGAAGCCTCTTCCTCATCTCCACTCCGTTTATCCTCTTTCCCTTCCTTGTCATTATCCGCATCATCGTCATCATCGTAGCGTTGAACGCTGTCCCGATCCTTGCTCCCTTCTCTTCGCTCATTCTCAACATCATCCATCTTCCGCCTCCTTCTTCGTTGAATGATGGACAAGTCATCACCAAAAATGTCCTCTGTGCCAACGTTCTCCTCGCCAGGGTTCTCATTCTCACTGGGACGACGCTTACTCACAACGTCACTACCACTGCTACTGCTACGAGAACGCCTGAAAACAAGGGGAAAAACACCATTTAGAATTGGACTAGAAACAACTATAATTTGTTAAAAAATGTTAATACTTTTTTAAAATAATAAAGTCTCTTTTATATACCTGTCATAAGGACTTTACTTGCAATAAAGCAATAATATAGCATCAATCTTATTGCCATACATTAAGAGGTCAAGCAGTGGTTGATTCTGAAGGACTTATATAATAATGTTACATCGGTCGATATCTCCCTTCCCAAAAAAGACCTTAAACACTGCTGGAAATGAATATTCTTACTTAAATAGCCATAAAATTTATGTCCATCTCTCTGCTCACTGATTAGCGCAGGGAAGAGGTAGTTGAAGTCAAAAACATTTATTTTTTTAGAGTATAAATGTGCTGTATATAAGGAAAATATCACGAATAAGAAATGTGAAAAATTCATTATGAACTATAAGAATTTAACCGTTTAGAAAACAATTTTGTGGAGCAGATTTTATTTGTAACAAACTTATCGATTAAAAGGCTTAAAAGTCTAATGATGATTAAACAATAGAGCTTGTACAGTCGATTTTTATTATGTAGATTACTACTACATTGGTAATAGGCTAAGGAGATTCGCTTGTATCGTCCAAAATCGGTTTTGGGTCCTCAACAATTTATTTTTGATAATACGGTGAACCCTTACTACTTTGAAGTTTTCTTATCACTCAGTAAATGGCGATTTTATTTTATTTTTATGATTATTTCGTTTGGTGACTTAGTAGTTGACGATATTTTATAAATTGTGTTTTCGTTTTCTATTGTATTAATTTAATCAAATATAAAAGAAACTATTCAGCACAGAAAAAGAGTTAAGAAATTGCCTACTGATATGAGCAATATAAAAGTAATTTAGCTTGGTGACTCCGGCGATATGTAAGAAACTCCTTTCTCGATTCCAAACTTACTCCTTTGATCGCCTGGGTTGAGCCTCCTCCTCATCCTCTGAGGCTTCGACGTCCTTTCTCTCAGTGGGCGGCTCTCGCGTTGAAGACGCAGAGGAAGAGGAGCGGCTCTTGGCACTCAGGGGACTCCGACTTCGATTGGAATCCAGCGGGAGAACCACTTCGGGCACGAGATCCTGAGCCGCCGCTGACTTGAGATCCTACGGAGGGAGAGCGACTACGATTGGATCCAGCCCTGAGCCGCCACCGGAGTGATGACTGGAACGGGAGCCAGAGCGGCTAGAACCGGAATGATTGTCATCGTCGGAGTCGTTGACTAATGACGACGTACATTATATAAATTAGAGATAATAATGGGGTTATGATTGGGAATGTGGCTGTAGGAAAGAGGGTGGTATTACTTGGGCTCATGATGATGTTCCGCTGGGGCTAATGAACGCGACGCAAAAGGGCTCCACGAGATGACAAAAGATAAATGAAACTCAATAACACTGACCCGGTTGTGTTTATAACGAAAGTCCACAAAAATACTCATAGATGGCGCTCTGCTACCTGCATGTAAACAACAATAATAACAATGGCACCATTTATCGGACATACTTGATCACTGACTAATATTAAGAAAAAAATGAAAAAATTGACATGATAAACATTGAGAAATTATAAAATCAATGAACACTTATTGTGTATCTCCGCTTAATCGTGGATTAAAAATAAACGATTATTAGGGTGCTTCTTATACTCTAAAAATTATATTTTCATTTTCTCCTTCAAAACTCAGTGGCTCCACTATTTGATTGTCCATTTTTTCCTTTACTGTTTCTTTGGACACAACTTATACATTTAATAATTGAATCTCTATACTGATATAAATAAACTTATCCAGGGAATAGTTAACTCAAGTCCCAGTATACTTGTGGGTTTCTCCTGCACTTTTCCCAGTCCTATACTTCTAAGCACTTTAAAATAAGCATAGTTTGTCATGTACGACAAAATGAGCAATAAACGATGGCCTGCACGGTTAAGCGCTTATTTTATCGGAAGCAGGTATTTTTATCAGGCTTGTGAGCGTTCAGCTTTTTTTGCGTTCAGCGTTCAAAAAAATTAGCGTTCCGTTCAATGTTTTAGCGTTCAGCGTTCCGTTAGCGTTCAAATATTTAAAAAAGAATTTCCAAAAAAAGTACTGTGTAGTGATGACGTTTTTTTTTAGAAAAGAAATTTCCAAAAAAAGTTATGCGTAGTGATGACGTTTTTTTTTTTGAAAAGAATTTCCCGAAAAGTACTGCGTAGTGATGACGTTTTTTTTAGAAAAGAATTTCCAAAAAAAAGTAATGCGTAGTGATGACGTTTTCCGAAAAAAAGTCCAAGAAATGTTTGGAAAAATTGAACGCTGAACGCAAAACTCTTTTTTTTGCGTTCAACGTTCAAAAAAAGTGCGTTGTTCGCGTTCCGATCATTGAATGTGCGTTCAGCTGAACGCCGTTCAATTTTGCGTTCCGTTCACAAGCTGATTTTTATTGATAGTGTCTTATCGGTTATTGGCATAAAAATAAAAATATACATAGAGAGCTTATTCCCTTCAAATAGCAGAAAAACATCGTTCAGCTGTATTTTGAACACAATGATGTATTTTTTCTGAAGAATCCATAGAGATATATATATATATTTAAAAAGCCTTTTCCCTCCAATAGCAGAGAAAACTCGTTCAGCTGTATTCTGGACACAATGACGTATTTCTCTGAGGAATCCAATAAGCTCTCTATGTCTTTATATCTCCATGGTTATTAGCAATTGATTACTTATTTTATATAATTTGTCGTAATTAAAGCTTATTATTACTTTAAACTACGATGTTTATTTATATTTTTATTACATATTTGCTATTTATTTTATGTATGTCTCTTGTTTTTTAGATTTACATAATAAATTAACTGGTTAAAAAAAGCTTATTATTTTAGTATATCAAAAGTGGACAAAATATCGTTTCATCGTTATAGGAAGTTGAAAGAAATAGTTATTGCAGAAGTCATGTTAAAAGGAAAGTTTTTTAAATCATATTTTATATAATTATTGAGAAACATTATATTCAGTGCGTCAAGAAGAAGTAGATATATAAATACACATCCTCTTTTCTGATAATGAAAATATGGTTTCCTTGGCGTATCTATAAGTCCACTAGATCAAAACTTTCATCTCGTCCTTCAAAAATGATGACCAGCTCCTATTCCTATTGTTGTAGAAGGCAACACTATACAGGACTCACTAAAAAAATGTTGGGAATCCTGAATTAATTCATTGAATCTCTTGCATCAAATGTGTTGTTATTATTATAAGGGAATACTCGTTAGAGTACATATTCATAATAAAATTATTACAAATTGATGTCAGAATGGGAGTCCAAGGCATTGACTCCCCCAGTGGATCCTCTAGCAAATCAAACACATACCATCCAGCAGTACAATAAAGTCAGAATGTATATTTGGCTCTTGTAATCATAATTAATATTATAACACAACTTTTTATTATCATATTTTGCGACTAAAGCCAACCGTTCGGTCAAACAAGGGTTTATTTACGAAATAGCCATCCTCCACATTTAATTGGAACTTGAGGTATCGATCCTTGAGGCGAAATAAACATTTTCGTGTCCCGGAGAAATGTACTCTTAATGGTAGAGCACTGGAAATAAAGAAAATGATGATATACATTAAAAGCGATAAAAAGTTTGTGAATTCGTTTTATGCAGGTTGCGTGGTCATAATCTGCCGCTTCAAAAAACCCTATATACTACTAAACACGTAAAGTTGTTCCTATTAAAAAAAAAAATATATATATATATTGAATAAAATGATAAATACAAAATTAATAGTTTTACGAAAATATTATCTTTTTTTAATTTTTTTGAAAATATTTTAAAACAAAAAAAAAAAATTATGCTTTTGTAGACTTTTTTTTAAGTTATAAATTTTAGACAGTAATTTTGCTCTAAAATGTTTCATTATGTTTTTTCTTTAACACAACTGTTGAAACTTGTCATTATTTGTTTTGTATTTTATTTCTTCTTTTTAGATAACAAAATAAAGAATTTTATAAAAGAAAATAAACAAATAAAATAATATTGTATAAAAATGTTAAAGCACGTATTTTGTGTCGAAAGAAGATACATTTCCAATTAGAAAGGACATAGTAATAAAATGTATACCTAAAACATATTTAATCATCATAACAATTATTCAGAAAAACACGCAAAAAGTCCACAAACAAATGCCAAAGCATTACAACTCTAAAAATAAATATTTCAAAAAAGTCAATGGAGATCATATCCTTCTCCAAGAATACATTTTCAGATACTTAAACGAGAAATTTGATATGGATTTGATTTTAATAAGTTTGAATTTAATATAAACTAGAGGCATATATACACTCAGAGAGTGCAAACCTCCGCCGTCACGGGGTCCTTATGAGCCTTCCGAGGCGGATTTTTCACGACTGGGGCGGCGTAGAAGGACGGGGAGGGTTCCCTCAACAGAAATTCCAAGAGGAAGACGCTCCCGGCCCCCGATTTCACAGCACAGCGACATCTATTGGCAAAGTAGGCTAACTTGAAATATTTATTAGTATTTAGCTCATTTTGCATCTTAATTCTGCACTCAGAGATGCTAAAATTTAATCAATTGTTCCTTTTGGCATTTCCAACAACTCCACAAAGTTTCAACTGAATCCATTCCGTGCTTTTTGAGTTATCCTGCTGACAAACAAACCAACCAACAAACCAACGCCAGTGAAAACAATACCTCCTTCGGCGGAGGTAAACACATCAATACATATGTATTTGTAGTTCATGAAGACTAGTCATAAGACGTTACTTGATTAATAAAAATGATCTTTTTACCCATTTGGTTCAATAGAATTGTATCCGACAGGATATAAAGAAGCATTATAGCATTACAATTAGTCTTTCAAACCTAGGATGTTATCAATGAATTAGACCAAAAAAGACCATCCCCTTTCGAGAGTATTCAAACCTGCGCCCCCAACATTGAGAATTGAATACGCCTTAACGCACACGACTATCGCACTCCCTTCATTTTCTTTAAAATTAATTTATTTAGACATTCTAAATAGTATTTCTTAAGTATTCTTGAGTAATAATATTAAATATAAAACACAAATAGTCATTTTGTTATGAAATAATTACTTCGAGAAGTACAACAACAATTATAGGAAATAACAAAATCAATCAAATATAGAAATTAGCATTCAATGCATTTGCGAAGCTCATATCTTTTAATTTCCACTTATTTTTTGATATTGTAATTTGTAGGATCTAGGTTAGCTAAGACACTAAATAATATGAATAACACGCCAGAACATTTGGGGGTTTCTTACGTGATTGAGTGGTACTGTTGAGTATTTGGATCCGAGTCCCATTAGGCCATACGTGACGAGCGTGACGTATTCCCTCCTTTCCTCAACACGACCCGTCGAATGGTCCGTCCCGTTCGTAGGATCCAGTATGATGTGATCCCTAAGCCAAATGCTCCGAAGGCGACCCCAACGCCGCGACTTGCGCTAGAAACCGTGTTGAGGATCCAGGAGTTTTCTTCTTTTTTCTCAAAGTCCTTTCCGTAGGGCTCCACCACCGTGGTGGGAAGGGAGAGGGCAAAATAGCCCAGGTAGCCCCAGAGCGGCATGCAAAGCGTGGCCGCGAGACTCTTGAGACGGATGCGAGGCTCCTCGCACTTGAAGAGCACATAGTCCTTGTTCACGAGCTCTGGAAGGGGCTGACTCAGGGCGTGGCGATCCTTGGGCTTGTAGTGGTAGGAGCGACGAGACAAGAGGCGATGAAACATTGCTCTGAATTGATCATGAATTAAAGACGACTAGATTGTCAACATATTGTTTTGGTACGGACATGTTTATTTGGATGTGTGACGTCATTATTATGACAGAGATACACATTTAAGAAATCTAAGAAAATATTATCAATTTATCATTTGTAATTCTACTATATTCCATGATTCTTAAGGGCTTATTTAAATTATAAATGCGGAAACCCCATTAAATTTGTGACTGTCCACTACTGGTACAATTATAAAATATATTAGCTAAAGATAATTATCGAGATCATACTTTTCAAGTTTTTCCAAGTTTAAAAAAAGTATATATATATATATCAAAAATTGAAATAAAATAAACTTTAGTTGCTCTCTATTAACTTTTATTTTTACAACTTAATATTTTTCCCAATCTTTTTATCATTTATTGCCAGTTTTTTTATGATTTAAAAAAATTATATTGTTCATTGGAAGTTGAAAAATGAATGAAAATCGTCTGAATGTCAAATTTTCTATCGTGATAGCAAATTTAAAGAAAATAGCGCAGAAAACACTTGTGAAAATATAATTCTTTATTTTAGTTTGAAACATGTCAAAACCTTTTTTGGATGAAATTTAATATTATTTTTTTAATCTTTCATATTTTTTATGCATGACTTTCAAAATATACTTTCATAGCTATTAGAGTTTCATAATAATATTTGAAAAAATAATCTAAATAAGCAGTAACGAATTATGAGATATTATACTGACTAAACATAAAATATAAATTGTAACTTCGCCCTAATTCCATTAAGTATTTGCTTTTTCAGTATTAAATCATTATGAATTATTTTATGAATATTTTTACGACTTTCCAACAGTATTTTATATATAACTTTTTTGAAACGACATATTTAAATCTTAAAAACTATAAAGTTATGAGAAAAACGATTTGTATCAACATCACCAACGATCTTAGAGATATTCTACGTTTCCTCATAACACAACCAGATCAGTACTTTAATTTTAATTATATAATGTGTTTTTTTATGTATGCAATTTTTTTATAGAATAAAGAATATGTTTTGAGAGTAATATCATAGCAGTATCAAAGGTCCAAAATACTACAAATTCACTAAAAATATATAATAACCTACCAATAAATGTAATAACATAATAAGAAATCGATAAGAAATTATATTTGTCATCAACGGAATTTTAGTCATACATCTAAATTTGTATCATTTATTAAAGTAAGAGATAAAAGATATTTCAAACTTAGAATGAAAAATATGGTGTCCAGAAAAAATGGACCAGGGAAATACGGCCAAGTAAGGCAATACGCATTATTTAAAATAATTTGGATGATTTTGAACTACAGTTGACACAAAAGAAGATTGTTATCTAAAATTAGTCAAAAAATCATTTTAAGTCATTATTTATTTAGTTTATAAGAAATAGTATTTGTACAATACTTAGATATATTCCACTCAAAAACTTGCCTACTATGTACTTGGTCCATTTCTTCCATGAATTTTAATTTTCCTTTTCTATCTTGGTCCATTTCTTTCTAGTCCATATTTTCCTCGATCCATTCTTCCTAATATCGTCTTTATATCTCGATGGTAGTAGATATATAAGCTTACGATTTTATACCTTGTGATAAACATTCAAAATTGTTGATAAATATATCAGCATTCCTACCGGAGAAAAAAAATCTATTGTAACACTGTGCAGTCAGCTGACTGCTGCAACAGTGCTGAGCAGAAAGTAGAGAATAGAACACTCTACACTGAACTAGTTCAGTATTCCTTGGTCAGTCAGAAACATTTTACCCAGGAAAAAAGACAATGAGACTGTGAGACATCATACCAGTCATTGAATTGAAAAATATTTTAACTATCATTACGAAGCTCATGTTAAATAAAAGATAGCTTGCATTAGTGGATCCTACGCGCCTGGTTAATATTATTTTTATCGTTGAGTTTACGAACTCTACCATAATGACATTTTCGACATTTTTCAAATCGTCTGTAGTTTTTTATTAATTCCCGTGAAGCTATGAACCCTCAAATCCCAATGTCATTTCAGAACTCATAACTTCATATGATAATACAATTGGTAACTCTGACTTTTGTCCCGAAAAAAAACAGGCTCATCACTCTCCGAGTGTAAAACATTTAAAATAAGCACCAAATCTGCTAAAATATGTACATACATAAAAAAATGGTTAGCCCTATAAATACCTACAGCCGTAGAAGTGAGGAGCCCTCCCTTTCCTTCTTTTTCCTCTTCTTCTACATTTTATTTTTCAAATTTCCCGCTTTAGAGTGTCGTCGTCATTCCTCCTCCTCCACCTCAGAGGTTCGCGCAACAATGGCCTCCTCAGCAGCAGATATCTTTCGTCGCCGTCCGCTTCCGGGTCCGCTTCGGAGCAGTATCGGTTTTTTCGAGGGTCTTCCTTTGGAGGCTTTCTACATGATTCTGAGTCACCTTCCTCTGGAGTCCGCGGGTAATCTGGGTTTGAGCTCTGAGCGTCTGCGTGTCCTTGTGTCTGATTGGAGCCAGAGTGGGTCCTGTCTGTCGCGTGCTCGGGCGGAACTCCTTCCTTTTAGCGTTCTTTGTAAGCGGGTCACGTCTCTCCTGGCCACCAAGGAGAGGATTCGCTTCATGACATCGCGCTTCCACTCCTGTCTACTCAAGAGGGGGACCAAAGAGGGACGAACATGGTAAGGGACACAGAAACAAGGAGAAAGGCTACAGGAACAATGACAGACATGAAGGAGGAATCATACCAAATAGACTGAAAACGCTCCCTAAACGGGCCTTAGAGTCCCTTAGTCCAGTGGAAGAAGTGACACTTCAATGACCCTCAAACAAGAGTTCTCATCTTAATGAAAAAATCAAAATAATAATAATGGTCCAAGACGAAGTCCGAGAATTCATTGGGTTGCCTTGGTTATATATATATATATATATATATATATATATATATATATATATACAGAGCTGCGACTACCGAATGTAAATCGGTATTCGATACTACGACGGTAGATTCCAAATATCGAACCGATTATACGTATATTTGAAAGTATGACTCTGTAGCATTCACATAGAGGTAAAAAGATATAAGAGCTTATTCCCTTCAATAGCAGATAAACCTCTTTCAACTGTCGCTTTGGCCAAGCGCTCCCTTTTGTGAAGAACTTGAACTTTGAAAATAAATAAACAACCATAACTTATAGTATTATAAGAGCAGATACATAAATAGACATTCAATATAAGCTTATGCTATCCATTGAATACTAGAGTACCTGAAAGTGCATTTAATATCGGACAATAAGAGACAGTAAATGAAAAAAAAATATATATATAGCCTTCCATTTCCTACAAAATCCAAGTACATATATAATTTATATAAGATTAGTACGTATTGAATTTCAAATAATCTCTAATAAATTATAACAAATGATATATTTAATTGTCCTTTTTTTATAAGTTGTCCGATATTAAATGCATATTAAGAAGTAAGAGCAGATACATATATAAATTTCTCTCTCTTTCTAATCTACCGTACCAAATATCGATCGATACTGTAGATATATAATAAAATCTACCAAATATCGATCGGTATTCGGTATATACCGAATATCGAACCGGCAGTAGATTTTTCTATCGAATCCCAGCTCTGATATATATATATATGTTCATGTCATCGAGATTTTTTTCCAATAAAAAAGTAAAAAAACGGCTAGTCATTAAAATCATCTTTAGGCTCTGACAATTGATCCTGCTATCCAAATATCATAGCGTAAAACTGATTTATCCACTCTTATTTCTTTATTTTTATATAGTCCACAGATTTATTCTTAGACAACTACATAAAACAAATAAAAGATACGTAACTCAAATTTAAATATAGATAACAAAAAATGTAATATTACTAAACAATTATTATTTTTCAACAATTTTTCTATATTTTCCCAGGAGCATCGATCACCACCATTTCTGTGACTACTTTTCTCACTTCGGCTCCATGCTCTACCGATTTGTGAAGGGATGGGATGAGAGCGAGTACTCCCTGCTCTTCTCTGCTCTGGATAAAATGTTCTCCATCTCCGCCAGGATATCCAAGTACATGAACTTCCTCACAAAGCCCCCGCTCAGTTTCTTCTGCCCCAGCTCTGGGCGAGTCAATAAGGAGATCCACCACACAGAGCGACAGCTACGACTCATTCTAAGATCCCTCTGGTGGGATCTCTCGGAGAATGATCATGGGGCGCGTGGGGTATAGTTGGAGAATGCAAAAATGTTATAAATGGGGATAGAGAAAAAGTTGTTTTCGCAAACTCGCCATTAAACTTGATCATTTGATGGTGTCATTGCTTTCTTTATTTTTTTACGCCTGATAATAAGGGTGATTCCCAACTTCCCTCCATTCCCTCAACGTTTCCCGCTGCTTTTCTTTCAACTAATCACGTTTCAAAAAGAGCACATTTTCTCTATCTCCATCCATTACTTTTTATTTTGGCCATTTTTTCCTAATATAGATATCAATATGCCTATTAAAAGAAATGCAACGTAATTCAAGATAATGGAAAAATTAATTTTCATCACGTAGTTAAGACTACTTACTTATATCCAAGCCATAGAATGATCATGAAAAATTACTATATACAACGATTAGAGTTGTTTACAATCAGTTCAATTAACTTAAATGGCCAATATTCAAAGATAAAACTCCATAAGTTTGAATTTTTAGTTTGACTAACCTTCGAAATATGACCTTTCAATGAAATACGAAAATGAAGTCTCAATTGATTTAGGTCCAATTAAATTAGTTTTTTAAAAATATACTATACTTTATTTTCAAATTAACGAATACACTAAAAATAACTCTCAATTTTGAAAAGAAAAACTTATAAAAACCTCCATTGTCTATTGATAGACCGTTTCTTGTACACCATATTTTTTTTAGTTATTATTTTTCTTTTTTTTCAAGGATTAAATCTTAGTTGTAATTATATTGATTTGTCCTTTTAGGGATTAAGTATATACAATCGTTGTGTTATACTTTCGTGATGTAATTAATTGCCAAATTAGTTGTTTGTTAGAATTAGATGAAGCAAAAATGAATATAATCGGATATTAAAATTATGATTTCATACATATTGAGCATATATGTACGATTTTTTTCTTCGATTTAAGGGTAAAAGTATGTGTATTTAAACTTTATTTTAAATGTCTTTAGTGAAAATTGCACAAAATATGCATTACAATGAATAACAAAAATTCATAAAAAAATATATATATATAAATAACATTCAAAAGTAAAAAATGATTCTACCTAATAATACCAAAACTCAATTAAACAACATTAAATTCTCAATAAAAAAATTAAAGTGGGTTATGACAACGGGAATATTGGTTGACTATTTTCTTCTATAGGGATATTTAGGCTTATTTTTATATATTGTCATCTCTTGTTAATTTCTTAATCAAAATAGTTATCGTGGCGTGTTATCTAACTGCCCTTATTCTACTTCCACAGGACTGGCTCCTGGCCAATATGAATCACTTTTTGGGCCCTTCTCCCATCAAACAGGCCCTGGCTCTATTTTTAATGACGGGTCCAACCCTGGGGAGGATTGAAAGATCCGTTATTGAGGACGATGAAGAAACCTCTGAAGTCAATGACTACTATACAAACATCGATTGGAGCTTTATGAGCACTCATACGCCCATGGATTTTGAGGAAGTAAGTTCCTCCTGCTGCTGTAGAGCGAGAGATTTAATCAATTAGTGAGGAGCGTGTACGGTAGATATTGACGCCGCCTAACTAGTCGATCACCCACTAACTCCAAGTCACCGACCTAACGAATTACTGGATACTCAGCAGAAAAGTAAAAAAAAATATTCAACTTAAAGAGCACTTTGAATACTTCATGAAGGGAGTTTAAATATCTACCCCAAGTGGTGATGAAACAATTAAGTTATCATGAAAATAAAAGTTAAAGGAAACCCTGTATAAAATGTCCACTTATGTCATCCAATGTGGTATATTAAAAAAAGGTAGTCCCTTAAAATTATGAATCCCTTGGCAAACCTTTTGTCATTCTACCTTTTCTATTTCTTAAGAGTTTGGCGGCTCAAGGGATATTCTTATAATATATAAGGATATAAGTTCTTCTCTTCTTTGTTTAATCAGTTGCTGAAGCGGGCATAGGCGGTCTCCCCTCTTTATTCAGTCTAGGTAATCTGCATATAGGTAGGTCGGTGATCCAAGTTCATCCAAAGTGA
Source organism: Caligus rogercresseyi (assembly GCA_013387185.1). NCBI lineage: Eukaryota > Metazoa > Arthropoda > Copepoda > Siphonostomatoida > Caligidae > Caligus > Caligus rogercresseyi. The sequence goes on from CP045896.1 coordinate 17,754,081, forward strand.
TTCATGATTAAATGAAAGTTAATAATACTGGGAAATATAGATTGGAATCAATGACAAACCCCGTATTACATTTTTTTAAAACCTTTCATTCACAAGATGTACAATAGAAAACGGTAAATATGCTCATAAAAAGTAATTCTACGGCTCCTTAAAGGCCTTATTGAGCTGATAAAGTCTCTTATGTTAGCATAAAGTTCATTTTCGAGAGTAGATCATGTAGAAAATTAAAAGTTTTATGCATAAGAGAGACAATTTATCTAGTCAAATGTTAACCCTGAATAAATGCCCCATTTTGTGGCATCTTACTTATTCGTTCCAGGCTTGGAAATGACAAAAAAAGAAGGGGAAGTTTTTTATGCTTAGATAATATTGAATATCTTTAACCATCCAAAAATATTAAAATATTTTTCATCAAATTTCTATAATAAAAACTGTTAATTAAGCATATTTATTATTCGAGTGTAAGTGAAGCTTTGTTCTCCATATTTTGATCACCTCATTTTCTTTAAGAACATGACGACGACTGCCTAAGCAATCATAAGATTAGGAACAATAAATCGGGTTCAATCACAAAACCTCTTCAAAATCTTTCATAATTGAGGAGAATTTTCAGTAAATAATTAATGTATATAACTTTTACTTTCCCACATGACTTACAATAGAAAATGGCAAATATACTAACAAAGGGATTTACTCGACTCAATTATATATTTATTGAGCCGATAATCTCCACTTTTCAAATAATAATGGTCCTTTATATATTAAATAATGTAGAAAATTAAAATTACTCGCATATTTGGCCGCCTACGGCGCCCATATGTTCACCCTTCGGGTATGGGTAGGTTTTGGAGCTAGTTTGTGAGTGAAACAGACCTTAAAGAATATAAGAGAGGAGAGAGAAAATAATTTTTCTGTTTGTACAAACATTCCTCATAAAAAGCTTGACTTTGTACAAAGAATATGTTTTAAGTCACATGAGAAGCTTTTTTCTTTTTCTTTTTTCCTCTCTTTACCTTGAAAAGTAGGTAGTAAAATCAGATAAAGGTGATGTTCTGGTTAATTTCTGGTCCCATCACTTTAACAAATAGTTTTATTAGGTCCGTCTTGACCCAAGGATTCCATAGGTACCTTCAAAGTTCAAATCTGACCATAAATGTGGGAGAAGATAGCGTGCGGACATACAGACGGACGGACAGAGATTGGTGAATTATTATATAGATTATACATCAGGCAAACTATTTATTTACTCAGCCTTCCCCTCAATAAATGAAAGGTTTGGTTGATTACAAGTTCTATCATTGAGCCCGATGTATCGTTCCCAGCATAATATATACTTTATTACTTAGTACTATTTTATTAGACAACTAGTAGAACTCGGATATAATATTTTTAAGTAATAAAGTAATCTATTTTTCTTGTAATATAGTACTTGTTGGTTGCGATATTAGGAAGAAATGACCTAAGATAGAAAAGGAAAATGATGACGCATGGGACAATGACACAAGTAAATCTGAGCTCCGTCTAATGACAACATCTAGGAAATTTATTTGATTATTATTACTACAATTAAATATGTTTTCACATTACTGTCATGAGAAATAGTATTTGATCAGTACTTAGTGTTATTCCACTCCAATACTTGCCTACCCATGTATTTGGGTCATATTTCTATGAGTCATTATTTTCCCTTTCTATCTTTGATCATTTCTTCCTAGTATACTTTTCCTTAGGGCCATTTCTTCTTAGACAGTATATTCCTGGTCCATTTTTTGTGATCACCTTGTACTCGCTTTCATTACGTCATAACACTATATTTATAGGGCAAACATATTTTTAATCGCCTGGCTCAATGCATATCCCACTTGTCCATGATTCTCCTACATGGAGAAAAACCCTGATGATAAATGTACTGGACTCTCTTTTTCGCCTTCCTGTGGGCTGGATGAGGGACAACGTCTCGGGATTCCTTCTCTTCTGCAACGAACGGGTAAGAGACAAAAACAGGATAGTAATTGAACAACCGTTATGCTTGAAAAACTTGTTATTATTCTGATGGATTCGATTTTCCCCTAACTTTTTTTCTGTTTGTGAATATAACCTAAGAGTGACTAATAGAGGATGCTTATTAAGTCTAAAAGAAAACCTTTAAATATGGATAACCATCGAAGCATTTGATACGATTACAAATGCCATTTAAATTTGTAATATGATTTATGGAATAGAGTTCCCTCAACTGCAGATAATAATGCATTGTAAGTTCAATTTTCACAGACTCTCTTTGTAGTAAATTCGAGTTGGTGTATATACTGTTTCCTGGGTTTCGGCATATATCTTGGGTTAAACATCCTCAAAGAAAATAATCTAAGTTTATCAAGGTGATGATACTCTGGCATCATTTCCAACACTTTGTTCGACATTTCCATTGCTTTCTGGGTTCGCTCAGTTTTATGTCTTTCTGGGTAAAAAATAGCACACAGTGTGTAAATGCATTGTGAGAATGATGTATGCACTGTATGCCTTTTTCAAGTTCATTTAAAGTATCACAAATATACTTTTTATGTGCAATAAAAACAGCTCAAATTTTAGATGCTGTTCAGACATACGTTTGGTCACGTTGACGTTTCAAGAGTTTCAACTAGTTCAATGCCAAAGCAACTTGAAGAATTTGCCAGATTTCAATTTGGAGGAATTAATTCATCTCGGTTTATAATTCTAAAATAAACACACTTTTACATCTATGATCAAAAATATCACCACTATCCAAACCATGAAAATTTAATAATAATTCGTCACCCTTAGGTACTCCTGGACTACTTGTACATGAAAATTGACTCCGCCACGGGGACAGACTCCAATCTCCTCGTTCCAGGACGGCTCCTCGTGGACATCATGATGGTCCTACAAGCTGGACAACGCCATCATTCACGGCCATGGCGTGGGCATCGTTGTGGACAAAGTACTTCGCTACGTGAATCCTGCCATTCGAATAGAATTCTTTGATACACTCTGGGATGTACTTCTCTCGGAAATAGAGGAGTCTGGGGACAGCATACCTATAGATGAAGTCATCATTGGCTTCGGACGCTTCATTTCCAAGCGTAGCATTTACACGGCGGGAAAGAAAAGAAGGAAAGAGGCGGATGTTTGATGATGGACCTAAGATCAAGAAGAACCGCCAGGAGTCAAGCGAGGATGAAGACAATGGGCCTCGAATAATGAGGAATAATAGTGAATCATCATCATCATCGTTATCTAGCAATAATATTTACCTTAAATCCTTTTCTACTCAAAATTTAATCTTGTTTACTTTACCATTTATAATATTAAAAACCCCATCCCCACCATACATTTTTTTTCTTCAATCCTTTAAACTAAGAAATTATCAATCATTAATTAAAAGAATCATTTTTATTTCTTTCGTTTCAACTCAGAAAATCATTAACGAAAAAAACACATGTAATTTTAATTTCAACTCATAAAAATGATCTCTTATTTATTTATTTCCCCTAAAACAACATTGCATTGATATATTCTTTGATCTCATAAAAATATCGATAATTAACATATTTTTCATAAAATGAAGGGAAAAACCATCGCATTTTAACCCTTTCAACTCATAAGTTATCACTTATTAACTTCTTGATAAAAAATTGAAGGAAAAAATTATCATTTTTAATTTCCAAACTTTTCACTCAAAGAAATATACCATATTCACTTCTTATCCGTAAAATAAAAACAACAACTCCCCAGCAATTTTTGATTTCAATTCAAAGAAATTATTTTTCAATTTCTTCTCTAAAAAAATCATCAATTTTAATTTCAACCCTTACAAATCATGGCAATCATATTTTTTTATACTTTTTTGTCATAAACTTAAGAAAAATACCCCAGCAAATTTGATTACAATTCTTTCAACTCATTAAAATCGTAATAAACTTATTTGCCACCACTTAAAATAAATCCAGCAATCTTTTTGCTAATTTTTTCGATTATTATAATCATGAAAATTTTTTAAAATATACACAGCACCTAGCTTATTGGAAATTATAAATTAAAGTGTTATTATAGAAAATAATCAAAGATTATTGAATTAATTCATAAACATATAATTAAGAAAATATGATATATAAAAGCGTCCAAATGTAAAATATTTCTTTTTTGATGAATTATATATTCATTAACACGAATCAACATAAAACTAATTAAAAATTATTTGCAATCCTTCCACATCCTGAATTTAACATGTATAACTTCTTTGCTACAAGTGAAAAATAGTAAAATTTACTTGCAATTTTATAAGTTCTTTTAATGATAAAAATTATCATTAATATTAAAAAAATATTTTTTCTATCTAATAATATTGTTTTGATGAGTTAAGTAAATAAAAAAATTATTATATAAAGTTTATATATAAAAACAATCATTGTGTTTTGGATGAATTGGAATATATAATAATTAATTACTTAATGAAGATTCCATGTGAAGTATAAAATCGTCATTAATTAAGTTATATCTGAGAAAAAATAATTCAATATATAAAACAATTTCTTCAAAGTAAATGATAAATATTTTGAATTGAACTTTTTACATCCATAAAGCTTTACCACTTATTTATTAATATATTATTTTTATAAATATCAAAATTATGCTCTAAATTATTCATGTTAGAAAATTTTATTGTGGTGGAATTTCAATTAGTCCCAGTGATATCATACTTTATTAAGTTCTCAGTTAGTATATATAATTGAAATATATAAATATCTCACTTTTGTGTTAAAATCATTATTGAATCTTGTCATTTTTCTCATTATTGATATTATTGTTGAAAGGCCTAAATATACAATTTGGATTGACAGAAAAGGCAACTGTCAGGCCAGTCATAGCAGCCATATGAATGAAGGGATGATCCATAATTAATCAAATGTTGAGGCTTTCAAAAAAATATATTGAAAAATATCCATTTGTCTATCAAGGATCATAAATAATAATAAAGTGGAATCTATAATGATGAAGATATATAATAATAATACTAATTGTGACTTATATTACCTCTCTCGGGGGATCCTAATACGGAGGGTGACAGACGTTAGAGTAGAGACGGACTAATCACGATAACTCCAGCTGTCTTCGTACCGACCCTGATTGCAAGCTTAGTCATGCTGATCCTTCAGGAAGAGGTGTTTTTATATGATTCTTTTCTTTGCAGTGGCGGTTTTACTAGCAAATCATAACAAAAA
>CP045896.1:17759417-17788125 GCA_013387185.1 Caligus rogercresseyi
GAGTGGGAATAATTTATCCACCAGGACAATTATACCTCACCGGCCTTACACAGGGCCCCAATATGCCATCGAATGCTGGCAACGCCGTTTACTTTCTTGCTGCCAGCGGCCCACCGGTAATAGTCCCCGGCCCTCCCGGTGGCCAGTCCCGCCCCTGCATACACATGCATTAGATATAACCCAAAATCATTCCAATAAGGGTGTGGCTTAAAGGTTTCCTTTTCCATGAACAATATTAAATTTAGCAGCTTGGATACCCATCGGGTCCCAGATTGAATCAATTGTGGTTCAAATATGGTCCAATGGTTTTTATGCTTCTCTCTCTTTTTGTTCTTTTTTTTTAGGGCAAATAATAGAGGTTACAAAGTAAGTGATTGGCTTTCCTGCCCTGAAATTTATGCCTTCTTGTGAAGACCTTCTCGACTGTTTGCCTCAGACCGCATCATAGGGGGGGGGGCGGAGGGTGGTCAAGTCTAAAAAAAGAATAATGACGCAACTTTCTTCGTATCTATCAAAGGTACGGCCATCATTCATGCCTAATCATGAGAAGGAGCAAACAGAGTAGAGTACTATGACCCCAAGTCATGTAATTGATGACTACACATAAATAGAGTAAAGCTTGGCTTTTTTAACAAAATATCATATATATGAGGTTGACCAAAGACTTTCCACCCATTAATACTTTGTCATCAACGCGGGTGCATTTTTAATTATTTCATATATTAACATGTACTCGGACGCCTCATGTAACGTTTAGGAATTCTCATTATTATTTTTGATAAAGACAACCAATTAAGAAATTCTTGCCCCAGCAGAAACTCGGGAGTACCTCATACATTTTCCTGGGGATCTTTGAACAGGGAGGGTGCACAACTTCTAACTTGAGTCATGACTTGAGGACCTGATTATACGAATGAACCTTCAACAGAAGGTAAGAGGAGAACCCCCAAAAAATATTTAGGTTTTCTTTTTCCCATTGTTTTCTTCCATGTATTAAACCATTGGGTATGGGGTTTATATTTTGAAATGTAACTTCTTAAAGGCTTAAAGGATCGGAAATTTGTGATAGAACTGAAATAAATGTTGATAGGCTTATTTTCATTTTCAATATTTTCTAGCACTTGTAATTAATGTTTCTAATGGTATAGTGAATAGAGTGTTTTATAGTAAAAATAGATCATCTGTTTTGAGTCATTTCATAAAAACTTGAAATATTTATAATATTAAAAAGTCTTAAACATCACGTCAAATATTTTGATGGCCTTATACAGTTTTACACGAGCTATATGAATACATTTAATACATTTAAGCAAAATACATTTAAATACATTTAAGCAATGTATTTTTTTTAAATTGAAAAGCAAGTCCGATCTATTTCATATAGAAAAAGATTGTGTTAGGTCCTACTTCTATGATCTCCCTCTATCCCTCAAAAAGACTATTATCCCTAGCCAAAATTAGTTCTTTTTGTTCGTAAATGACATATTAATAATAATAAACTTCATTTCTCGTTATACGTTCAATCTTTATATCAATAGATGCATTTCATGGACCATTATGGCTATCTAACTACCTTATTTGTTTTTGTATGTCTTATAGGCATGTATGAAAGGATGTAATCCTTTGCCTTGAATCTGATGTGCATGCCTTTATAGCCATGAGTAAAATAATGGCGTATTTCATAGTGTCAACTACTTTAATGCAATAACGCTTCTTACTCAGCATTTATTTATAATTTCAAATTACATGTTGTTCTTTGTTTTAATGAAAACGTAAAATAAAGACTCCTTGTCAAGAGATCTATGAGCAGGGTTGTTGATTTTTTTTTATTTAAATCGGATTTTTTTGATTTAAATCAGATTTTTTTGATTTTAATTGTTAACCATATTTTATGAACCAAAAATCTTTTTTTCAATGTGTAAATTTGTCCATACTTTAAATTGTAACTTTTTAAAACATGCCCAATATACATATAGGCCTACCTATTACTCAGGAGTTTAAATGCTGTCTTTGATTAAATTCTAGTTGCCTTACTTAATGATTTCATTTTAATAAAGAATGCAAAGGAGTAAACAATAAAATTACAGAACTTCAAAGGCCTTGTAATGAGTCATACTCGCTAATCACGTGACAGTTCGAAATCCAAGCGAGGATCGAAAACTCATGACAATTTTCTACCTTAAAAATTACTGGGTGGAGCTGCCAACGGCTGATCAAAGATGACTACAAGATGGGTCACTCTCGAATCTAGGACGCGCCAGGTACGCTTGGAAAAGGAGGCGCAAGATAATCGGACAATTGATAACTCGTTCCTGTAATTGTCAAATTTAATTGAGTTTACTTTTTCATTCATATTGTACAAGCAGAATAGAAGCAAATTGTTAAATATGTTCATCAAATCTTAAGCTAATTAGAAGATTTAGAAGAGCAAGAAGACTGACAATTAATAACTCGTTCCTGTAATTGTCAAATTGAACTGCGTTAACTTTTCCATTTACATTGTACAAGTAATAAACAATTTATTTGATAAAACATGACTTGATTTTAATCATTGATTATAAAATGTCTTTGGAAAAAAAACTTAATTTAGATCGCAATCCAAATTGCTTGATTTAAATCAAATAATCCTAACTCAAAGCTTATATGATATTATATGATATAGGCCTATAGTCTGAGGCTATAGATATAATGAAAAAGGCCACTGCTCTACTATTAAGAAGACAGACATGAAATGTTTTGTTTCTGTCATTGAGAATTAGAAGCATAAAATTAAATATCAATTTAATTTATTGAAAAAAACATGAATTGATTTAAATCAATGATTTTAATTGGAAATCCACTTGATTTAAATCGCGATTTAAATCAATGATTTAAATCGGCCTGATTTAAATCAAACAACCCTGTCTATGAGTATTCATATTTTCATAAAATACCTCATACGTTGTATCCTATTCAAACTTTTGGCAGTTCTTCTAATTGTCCACCTTTTTATTGTTTTTAAGTGAACTAGATAACAATTTCAATGAATAAATAGCTGTGTAAAGTGCATTAAAAGGAAGGTGATCAAAAGTCATGCTCGAGTGGTTTTTTTTTGTTCAAAAGAGTTGAATTACTCAAGGTGATAAATGACGTCAAATAAAGAAAAATATTCAAGCCTTCATTCAAATAACAAATGGCATTATAAAAAGGTAAAATCAATCATTCTTTGGTTACTAAAAATATGATTGTAATGCATCAAATAAGATAAAATTACCTTTTTGTTTTGCAGCTCAAATTTAAAAAGATATATTGATACATTCAAAGTACATGACTTTAGGCCATGTTGAGTTTATGTCATTTTAATCATTCTGAATGAGTGCATTTTAAAATTTTGGCTTAATCCGGTTCAAGCAAATTCTATTTGTCCATAGAAGTATATTTTAATTAATTTATAATGGTATTTTGCAAAGTGCGTGTATATATAATACTTAATTAATTACTAAACAATAAGATGATATATTGGCGGAATGTTATGCTAAATTTCATGAAGGAGTTCCTGTTATAAGTAGTGTGTGTCGGTGCTTATCTAGGACCGAGGATTGTAGTCCAGTCCTTTTTGTCGGTCCTTAAAAAAGGAAAAAGTGTTTCTTTATGACGTCATAACCCACGTGGTTTTATCATATCTCTAATACTATTAATAGGAAAAATCTTTTATATGAGGAAAGTAACATCTTGAATAGCTGATGATAAATATAACATTTTTACTTATGTCATTAATAAGTATTAAATATGATTATTATGTTGACAACACTAAATCCTCCATGCTTAATGACCATATCTAAAATTGACCTATAGAAGTTGAAAGGATCGAGTTGTGATTAATTATTTTTAATGAGTAGATCTTATAGTGAAAAGCCTATATCATGAGAAAAATGTTTCCAATTGTCTAATATAAATATTATTAAACCCTTTTGTTGCTATTGAATTAACGGCAAGAATACTATACATATAATATTAGAAGTTAGAACGTATTAAATAAATACGCTTTCAATATCTTATGCAAAAAAGGACTGTCAAAAGACAATCTCAAGGACCGATCCCAAGGACTGACGGTCTTAAGGACCGATCCCAAGGACCGTCAGTCCTAAGGACAGATCCCAGAAACAGACGGTCCTAAGGACCGATATGTTCGGTCATACTACAGAACTGGACCGACCGAATAAATTGGGACCAACACAACAAAAGTTATAAGTGTCCCTCTATGATAGAGGCTAATAAGAAATTCTTAGCCCGCAATTAATAAGTGAAATGATGAGGTAGTACGGATGTTAAATGCTTTTATGTTATTATTATTATTGTTATTTGTCCTCATTTTTCTTTCAACCAATCCCATTGGAGAAAAGAGCGCCAGTAAGGTATCCTTACTTTTATATGTTTTTTTGCAAATTAAGTTCGATAGAATTGCAGTATCATACGAGTGGATATGAATTATATTATAGTCTGTCGAGGTTGGATGTTTTTTCAATGAGGTTAACCCAAATTACCTTTCCCCTCATGGGAGTCAAATTTGCACTTTTTTTTTTGCTTATTTTGTACGATAGAAATATGTTATGATTGCTCAGGCATTGGTCGAAAAAAAAGTATTTTCGTTTTTTTTTGTTTAACTTTATTCAAGCCTACAATATATTATTATTTTTATAATATTTCATGATTCAGACATACAAAGCGTATTGTTGTATTTTTAGGGGTCCAAGGCTAAGGCTTTAGTCTTTATTGGCATGAAACGCAAATCGCTTGGTAGCATGACCGATCAACATGAATAAGGCTTTGTTTTTTATGGTATACATAATATGCTTTCATATCTTTTTTGTGTTGTTTACAACGCGTTTAAAGTGTATAAATATCTTAGTTTAAATACTAATATGATTTTTTTTTCTCCTACAATTCAGAAGAGGCTGAAGTACATACGTAATATAAATGTACATTTCAATCTAAAATACAATTTTTTTGTTGCAAAATAACACTTTGAAAACATTTCAAACTTTACGACGCTTCCACATAAAATGAGGATCGCTGTGTCCCCGAGGCACCAGATCCTCCTTATTTGAGAGATGTCTTACTCGTACATGTGTCTAAATATCAAAGTGCGGATTGAGATCGTTTTTTAGGAGACATATCCCTTGTTTCGGTCCTCTTGGAGGCCGTTAAGCATGGGAATATTTTTGTTTGTTCTTTACCTCGTCTTCATTAAATCATTACGCATTGATTACTTTAGCTTTGAAACTAGTGGAACTTTTCACTCTTTCTCGATAAATATAGCTAAGATTTGTCAAATGTAAATATAAGAATTGTATGTAATGTATAATAATCAGAGCTGCGACTACCGAATGTAAATCGGTATTCGATACTACCGACGGTAGATTTCAAATACCGAACCGAGTATACGATATTCGGTAGAAACTACCAAATACCATACCGATTGGCAATCGGTATGGTATATTTGAAAGTATGACTTTTGTGACATTCACATAGAGACATAAAGATATAGAGAGCTTATTCCCTTCAATAGCATAGGAACATCGTTCAACTGTCGCTTTGCCCAAGCGCTCCCTTGTGTGAAGAACTTGAACTTTTCAAAATAAATAAATAACTACAACTTATAGTATTATAGAGCAAATATATAAATAGACATTCAATATAAGATTATGCTATGCATTGAATACTAGAGTACCTGAAAGTGCATTTAATAACAAACAATAAGAGACAGTAAATGAAAAAAACTATAGCCTTCCATTTCCTACAAAATCCAAGTACATATATAATTTTAATAAGATTAGTATGTATTAAATTTCAAATAATCTCTAATAAATTATAACAAATTATGTACTTAATTGCCCTTTGTTATAAATTGTCTGATATTAAATGCATCTGAAGAAGTCACAGAGCAGATACATAAATACATTTTTCTCTCTTTCTTATCTACCGTACCGAATATCGATCGATACGGAGATATATAATAAAATCTACCGAATACCGATAGGTAGAAAGTATACACCGAATACCGAACCGGCGGTATATTTTTCTACCGAATCCCTGCTCAGATATTAATATATTATCTAGTGAAACTGCAGTCGCCGTATGGCTTGGCCGAAAAAATAACCAACTGATGTCCCTAATTGGTGAATACATCATAAAAGTAAATCCCATAAAAACAATGGAAAATTTAAAATATTATATATTATATCTACCGATTTTTATAAACTGTCAATATTATCAAACATATGAACAATGCAATTAAAGTGTAGGTTTATTTTACTTGTGTGTATCTAGTATTTACAGTAACATCGGTGATGTCATAAGTAACTGCTTGTGTTTTTTTTCTTCTATAAGGTTTATTTTGAGTTATGCCTCAATATAATATTCAATAAGGGCAGCCTCCTTCGAGGGATGCCACTGACGTCATGTTTTTTAAACCCGTTTCGCTCAACCACAAGAGAGAGAAAACTTTACATGACTCAACCCGTTTTTATATTGTTGCATGACTCCTTGTGGAACGTCCATTAGAATCCAATCAAAATGATTTATTTAACCCAATTAATATATGTTTAACATCGTAGTAGTAAAATTATTTGTTTAATATAATACATTTTTCTATAATAACAAAAATGGCAATCACAGTTTGTGTTCAAATATATCATACTTTTTCTATATAAAAATATTGAGTAATGACGTAATAAAGACATCTCGATGATGTGGATATTCTTTGTTTCTTATTTATTGGTAAATATGTTTTTATGTTAGTTTTCAAAAACTTGTACATAGTTTGGCAATCCGTATTTCCATATTTTTGGTCGTCTATTCGTCAGAGGGTCGTCATTGATTGATAGCCAGTGATATATATTATATAATATATGTATTAAACGAATGTAATGCTTAAGTTCAAATTCATTAGGTGCCTACAGTGCCTCTTATAATCACATCCATGAGTGAAAGGGCGGGAAACTACTAACTGCAGAACTGCTTATTTATTACAATCACGTTCGAAAGCAAAGTCATAGTAAGGTATCCTTAAAATTAGTGATCGTTGACGCGGCGGATTCCGTTGATTCTTCAGAGGAAACGGGTTTTTTAAATGAACAGATACCTATAATCATTTTTAATTACTTTTTCCAGAGCTAGATTCCGTGTAAAAAAAATTATCGAAGGTATTTTTTTTAACCGACGTAAAACAAACTTTATATTCGTATTAATTCACCTCAGACAATCGTAATTGTTATAAAACGTATATGTAAATAAATATTTTGATAAAAACAATTATTAATATATAGTCATGTTAGCGTTATTAGGGAGTTTTTTTTAAGTTTTAAATGAAATGAAAAAGAAAAAATAACTTTTTCTTACTGACATAGCACATTATCCATTTTTTGTACCTATATTATTATATGGTAGTGTCAAGACTAACGACGAACAAGTTATATTGGAGCCCCAGTTTATCATCTTCCTCTGTTTTTTCATGTTTAGATTAAGAGAGAAAACTGGAGTGAAAGTGGGGGACTTCAAAAATGAACCTTTTTCCTCACGTTTTTTGACACCTACATACATGCATTAACATTGCAAAGGCATGCAGTTTTCCTCTCTTGTCAGGTAAATGTGGTTTTGCATACTTAAAACGTGATTAATATTATTAATAATGGATAAGGAGAAAACTCCTGGCCTCAGATGAATTTCTAAATAGAGATCCTTGTAGAAGGAACAGATTCCTGACCACACATTCTTATTTAATTTTTTTACTAGTTTCTTTTTCTTGGCATAACGTTAAACTTGGATAAAAAAAAGTAAGGAACGTTTCAGGGGCGGAGTGGCCATCGGGAGTACCGGGACTATTCCCGGTGGGCCGCCGGCCTCAAGAAACATAAACGACCGTTGACAGCCTCCCAACGGCCCAGCCCATATCATGTTCTCTCTAATGAGCTAAATACCTCTCTATACTTCAATTTATAAAAGCGACATGAGAACCAACTATCTTATATACCATGTACAATGTACATGGTATGAATCTTAGGCTTAAAAAAGGTATTTTGCTGATCCTGAACTCACTAGTAATAATACATTTTACACAAAAGTAAATAGATAAAACACGAACAATCTTTATGTATAGAACCTTTCAAAGGCCACAAAAATATGACAGTATACAGTGTGTACATATTGGGGCCAGTATAAGGTCGGCTAGGGCAAAATTGTCCCGGTGGATAAATTCTTCCCACTCCGCCCCTGAACGTTAGGAAGTAAAGTTTTACAATATTATTATTTTAAATTCCATTTAGCTAGACTCGTAACTAAAGTGCATAATTCTTCCCCAAACTCTGTCCCTGGTAAGTTGTATATTTGGAAAGACAAAATATGAAAGAATTTATTTTTCAGGTCTCCTTTTAGGCATTGGATTTTTTTGTTTCGAATTTAAAAATTGGTTTTTAACAAATTAATATAAAACTTAGCTTCAAAGAAATTGTTTATATTAGAACAAGAATCAAGAGAAAGTAAATTATATCACAACTTAAGGTCAATATATTTTATGTCAATGTATGAAAACTTTCTATCTCAAGATTTTATACCCATAATGGAGAATTTTTTGTTGTTTTTGTGAATTCTAAAAAAAAGATATTTTTATGTAAATTGTTTTTGTAATGTTAAATAAAGATGTAACAAAGGTACAAAAGAAGATTTGGAGCGCTTTAACTAAATAATATTATAGGCAGCTACAAATCCTTTTAAAATCATATCAGTATTTTATTATTATTTTTGCATACTAAAACGTATAAATAAATAAATTCCATACAAGCTAAGAAAAATTGGCGGGATTAAAAAAAAATTATATCTCTTTTCCTCCCTTGTGGAACAAAAACTATTATTAATTTAAAAGGTATATGGTCTGTCAATATATTATACACAATCATATATAGTACTAGTAGCTGATCAATTAATTTGGCATATTAAAAAATCACATAATTATTTTAATAATTTGTTAAGATATCTATGAGACATAAAATATCCTAATTCCCTTTCATTTCGGTTGGCAAGCCTACACATAAATTTGGATACTCAAGGTCTCAAAAACATATGCATGTGTCATGGTTATTTAAATATACTTACAATATTGATATCAAACAACTGACGCTGTGCCTATATGTAAGGAACTACAGTTTTTGGTTAAAAACATTTTAGCTTATTGTGAAAGTCATTTTAAATAAAACACAAGATGCCTCAGCTCGAATTAAATAATGTATAAATGAGAATGAGGTGGTCCCCGGTACAAAAATATTTGAGTTCAATTTACCTTCTCTTTGTATCCATTAATTATAATAACTCTGGTAACTTCTAATTCATTAGTACAACAAAACATTGGATTTCCTTGTCTCTTAATTAACTATGAATAAGGTTATCTTACTGGACTCCGTTATATAATGTGGAAGCCTATGAGATTGAGCATTTGATCTCTACGGTTCAGAGGATCCTTTATGCCTCGAGAGTAAACGGAGGGGGATTCCCTTTGGGTCTTCATCGTGTATTCTCAAGAAACATAGAAGTCTTACGCTCGGTATCAAACGTCAATACTTTCAAGTAAAATGCACGGACATACTCAGCAATGTCCCAACTCCCTAACGATGGCACTGGGTTTGAGGGAGGAGTTGATGGAGCTTCACACCTCTTAATTGGACGCCTTCTTAGTGTAGTTGCTTATCATTATTACAGCCTCATTTTTTTATCATTCTTAAATCCTTTTTTTTATTTACCTGTTTTCATGTTTTAATCCATACGATTACATTATTTTATTGCATACTATTTTGAAATGTGAATTTTAATGAAGTGCATTAAAGAAAAAATAAAAGTAAAAAATCTATAATGTGTTTGGTTGAAAGAAAAGGAACGTGAGTAATAAAAAAAGCCGTTGTTGTAATTGAATACGGAATCATTTGTCTTTGGTTGTTGAAGCATTGAACATCAACTTAATGCTAAGAATACCATCTTTTATATCGCAAAGTCTCCTTTCACAGAGGCTCGTCTCAATGACAATAGGAATTACGAAAATTTGAGTAGAATCTGTTATTATTATCAATTAAATTAACAATTTTTCAAACATGGAGAATGAAGATCTGTTTATGGCTTACATTTTGTATTTCCAACTTAATAAACATTTTATATATATATATATCATACTAAGCCATAAACAGATCCTCATTCTCCAAATTTGATATATATATATATATATAGACCTCCCAAAATAAAACCACTTTTTTAGTTCTTTTACATATACCCAGCGATTTTGGTTCATTTTTTATGCTGAAAACGAATATCTAATTTAAAAATTTCTAGCATTGCTAGAAATCGGACGTCACTGTGTTCAAAGGTTTCGTTATGAAGCAAAACTTTTTTGTTATTACTTATTTTGAAAAAAATAGTTTTATCAAATGTAGTTATGCTCAATTTAGGACTTTGGATTGTTTTGCAAATTTTCGTCAAATAATATTTAGTGCCAATAAATGAACATAAGTGCTGACGCACCAACCATTTTTTAAATAACAGCTCCTACTAGGATTCTTTATAGTTTCAAGAAGGAAAAAGAAAAAGAGGGTACTCATGTTGATGTTTTTAAGTTATCTTTTAAATGCAATACACTCCACCGCCACACTTGGTACCACACCGGTCGGAATGTCTTCTACGCACTGTTTTCCAACCTCGTTGACGATGTTTCCACAAGAAAGATTGCCGACACAATGATTATGCCGGAGAACGCAGCTTGTGAAGTTCTGACGGGTAAACCAAACCTACCGAAGATTTCTCCTGAGAGCAATCTTGAAGACTTCGTTGACAGTGAAACTTGGAATCTTAGCCGGGTAAACATTCCTTTGATAATTGTAATAGGCTATGATTAATTTACCAAAGAATAACAAGAATTCTTATACCAAATGCCACCACCTATATCTCATTGAGTGTTTCTACCTTCAGCTTACAAACATCTATCCAACCTTCTTGGAGCTTCCGGTCGCACAATGGGCTTCTGATTCAACATTCATTGAGTTAAGCGGCATCGTCACCTCTCTTCAAGTTGTCAATGACGCGGCAGAGAGGGCCGTCAAGTTCGGGTCTGACTTTACTAAAGTGCTGACCAAGAGCGAGAAACAGTGTTAGAACATTCTTCAGGCTGTTGAACTTTCACGTCGTGCGTTTCCTCACGCAACCCGAAAGTGTTTCAATCGTGTCAACGCTACCAGCTCTGTGATTGAGCTGATGGTATCGTCTGGTTATGACGCCCGTTAGATTCATTTACGGAATTCATAGTTCAATCCATAATTTTTTGATTGTCAAATATGAGCATATATATATAATATTATATATATATATAATAATAAATAATAATATATGTTGAACAAAATGTCTATTGGCGAATTCACGAGATTACCATAATGATATTTCCACTGAAAAACTGCATTTTGAGAAAAACAAAAATTAAAAGAATTGGTATCAATACTGATGAGAGGGATTCAGAGGGAGTAGATTGGGATTCGATGGGGAAAATCTACTATCATTAGTCGTTTTAAAAACGTATTTAAAAGATAACTTAAAAACATCAACATGAGTACCCTCTTTTTCTTTTCCTTCTTGAAACTATAAAGAACCCTAGTAGGAGCTGTTATCTAAAAAAATGGTTGGTGCGTCAGCACTTATGTTCATTTTTTGGCACTAAACATTCTTTGACGAAAATTTGCAAAAGAATCCAAAGTCATAAATTGATCATAGCTACATTTGGTAAAACTATTTTTTTTCAAAATAAGTAATAACAAAAAAGTTTTGCTTCATAACGAAACCTTTGAACCTAGTGACGTCCGATTTCTAACAATGCTAGAAATTTTTAAATTAGATATTCGTTTTCAGCATCAAAAAATGAACCAGAATCGCTGGGTATAAGTAAAAGAACTAAAAAAGTGGTTTTTTTGGGAGGTCTAATATATATATATATCAAATTTGGAGAATGAGGATCTGTTTATTGCTTAGTATAATAAATGAATAAATAAAAAACGACTGCCCAGCCTTGATTATTATAAATAATTTTTAGAAATGAATTGTACATATATCACTAATTTTAAAGCCGATCTTTTTTTTTTTGAAGAACTGCAAGGCCTATACTGCTCAAAACCTTTCAGATAACTCGTTAACTGAAGAACATAAGCTGAGAGCTATCTATATTGGATCGACTGCCAGATATTTAGCATTATCTTTGAAAATCCTCAATGTCAACAGCCAAGAATGGACCCCTGCAGCTAGAGTAATTAAATATGTACCACGCCTCTCGCTTATATTCACCAAATCTCTCCTGTTTATTGTAAAAACACTACAAGAAATTCAAGACTTCAAAGACAATTTAGATTTGTCTGTTATGTATTTTTTATGTCTGTAAGATTGATTGTAGTTGTTGTTTTTTGTGATTATGTTTTTTTAGATGAATAATATAATTTTGAAGTGTTAGGTCTTAAAAGGAAATTAATTTTAAACTACAATATTTATTTATGTTTTTATGAAACACAATTTTCCTTTTATATATTATATATAGTGTACTTTTTTCTTCTATGTGTATGTATAACTTGTCACAGATACCCCATTGTGTGGTTGTGTTCTTTACCTTAGTGTTTATTGTTTGTATGTACTAATGTAATCGGTAATATATTTCTAACTTTAAAAAAAAAAGTATAACTTGTTTTAATAAAGACCTTGTTGATGAGGGAAAAAATAATTAAGTGAGGGGAATGAAAGTTTTTGTTTATTAACGTTAGCGATGAGACGATACTAAAACTCTAAAGATAAGACGTACAATAAGAGGGAAATAAGAGACACCCTCCAATACTCTTAACTGGTTTCAATAAAAGAGTGGTTATTAATACACTGACTTTAGTAAAGTATTTTTGAACAACCTTGTCGTAACGGGATTTGCTTTTTTGTAGAAAATCGTTGGACATTTTTTGATTGAGTGTGTCTTAAATATTTTACAGCAATTAAAATACATATTTTGTGAAATGCTTAATTTACTGGTCAAAGGACTCTGTATATATTATACGTAGATTTAAATCAAACGGACATCCATCTTTTAACAATTCAATTTCATTTATACAAAATTCGAAAAACAAGATTGAATTCCCTCTGACTTTTCAAATGTTAAAAAAAAATCATGTATACTGCTAATATGAAGTGTTTAAATTTTAATGTTGCTAAATGAAGTTGTGCATTAGTTTGGCATAAACAGGATTTGCCAACAGAAAAATAGTACTTATTTGAAAGTTTATTCGAAGGATTATAAAAACAGTTTTGCAAATTGTTCTGACATATGGGTCATTTGTAAGTAGTGTTGTGTCGGTCCCAATTTATTCGGTCCAGTCCAGTCTTAGGACCGTCGGTCCTTGAGATTGTCTTTTTTCAGTCCTTTATTCTTCAGAAAAAAGTTCAGTATTAGGACCGAACATATCGGTCCTTAGGACCGTCTGTTCTTGGGATCTGCACTTAGGACTGACGGTCCTTGGGATCGGTCCTTAAGACCGTCAGTCCTTGGGATCGGTCCTTGAGATTGTCTTTTGACAGTCCTTTTTTGCATAAAATATTGAAAGCGTATTTATTTAATACGTTCTAACTTCTAATATTATATGTATATATTCTATTATAACTTGCCGTTAATTCAATAGTAACAAAGATGTTAATAACATTTATATTAGACAATTTGGAAATATTTATTATCATAATATAGGCTTTTCAGTGTACTCATCGTCAGTCATTTTTCATTGAATGTTTCTGTAAAATTAATTAATTCACAACCCTTCCGTTTAAACCACTATAGACTAATTTTTAAGTATTGCCATAAACATCAAATATTTATTGTTGTAATAATAACCAATATTTAATACTTATTAATAACATAAGAAAAAAATGTTATATTTATTATCAGCTCATTGAAGATGTTAGTTTCTTCATTTTTCCTTTTCATAGCATTAAGAGATGTTGACAATATGACGTAAAAAACACATTTTTCCTTTTTTAAGGACCGACAAAAAGGACTGGACCGAATGGGACCGGACTGGACTGCAGTCCTCGGTCCTTGATAAGGACCGACACAACACTATTTGTAAGTACTCATTCGTTTTGGAAAGGAAGAATTCTGACCAAGAGTTGGCTACCAATGACGATATTGCATGTTTAATATAAACACTTTAATCCGAAATATAACATTTTTATTCGGATCTTACATTTGATCAAAGGTAAGTATGAAGCCCTTCCTGAACAAGTGATAACAAAAGTATTATATCTTACTCTCTTTAAGCCCTCGAGATCTTCAGTTTTGATATTGTAAGAGCTGTATGGTTTCTCTCACTTTTTTTTTCATATGGCGTTACTCTCAAAAATGATTCTAATTGAAGGTTTTAATAAAATATGTAATTTTTTATGGAGCTTCATTTATATAATTTCGTTAATGTAAACTTATGAATAAATAATGCTTACATATAAATAAATAATGTTAATTATACTTCGTAATCAAAGCAGGAAGAATAACATACAATTTATTTTTGTTCAAAATAACAGTGATATTACTGACGTTTCATGGAAGCATTAAATAAACACGCCTTGGTATATATATATATAATATATATATATTATATATATATATATAATATTAATATATATATATATATATATATATTATATATATATATATATATATATATATACCTTGTAACTATCGACTGATATTCGGTAGATCGGTAGTACCCCCGCGCAACACAACCCTGTCATCATGTTGTTTTCTCATTCTATCACTGGACTGCAGGCATTGAATCAATAACGATGTTATATAATTTTGGAGGCTTAAGGTTGCACCTCGCGACTTTGGCATGAAATTGTTTTTTTGTGTTGTTTTTATAGATTATGCGATAATTATTAACATATTCCATGCAAAAAAAATAAACTCTTTAATAAACATTTAAGTTACAACACTTTAACAAAAGGAGCCATCAAACTTTGATAGACTCTATCTTTCAGGCCACAGAGGCATAATTTTTTGTTGGTATAAATCTAGTTTCTAACCAACATAAAACTGCATGCAAAATCGGAGAGGTTGCATACAGACGAGTGATGGATTACATTAGGAATCAGCTTTTGCTTTTAAAGGATAATGAAAAATAAATAAAATAAAGGATAAAGTACTTTTAGCAGCAAGGTAAAAGATATTTAGTCAAAAAGTGATATTATTAATATTCTTCATATATTTATTTAAAGATGTTGTCAGAATTATGTTTCCTTTCAAGTCTTACGGTTTCATATATTCAAGCCATAATGAAGAAAAATAGTATCTAAAGGTGCTTAAAGCCATATTCCAAGGGCATGCAACCTGTGGCTACCTCTGATTCATCATCGTCTAAAAATAACAAAAAAGTGTTTTCCTGGGTAATAATCGTGTGATGATAATAATCACTTAACACCAAGCTTTTTAAGAGTGAGGGGGGAGTAACTTTGAGAAGGAAAAAAACTTGTTTACGATTTTTTTATTCTTTATTTTGAGGACCTCGTGAAAAATATGAGTATATTCAAATAAATATTTGAAAAGACATAAAAATCAAATTTGCATTTGGCTTGAGAGAGTATTCTTTGTATGTACACAATTACCGTATCTATATTTTCAAACCTTGTAAGATAGAATCAACGCATGTCAGAGGCCTCCTAAATAAATAGTTTATTGTGTTTTTTGACTATATATCAAATTGTAATATTTGGCTATTGCTTTTTCATAAAATGGTTATCCAAAATAAGGAGTAGAGGTTCATCCTTGAGTTTGACATCTTTACTCTTGATATGCTGAGTCTTAAAAAAAGGAAATGAGACCGATTTGACTATTATAATATTTTTTGAAGGTCTTTTAGCTTATATATATATATATATCATTAGGGGGTATTATAGAAACCTAATATTAAGATATCAAAATGTATCCCCACGCGAAAGTTGCGTCATGAGAAACTAAATGATCGTAGAAAAATGGATTTTGGTTTGACCCCCCCCCCTTACAAAATTTTACAAAATTTAGCTATGATCAATTAAACTTTGTTATTTCTTGCACATTTTCGTCAAATAATATTTAGTGCCAATAAATGAACATAAATGCTGACGCACCAAACATTTCTTAAATAACGGCTCCTACTAGGGTTCTTTATAGTTTCAAGAAGGAAAAAGAAATAGAGGGTACTCATGTTGATGTTTTTAAATTATTTTTTAAATACGTTTGCTTTTCACATCATAATTTTCATACAGTAATGAAATTAGATTTTTTTTCTCAACTGATAAAATAAGTTATTGTTGAAGGTAACTTGTTATTTTAAAACTTAATTCTTATATCTAAAAAAATATTTTTAGAACTCCACCATGGAGTTGATCACATTGATCACGTATTACTAAAACTGGTATAGCGGAATATCAAGCGAAATAACTACTTTCAGTAGTCGAAAAACATTAAAGACTTGACACTTTGGTCACTGTTGTGTGTTACGGATGCAACACCAATGTCAGAATATGGTAAGGAGTAATAAAAAGACTCGAGTTATATCTTAGAAGACCACTTCAGTGGATTATTTGTCTTCTACACATGAATGAGTTACCTTTTAGAGAAGTTTTTAAACATATAGATGGCGCACAAAAAGGACCTTTGACTTATGAAGGTACCATAGGAAAATTAATTAATACAGACTTTACCAAAAATTCAATAATTTTTTTAAAAATACTAGTAGAAAAGTAAAATACTTAAATCAAAGTTTACTGTATTCTTTAAGCTCAGATAAAAATATTTTACAAATTACATTAGTAATACAAACAGGAAAATATTCGAATTCAAGCTTTTGCTACAGGTCTCCAGGAGCATTACATGAGGCAAAATGTCTTACCAAAGCCAACAGAATTTTAAGATCCTATATTTCACAAAAAGTCCATGCGAGTCTCACATAAAACTTTTACATAAAATTTTACTAAATTTTTACGCTCCTATATGGTTTCAAACCAAGTTAAATCCTCTTTTATTGAAGGCTCAAAGCATTATCAATTCTCCATAACTTTATTACAAGAGATTGATGAAAAGTTAACCCCTTCAATAGAAAAAGTACTCAAGAGAAACGCTTTTTTGCCCACCCAGAAAATATATTGCTAGAAGACCTAACCGATAAATAAATGGAAACAAGAATATTTGCCCTGGAAAAAGTTTTGTTTGCAAAAAAGAATATTAAAAACAAAGAAATTT
Organism: Caligus rogercresseyi; assembly: GCA_013387185.1. NCBI lineage: Eukaryota > Metazoa > Arthropoda > Copepoda > Siphonostomatoida > Caligidae > Caligus > Caligus rogercresseyi. The sequence goes on from CP045896.1 coordinate 17,776,711, forward strand.
TCAACTGCCCCAAACTATCAGTTGTAATTCTAAGAACTTTTTAAATCTTATCGACTGGTCAAATATAAATTTGTCTGTTCCTTCAATTGTTTCTGAGGAAGATCTTACAAAAGCAAAAGAACATTCTTATAAATTAATAAGTATCCTTGCCATTCACAATCAGTGGAAAGAGCTGTAAAACTGGTAACGGAGGCATCTGCAAAAGTTTATGGATATAATCAACGTCATAGATTTATATTCTCAACCAAGTGAGGGAGTTACTGTATGAAAATTAAGATGTGAAAAGCAAACGTATTTAAAAATAACTTAAAAACATCAACATGAGTACCGTCTTTTCTTTTTCCTTCTTGAAACTATAAAAGAACCCTAGTAGGAGCTGCTATTTAAAAAATGGTTGGTGCGTCAGGAGTTATGTTCATTTATTGGCTCTAAATATTATTTGACGAAAATTTGCAAAAAATAACAAAGTCATCAATGGATGATAGCTAAATTTTGTAAAACTAAATTCTTTCAAATAAGTAATAACAAAAAAGTTTTGCTTCATAACGAAACCTTTGAACGCAATTTGGGGGGGGGGGGGGTAAGGGGGGGGTCAAACCAAAATCCATTTTTCTACGATCATTTAATTTCTTATGACGCAACTTTCGCGGGAGGATAAATTTTGATATCTAATATTAGGTTTCTATAATACCCCTAATATATATATATATATTGCAGGCTTGCACGCGTTCCACTTTTTTCCGTTCCGTTCAATTCTTTCCGTTCCATTCATCGATCCGTTCAATTCTTTCCGTTCCGCGGAACGCCGTATAATTTTGCGTTCCGTTCAAAAATTGGATTTCAAAAAAATCTCATAAGAAGGTTCTTTACTTTTCACTGCATCCTCGTATGTATCGGGTATGAATTTTAAACCAGGCTTTAATAGTTTCGGCTTGAAGTTAGTTACCGCAATTAAAGTTCCAAAAACTTTACAAACTTCGATAATATATTTAAGATATAAAATAGTTGAACCAGAGGCTCGGCCCGATAAATTAACATATTTTTTTACCCCAACCCAAAAATGTTACAATATGAAAAGTCAAATATGTAAAAATCCCACCCACATATGGTCCACCGAATTTCTTGGTATATACTACTCATAATTATTGCGTTATCTGAGAATAATTACGAAAAGTTATTTATTTACAATCTTAAGAACAACAATAGTTTATAAATTACACTATTTATTTGCTTTTCGAAATTTTCATCTCCTATCTTTTGCCTTGTCCTTCACAATAAAAGTTAAGATTGGAGAAGAGTCTCTCCAAACTGGCACTGCCGGGAAGTATAACATAATATCGAATGAAAATCTTTTATTCCTTTTATAAGCAATAATTGATTCCATTGCCTCAGACTCAAGCGGTCAACCTCCTGCTTAGCTGAGTCAGTCTTCTTCGGCCTCTTGGCAAAGAAAAGCCTTTTTCTTCCGCTGCTGGTTCTTGCAAAAGTTGACTAAAAGGAAAATCTCCCAGTTCTTCGGCCTCTTCAAGTAAATAATTCTTTGCTAACTGTTGCTTTGCGATGTCCAAAAAGCTTACTTTGAACTCAGGGAGATATGCTGAAGCAATTAGCATCTCCCAACGTTCAAAGTAGGCTCCAAATCTTCGTTTGATCCCAAAAGAGAGTGCATCAATTAACACCCTACACCTGGACGCAGCTTCCCTCTCCTTAGTTTGGAGGTCAGAACGATAATGATCGAAAGGGATAAAGAGTGAAATAAATAAAGTTCTGTTAGTAACTAAACAATTAATATAGTGACCGACAACAAACCTGATAAAATTGTATAATACATACTAAAATCGAGGTTGGGTGATTTCCTCTTGAATATTATTTGAACGGAACGCAAAAAGACAAATTTTAGCGTTCCGTTCATCGTTCTGTTCAATTTTTTCCGGTCGCGGAACGCCGTTCAATTTTACGTTCACAACCCTGAATATATGTATTTATATATATATCAGACCTGTAGACGTTCGCGAAAAATTGTCGTTCGCCAAAAGTTATCGTTCGTCGTTCATCGTTAATTTTAAATTGAATCGTTCGTCGTTCATCGTTCGCCATTCTGAAAAAAAACATTTATTTTTAGGTAGAAATTTTGAAAAAAGTGACGACTTTTTTTAGAAAGGAAATTTGTTCCATGAAATTAAAAATATTTGTCTTTTTTTTTGGCGCCAAAAACGAACGACAAAAATGAACGATAAATCAACAAGTCTGATATACATATATATATATCAGAGCTGGGATTCGGTAGAAAAATCTACCGCCGGTTCGATATTCGGTATATATTGAATACCGATCGATATCGGTATTCGTTAATTTTATTATATATCTACAGTATCGATCGATATTCGGTACGGTAGATTAGAAAGAGAGAAAAATTTATTTCTGTTTCTGCTTTTACTTCTTCATATGCATTCCATATCGGACAATTTATAACAAAGCACAATTAAATACATCATTTGTTATAATTTATTAGAGATTATTTGAAATTCAATACATACTAATTTATAAACTATATATTTACTCGGATTTTGTAGGAAATGGAAGGCTATATATATTAGGGTTGTTCTTATTTTTCAAATGTTTGAAATTTTAGCAACATTATGGATTTTCTGTTTCTTGGTGATAAAAGAAGACGACATACAAAGTTTGAACAAAATCGGTCTACATTACGGGATTGCGCAACGAGGTCAAAGTTTTAAAAATTTAGTAAAAATATAGTTTTCCGCAAATTTCTCGAAAATGTTGGGCGTTACAGACTTCAATAAAATTATTAATTTAAAGAAAATCTCATTTATTACCAGACGTATGTTTGATGACCTCTAAGAAATCGATTATGAAAAAAATAAATAATAATGTGTTTTTTAGATTTGCGTCAAGGTATCCTCTCAAAATTTTACTTTGTCTCTAATGCATTTATAATCCATTATATGCGTCATTTCGTACACGAGATATGTTTTTTTTAATGTACATATAACTCTCCACTTATTAAATTGACATGATTTAGTATACCAAAATATTAAAGCTGGTTTACCAAGCTTTCATTTGATATGTTTGGTGTTCTAAAAATCGCTATACTTTAAGAGAAATAAGCAAATAGATTTTTGCACGTACTCTCCCAAAAAATTGATCTTTTGATATGAGAATATACAATTACCGCTTGGTAACCACTGTTACCTGGATAGAAAGAAAAAAGAGAAGAATATGTATTTTGCTTCAGTTCTCTCGCTTCTCTTTTTTCTTTCTCTTTCTATCCAGGTAACAGTGGTTACCAAGCGGTAATTGTGTATTCTCATATCAAAAGATCAATTTTTTGGGAGAAAATATATTTGCTTATTTCTCTATACTGTAGATTTTTTTTAAATTACTGTCTCTAATTGTCCGATATTAAATGCACTTTCAGGTACTCTAGTATTCACTGCATAGCATAAGCTTATATTGAATGTCTATTTATGTATCTGCTCTATAATACTATAAGTTATAGTTGTTTATTTATTTTCGAAGTTCAAGTTCTTCACACAAGGGAGCACTTGGGCAAAGCGACAGTTGAACGATGTTTATCTGTTATTGAAGGGAATAAGCTCTCTATATCCTTATGTCTCTATGTGAATGCTACAAAAGTCATACTTTCAAATATACCGTACCGATTGTCAATCGGTATGGTATATCTGAAAGTATGACTACCGGCGGTAGATTTATCTACCGAATCCCAGCTCTGGGAAAGACTAACAACCATGTAGACTCCAATACTATACGCAGAACTGATTCTCCCCGCGACAGGAATCCCCGAATCGGATTTATAAATCCCAGTCTGTGTACATGACGATTCGTGGACTCTGACACAAAGGAAGTGTGATACCTTATATCAGGCAGGCTCCATAATACGCATTAATACGGTTCAAATATAATTTTTATATATTTAATAAACATTAATGATTGATTTGTACTACTAAAAAATGTATTCAAACTCATAAATAAATATTTAAGAAATTTAAATTCAGTTAATTAGCTCAGTATCAACCTTCAATATTGGGGGACCAGGTTCGACTCCCGTAAGGGAAAGTTCACTTTGGTCAACCTCACTGATAAGATCCTAGGTTCGAGTGACTAAATATAATGCTGTAAATGCCTATTTATATCCATTCAGATGCAATTCTATCAAACAAAAAAGGGAAAAAAGACTTTATTCAATGCTTATTACTTTTGTTTATAAATAAAATATCAATTGTTAGCAATAGTAATATTTTAGGATATGACTTTTATCATTATTGTATACCTTTCTAGTGCATATTTGAGTTTAATTTTATATAAACAAGTTATAATGCTGTATATTCTTATTTAATGATATAATAAATTATTGCAATACTCTAACTGCAAAGGAAGTGAATATACGTACTTTCCCCAGGCTCTATAATGCACGCTAACATTAACAAATGAGTTTGAATTATTATGATTGATTGTATAAGAACTAAAAAATGTTTTTAATGTCATGAAAAAATATTTTAAACATATTATAATGATGTGTGTGTGTGATGAGATATATTTGGCGTCAATTTGACAATACCCTTATAGCTATTAAAAGTGATAAAATATATGGAAATAAATATAAATATATCAGATAAAAAATATAACTAAATTAGAAAAAAAACTTAACTTATTAGAAATTTGAGATGTCTTGAGATCCTTGCAAGCCTTGTTGCCGCTCACCTTTCTTCTAGAAGGGCCTGCCTCAGCTCAGGAAATGAATTCCATGTTTCTGCCATGTTGACCGCAGAAGTGCAGCCCATAGAATTAGGTCTCCTGAGATCGCTCATTCCACTTCTTGTCCTGGAGTCCAAGGTAGAGAGAACATCAAATGTTCTTATTTTATGCTAAAAAATTAGTTGCAAGACTTATGTATTGCTAAGGGATGAGCATCCGTTTTGTATACAATTAAATTTTTGTTGAAATTAAAGTGAATAAAAAAATTGTATATTTTTTTAAAACGTCAAATGTTTTTAAAGTATACGACAAGATATACAATCAGTCTGGACATATTTTTCTGAATTCATATAAAGTAAATTGCAACCGGATAAATGATTTGCCTGGGTACACATGTAATAAATTACGAGGAATCGTATCATATTATATATTTTGTTCTTAGGGAAAACGAGACGATTGATTTCGTGTCACGATTATACCTTAATATAAGCCACAATTTTTTTCTTAGTGATTGACTTTGTTTGTTGAAACTGCCGTGGTAAAGGAGTTTTTTTTCCCTCGTACAAGAACTATATTTGCACTACCCACAATTTCCTAATTTATTTACACAAGGAAGCTTTCTAACTAACATAACATGAAACCCAACTTCCTTGTCTGAAGTTGGCATTCAAGGAGGCAAATATGGTGTCAAAACATTTCTGAGATAATAAAAAAAAGAAACAATTATTCGGAGGGCCTGTCAGAGAGGAGTACATGCTATAGAACCTCATTTCATTTTTAAAACTGTAACAAAGGTCTTATGAATTACGGTAGTACTGGCCGTTGGTTTGAAGGTCAAATATTAGAGCTGGGATTCGTTAGAAAAATATACTGCCAGGATTAGTAGTCGGTAGCAAAATGTGTTCAATCAATATATTTTTTACAAATCTACGTCTGTAGGCAGTATTATATTGGTTAGGAATCATCTATGGTGATGGGTGGAGGGGGATCCATATATATATATATCTATATATAGATATATATATATTATATATATGTGTGTGTGTGTGTTACGATATTGGTTTGAAAGCCAAATATTAGAACTGAAACTGGGTAGAAAAAGTCGAACACCAGCGTCAGTAGTTTGGTTGCAAACTGTTTTAAATCCGTATATTTTTACATGTCGGTAAGCGGTATAAGTATTCGATAGGAATCCTTTTTGGTTGGAGGGGGTATGCGTTTTCAAAAACGTATATACCTTTATTGATGACAAAAAATCGTTTAATTTGTGATTACTTATTTGATAGGATTTTTTAAAAATTGGTATGGTTTTTCGGTCATGAAAAAAAATTATATCGTTGGTGCTACCGATCTACCGATTATCAGTAGTCCCATCTCTGCCAAATATGCTATCACTAAGACATCTAAAACTTAAAACTCATTGATTGCTATATTGAATACCATAGAGGACCCTGAACAATATTCATTTGATAGTTAATTTGACTGCCCCAAAACTGGCATGGTATTGTGGCATGTACAACCTGATGGCGCCCAGTGACGCCTTCTTTAAAAAACTCCAGTATACCGTGATTGTGACGTTCAAACCTAAAGGTTAATTGGCGAATGGCTTGGATCCTCAATAAACTGATATGATCGGGGCCTTAGGGACAATAAGTTCCAAGTCATAAGAAGAAGTCCCTGAATACATAATCTTACTGTAACGAGTATATATTATTCAAAATTATGTTAATATAAAACTCTACACACATTAGAAAAACCTCAAAGAACCAGGCTGGCTGCATGTGGCATTTAGTAACCCCCCACACTTTTCCCAAGTATATTTTTAGGTCATATTGCACTCAAATTAATGTATAGAAGCTATTTTTGAATATAGCGATCTCTCAAAAAAAGTTTTGTATATAAATTAATCCATGTATTCATTGATTAAAGCATATTAGGTAAAGGAATTATAATAAGAGTGCTATGAATGAGAATATACAATGAAGAAGACTAAGGATACTTCCAAAGTTACTAAGTTATCTTACCCAGTGGATATTTGGATTGACTTAGTTATTAAAATACCTATATACTTACTAAACAAAATATACATTGAATACAGTTTCACATTTTATTATTATATATTTTGTGCAACAATCTTTATATGGTTAATGTATATATTAGCTATTTCTTATTTATTTCTCAACAAGTCACAAGAGCAGAAATATTATACATCTTCTATGGGTCAATTTCGCTAGCCTCGAGTCATCCAAATACAGATTGTATTGTACTTAACAACCGAATGCATCAGAGCTGTTTTCAGGACTGCCATTTCAAATATCAGTTCTCACAGTCTCCACTATAGGTACTTACCGATAGAGAAAAAATATAATTGGATACTAGCATTGCTTCATACGAAACACGTTTTGACCAAAATTGTAGAACAATGCTATATTGTTGGTGTTTTTGAAGATTAATTAATTTCACAGTTTATCCCTTATTATGAAGTTCTGCCTCCTATTTTTATTCCCTAAAAACACCAAGCAAAAGTTAATAAAATATAATTAGTTTAGGACAGTAGTATATAAACTAATAATTACAAGTGATAATTGTGGACATCCTTATGTCGCCTTCCTTCTATTACAATTTTAACAAATTACATGTACCTAGAATGCTATTGCTAGGAACAATAGTATTTATTATAGAGAATTGCCAACTGGAGCGCGTGAGGATTGGGCCAGCGACATATACATATATATTAAAGTTCAATTACTCTCATAAAGGAAATTGGCTTGGATTTATTCCAATTTGTTATTGCAGATTATTCAATATTCATTTGGACTATTACACATATGTACATAAATAAACAAACAACAATCAATGGTAGTTGAAGTAAATCATAGTGAATTCAAGATCAAGGTCGTGGGATACAAGCGCACAATGTTGTATTCCTTTTTCCGCTCTTCTCTTTCACACTGACAGGCACATAAAAAGAAGAAGAAGAAGAAAGAAACAATGTGGACATGTGATAGTGATTGATTTGCGGGAAGGATCAAGAATAAATGGTAATTTCCTTCTTTTAAAAGTGATATATTGAACTAATTCACACAATAAACTGTTTACTATTTGTTTTTAAATCAAAAACTTATGTCCTTATACCCTGTTCCTGTATATATATAAATATATTTCTTTATTATTTAAATTTGTAATTGTTCGTCGATATTTTGTTTCATGGAAAAATTTCCTTTCTAAAACTTTTTTCAGAATGATGAACGATGAACGACGACGATTCAATTAAAAATTAACATATAAGCGAACGATAACTTTTGGTGAACGACAACGAAGCAACCAACGACAATTTTTCACGAACGTCAAAAAGTTTGATATATATATTTATATATATATCGGCATGCTGTGAACGGAACGCAAAATTGAACGGCGTTCAGCTGAACGCACGTTCAATGAAACGGAACGCTGAACGGAACGCAACTTTTTTGAATGCTGAACGTTGAACGCAAAAAAAAGAGTTTTGCGTTCAGCATTCACTTTTTCAGTCACTTTTTTTTTGGAAATTTTTTCTAAAAAAACGTCATCACTACGCAGACTTTTTTAAATATTTGAACGCTGAAAGCTAACGGAACGCTGAACACAAAAACATTGAACGGAACGCTAGTTTTTTTTTGAACGCTGAACGGAACGCTGAACGCAAAAAAAGCTGAACGCTCACAGCCTGATATATATTTGTACTATATTTATATATATATAGTCAAACCAGTATAGCGTCCACTCTAATTTTCTCCAAACAAAAATAAGTCATATTGATATTGTACATATCTGATCAGCGGAGTTTAAGGAAGGGGTTCCCTTGAGTTTCACTATAGACATATTTGACTGTATTTTCTATACAAATTTATGAAATGGTGAAGAAGTGTGTAGCTTAGTTGAAGATAGCATCATATATTTTGGCAAGTTATCCTATTAGCAATGCAAAGAAGTTATAAAGGATATTCTGAGACTACCAAATATGTTGGATCACATTGGCGAATTATTGATTTATTTATAGCAACTGTGAGTCGGACTGAAAGCCGAAATAAGAGATGTAGTTCTGCAAACGTAACTTTATATTTTAAACATTCAGTTCTTGAACGACAAATAGGTTTTGAACATGGCTTTATCCTTTTTTGGTTATTACGCTGTATGTGTATATTTTAGAGTGACGTCAATTTGTAGGAAATATATTACTGTCGTCGTTTCTCTCCTGTGATCAACGTTTATTTTTATAAGACCATGTCTCATTTTATTTAATATTCGCCGTTCAGTACCCTGATGACTTCAACTCTGACGTCATCATAAATCAATGCATACATCATAAAAGTAAACTTCAATATGATCTCACTTTTACAAGTGCCTTAGTCAATGCATTGTATGAAATTGAAATGAACGTCGTCCATGTAGCAGTCACTGCATTTCCGAAACTATTCAAGGTTGTAACGAAGGCCATGGCGGTCATTTCTACTATTTATTTAGATCCATACATTGTAAACAAATTGCAAGCTATATTATATATATATATATATATATATATATATCAAGAGGTATATATATACTATAAGTAAGTCAGACTTGTTGAGGTTCGCGAAAAATTGCCGTTCGTCGTTCACCAAAGTAGTTGTCGTTCATCATTAATTTTAAATTGATCGTTCATCGGTCGTTGTCGTTCACCATTCTTAAAAGTTTACGACGTTTTTTTAGAAAGAAAATTTCTGAAAGAAGGTGATGACGTTTTTTTAAGAAAGGAAATTTGTCCATGAAAATCTTTTTCTTTTTTTGGCGCTAAAAACGAACGACGGACGATAAGGAATTTTCCTTATCGTTCGTCGTTTGTCAAAACCTTTGTCGTTCATCGTTTTGCGAACGACGAACGACAACAAATGAACGATAAATCAACAAGTCTGATATATATATATATATATATATACATATTATATCGTGAGTATTAATGGCGCTATTGAAATGCCTTAATTTCTGCGCATGTGGTATATATATTCTTAGACATTAAGTATTTAGTATTTTGGCAACATGTCTTTCCCATCTTGTTAATATGATGTGGACAAGACACATAAATATTTAATCCTTTTGCAAGACTATACAACAGGTTCCCTTCATCTTATTTCCCTTTATATAACTACATACTTATGGAATTTTATGCTTATCGAACGTTGATTTCCGCATGGATATGTGCTAAGCATGGATTTCATGAATGCCTTGCGTTGAATTCTTAACCGTTCATTATAAAGTGAAGACGCTGCTGCTGTGACATTCAGAACTTGTTGCTCTCAAAGCCATAGTCCTCTTCTCTTATGTAATAACAGGAAAACCAGTAGCAGGAAGCTCCCGAAGAGGACCACTTTTTATAGAATGGTGTATTTTGTATCTATGTTTGTATGCAGGGGATGATAGTTATTTTTTTTTAAAATAAGTATAATTCAATTTATATTGTATTTAAACGCTTATATTCAAACAGCTTTAAAATCAATAAATTTAAATAATTCTTATCAAATTGAAGACCTTCAATATTTGTTTGCAATAAGCAATTTTTAAGAAAAACTTCCTTAATTGAGAAGGAACCAATTATCAAAGGGTCATTTAAAAAATCCATACAGTCTCTAGCTTGATCAATCCAATAAATTGTAACTTAAATACTTTTCCAGATACTGACTATAGAGATCTAAAGACATAGAGAACTAATTAGATTCTTCAGAGGAAACCGTTTTTGTGACTAATATAAAACAAATCTTTCTATCTCATGATCAGCTTACGATAACATAGTACATATTACTTTGTTTATATTGGGCACAGGCGACAACTCTACGATATTCTCTGCTGTTGAAGGGAATGAGCTCTCTATATCTTTATATCCCTTATATCTTTACTCCCATTCTCGCATTTATTGGTTTTAGAAATAACAACATGACTTTAGAACCATATTCCCTATTTTTAACAATTTTAAAGCTGATGAAAAGTGTTTGTTGTCAACTTTTATGCATATGGAAATAGGATGGTAGGATCAACGACGCTCCTAAAATCCAGGTCAATACTTTCGTGGCGATCATCAAAAGTATTGGAACTTGGAGGGCTTTAAATGAAATGCGAAGAAAATAATCATTTTCTTAAATCATAAAGTCAATATTAATTAATGCTTGTTGATCTATATCATTAGAGAGGATTCGTAACTATATATGTTATTACATGATAGTTATTTTAATTTAGCATTATGACCAATAATACGCCGCATGCCAATAGATGATAATATTGTGATATCAGAATATTAAAATCAATGAATATAATTCAAAAGTGATTTGGCACAGGATGAATTAACGTTAATCAAACTATATAGAGTATAAAGATATATTCTAGAACGTAATGGTATGAAAATAATCGAAATGATAAACAGCAGTTGATATTAAAAAATAATTTCAGTTCGTGGATATCCAGGTGTGAAGAAGAACTCATTGTTGGATCGTAAAAATATACTTTTTCAAGGGCCTCGATGCATAGAATTGCAATATGTTCTCTCTCATAAGCACCTCCACTAATATTATATTATTATTAGAATGAACTCTGGAGCTTAGCCTTGGTGCTTACAGATTCAATGACTGTTTTGGCCGTGAAAAAGAAAGAGGGGGTAAAGGGAAGGATAGA
>CP045896.1:17788225-17820284 GCA_013387185.1 Caligus rogercresseyi
AAGTTTTTGATCTTGTTTGTTTACATCGTGAAACGCTATTTTTGACTGCGGAATCCGAAAAGATCGATATCTCGGGACTCAGCCTTTCATGAAGGAAGGTAAGAGTTCCAAAATTAGGAGTAAACCTCCGCCCACCCATGACTTAAGTCATCAAGGGAGCCGGACTCCCGAAAGACGTCAAATGACGATGACGGATTTTGTCCGTCCAAATCAGTCAACTTCAATCCAGGACTCCACTGAGAAAGTGGAAAATGTCCATTCAAACTCTCGCACAACGGAGCAGTGTCATGATGACGATACCAGCGACGTAACAGGAGTTGAAAATACGGAAGATAAAGAGCCGCAAGTTCAGCTGAGCTATAACAAAGTAGCCAGCTCCGGAATCATCGAGAGCAATCCCTTTATGCCCAAAGAGGAACCAATTCAGCCGGAAGGCTGTGATGTAAATAATGACAAGGGATGGTATATGATCCCTCTATTTGTATCCAAAAAAGATAACGAAAGGATGACCCACAATGATATGACGTATACCAATGCAGCCATTCTATGGACCGAAGTTCTGGGATTAAGCCCCGAGGACTTGGATTCAATATGTATCAGACGACCCCATAGACCCCTATTCACCTCAATCAGAAGAATTATGAGGAGCGAAATACTTCCGAAAATCAAACTTCCTTTTGCTATTGAGTTGACGGATAAAAAGGAGAAAAATTCACAGCACAAATAGAATCGAGGGAATTGATGAGAGCAAACAATATGCCAATACCGTTTGAAATAAGGGTCCCCGAAGTGAGGGGAGTCATTCCGTCCCACCATATAACACACTCAGTAAATCTATTTGCCAAAGTCACATCCCTCGGTAGAGCGAAACAGAGGATAGAAGACAGAATGGAAGCCTCGTGTGCCCCCATTATCAAGGACTGGAGTAAAGAAACTCTAGAGAGAGTATCCTCGAACACTCCTCATGCGATAGTCAAAGTAATTGGGAGACCTGAAAATATACCCTGGTATCTTCCCATGGGGAATCATATCAGAGCTATTCATTTCAGTGGACGAATAAAGCAATGTTCCAAGTGCTACATGTTTGGACACTTTCATACGGCATGCGAAAATCGTGCAAAGTCTCCGTCCGAATATCGACGATGGCTCTTCAGAAGAATAAATAGAAAGGACAAGGAGGGAAACAGTCTCCCAATCACCTCAAATTTTGAAGATGTAAAAGAGAGGAATAAAAACTCAAGGGAAACGGCGGAAAGCTCGGAAATAGCCAAAGAAGAGCCCATCAAACAGCATGAAAAGGAAGACAACGGTGTCATCATTCAAGAAGAAATAGTCAAGTCAACCAATACGCTAGTTAAAGAATCGAAGACTCAAGAAACAACGGTGGAAGACGAAGCAATTTCGGAAAATGTTGAGAAGGACATCAATGTCCACCGGAAGGAAGGTAATATTAGTAATGTTGAGGAAAATGAAATTCAACTCCATGATATGTATTCAAATGTAGAAGAACAACAGCGTAACGCTGAGAAAAAGCGGAAATTAATTACTTCCCCAGAAAAAAATACAGTCCCATTATCGTGTTCAAAGAAAAATAGAAATTCGCCCTCACCATCAAGGCCTAGTAACTAGCGGTTCCTCCTATCCTTATAATAAACCAACAAAGTTATGAGAGTAATGCAAATAAATATAAATGGACTATCATCACAAAAAAAGAAGTCAAGATTCATAAAATTCATTAACGCATTGGAATATCCAGAGGTGATATGTATGAATGACACAAGAATAACAAAGGAATCTGGATGGTCTTTTATAAATAAAAAATACAATATTTCGTCATCGCATGCAATAATAACAAAAAATGGCTTCCCAGCCCGAGGAGTCTCGGTCTTGACTAGAAGAGATATCCAGATAGTAGCGACTAGAAGGGACCACGAAGGCAACATGGTGTCCGTCCGTATAAAAGTCCAAGGGGAAAGTGTTGACATTTTTTCATTATATGTTCCATCAGGGGACAAGAAGATATTTAAGGAAAGCCTCAAAACATTCGGAGTAGACCCTCAGGAAGGAAACATCATAGTGGCGGGCGACTTCAATGTGGCAGAGAAGCAGGGTAGGGATTTTACATCGATCTCGGGATACCCAAACTCAAGAAATCTAGTGGAATGGAAAATGAAAAATTCATTAATTGATATGGCAGATGTTACAAGGAATTATAAACCAACCTTCAAGAGAAAAATCCACAACATGGTCTCGTCGAGTAGAATTGACCAAATTTATATATCCACTGCCATGCAAAAATATAGCTCCACTCTGTCCAGAATGACTTCCAACGGGATGTCTGATCACTTCCTATTGATGGCAGACTTTGACCTGAAAAAACAAGAGTACAGAAAAATTAGATGGAAGCTAAACAAAAATATTCTGAAAGTAAGTTGTGTTATGGACGCATTGAAAGAATTAGTGAAGAACATTCAAGAGGATGTCAACGCGGGATGGACGATCAGAGAGTCTCTTGATCATTTTTATAAAAGTGCAAAAAATATCATACAGGCTGTGGGAAGGAGAGAAGCATTGGAGAAAAGGACGAAAGAAAAAGAATTGAAAAAAATACTCCAAGACAGCGAAGATGTTCAAGCAAGAGAGGAGCTACAAGAAATCATCGAAAAAAAAGCGGAAGGTGCCCAAGTGAGAACGAGACGATCAAACTTCATAATGAATTCGAAGAATATGAACGTAATGAAGAATATAGAAAAATCAAAAGTCGACAACTTAAAAGAAATAAAAATCAAAGACCAGAAAAATATAACTAGTGCTCAGCTGGGAAAACACATTCAACAATTCTACCAAAATATTTATAAGTCAAAACACCCTACACTAAAAGAAAAAAAAAGTGAACACAAAATTTCTAAAGAAGAAGAAAAGTCCTTACGCAAATTATTTACACCGGGGGAAGTATGGGCTTATATATCTACAAAATTAAAAGAAAATAGGGCACCTGGGCCATCAGGATTTACAGCAGAATTTTATAAAGCCCTACCAGAAATATCTGAAAGTTTAGCAGATCTATTCAATCATTATTTCTTTAATAATGGCTTGGATGAGAAACAACTATCTGGAATTTTAACCTTATTTCCCAAGGCGAAAGGAAACAAAGAAAAACTTGAAAATTGGAGACCCATTACCCTACTGGATGTTGAATATAAAATATACTCTGGTTGTCTTACAGAAAGAATAAAACCTGTGGTAGAAAAAATAGCTCCCGAAACTCAGTTTGGATTTCGATCAGGAAGAGGTACGGAGGATGTGGTAATGTCGCTGCAGGTTATGATTGAGGAGGCAAAACAAAAACAAAAAAATATAGCGCTTGCTTTGTTGGACTTTGCCAAAGCTTTCGATTCGGTGGAACATCTATTTATATTAAGAGAACTCCAAAGCCTTGGTTTTCCAATGATATTCTGCCGCGCCATAGAGACCATCCTGACCAAAGCATACTCTAAAATAGATATAGAAACTGAGCCATCAGTATATTTAGAGCGAGGACTCAGGCAAGGAGATCCCATAAGCCCTTTGCTTTTTATCTTAGCAATTAGACCCCTACAATTGTTGATGGATAGAAAATTAGAAGGAGTCCAAATAAACGGCTCCAAATATACAAATATTTTTTTCGCGGATGATGCTACGGTTACAATGAGTGGAAACACCATAGAACGTGATTTTAAAGAACTCAAAGCCATCCTTAAAATATACGAAAAAGAATCAGGACTCAAAATAAATGAGGCAAAAACACAGGTTCTTTCCAGTTTGGATGTAATTCAAAATAGTTTTGATTCTTCCAAAGTGGTGAAGTCAGCTACTGTTTTGGGATGCCATATAGGACTAGATGGGAGTAGAGAATCCAACATTCAAGCAATTGACGCAAGAATAACACGTACTATAAATGAAATCCATATCCATAAATTATCTACTCTAGAAAAAATAAAATCGTGGAACATGGTCGTTATTGGAAAAATAAATCACATTCTCAAATGTACTCCAGTCGTGGAAAAATGGAAACGGAAATGGATGGAAGAAGGCATTAATTTAGTAAAGGTGGCTAAAACAATTAGTCATTCAAGAATATACGCACCAAAATCACAGGGAGGATTGGGAATGACAGACCTTGGACAACACTGGGATGTCATGGCGTTGACATGGATGAGAAGAGCCCCGTTCGTCGAGTTCCCCTGGACAGAGTCCTATAATAATATAAAGAATAAAAAAATACCTTTGAACTCCCCTTGGAGAGATTTCTATCCCAAAGAGACTGTTGTTGAAGCGTATTGGACGGCAGTTGGTGTTCACGGCCCAATAGAGGGTAACCCCTTAGTCACCATTCATATTCCTAAACATAAAAGAGAAGAATTGGGCTTAAAAACTATTAACGATATTCTTACAACAACAAATATGGAATACCTTTCGGTTCAGATGCTCCAACGGTCCCTTTCAGCGCGATTCGACCCCTCAAGTGGGAGCGAGACAATGGAGTCGGCATTTGCGGTTTCAAATAAATCTGTGAAGAACCATTTGAGGAGGCAATGCGTGGACATTGATTTTTTAAACAAATTCAAGTCAGCCGTTGAGGACGAAAACCGTTTGGAGGATGTGATGATGAGAATATTTGACCCTATACTTACGCCAGTTCAAATGTATCTAAAATATAGGATATCATCAGCATCCTATTACACAAAGCGTTTTTATGGAGATGTGAGAGATAATTGCTCTATCTGTGGGAATCGGAATACAGTTGCACATGACTTCAGGGACTGCTCCATTCTTAAGGAAACAATCTCCAAGGTTAAGGACGGGATAAGCCGTCATATAGAAAGGGATCCAACCAGACACGAGCTCCTGTACGGGTTCACAGAGTGGGATGCTCCACACAGAACATCATCAAAGGTCATTGTAAAACTGCAGTCCATTATTGCTCGCCTCAGATTCGATGGAAGAAATATAACACCGGGCATTGCTCTTCTGGCGCTTAACGAATTCCAAACTCCTCAACTCTTCGACTCCTAACCATAAGCACCACGCAGTATATACTAAGACTTCAGCCTTCTATCATTTGTTTGTGTTTTTATTATCTTAGTACTCTCTTTTGTTTTATACCTCACGTGTCTTTATTATTATTATTCTTATTTGTTCATCAACTCCCCCCTTTTTATTATTGTACATACTCCTATTTTAAACTTCCCCGAAGTGACATCATATCAGAAGCATCCCAAGACGACACAAGTTTTAAGTTTGTACAATTCTCTACTCTATTAAGTATAGTATATTACTTCATCACCTGATTTTTGTCAAAAGATATAATATGTAAAATATTTATTACATTATTGTCCTAGAATATATATTAAAAAAAAAAAAAAAAAAAAAAAAATTCTTCATATTATATAGGGGTTCAAGAGGCAAATACTATCGGTTTCGCTATGGCATAATGTATTCTTTACGGGATTAAAAAAGTCTGGTATCGACCTCACAGCTGAATTGGAATCCCTAAACGCAAACCAGCCCCGTAAACCTCCTCAAGTCTTTATTGAAACTCATGGCACCTGTTGATACTAGAAGTTTAATGAGGCTGTGTCGTTTCAGAGAAACAAAGATATCAGATATGAAATTTAATTTGAAAAATTTTTTTTTGTTACATTCATTTTCACAATGAAAACTATAATATTGGAATTACTTGTTGTTTAACTGATAAACTATTTACGTTTGTAAATAATATTCATATACTATTGTGGAAACTATTCCGTTGATAAATTAAAACAAGTATTAAATATATATCCCACTCACTATTCATTTTTGAAAAATATAATAACCACTGTTTGATCGTTGAAATTATAAAATTATTGAAGTGAAAATGAATCATTTAGCTATAAAATAATATACAACTTAATTCATTGTTTATGTGTAATCAACGTATCATGGCCTAACTTGAAAGCACAATTTCCCCTTTCATTTCCAGTTAGTTTCTAGATTCCTTGGGTACACTGGAATTTAGGATCTTGTTATCACTATTCTCTTCCTCTTTTGAGAATTATTTATGCATTTATGAAGTAGGCAAGTCGGGCCGGAACGGAAGGTAGTTATTTATATTTGAATCTCTGTTTTGCTTTCGGTTCTTGTTGTGAAAGAGAACTATGATAACAAGATTGCGGGTATCTCCCAGGGCAGATAGTACGCAGAGGGTTGTGGAACTTTATATTTACAAAGTCCATTATTGCAACATGTGTGTATATTAGTAGGAGAAGAAAAAAAGGTTATGTAACTTCATTGATTCCATTGTTGCGTTATTAATTTTTTATATCTATTATTATAGATTGTAATGAATGATATATATAAATCCATCATTATATATATTATATTACAGTTTGTGAGCGATCAGAAAAAAATAGGCGATCCGATCAAAATAGCGACAGAAAGTCTGGCGTATAGCGATTAACGATCGGATTTTTCGTCAACGATCCGATCAATTTAATTCGATCACAAAAAAAATTTACCTATGTAATCTAATTCTAGTACAAATTAAATGTATATACAGGTCAAAACTCCTCATAAGTATCCTATTTATATGGCCAATGGACCAATGAGTGTTTCCCATAGCCTATGAGCTCCAAAATAACGACTTCCCATAGGCGCCTGCTCTGTATATTTTAGGACAAAACTATCAGAATGATTGTTTCTCATAGCTGTGAGCTCCAACACTTCTGCTCCACAATGGACATTTGGATTGCAGATTTAAAACAAGGAGAGACACAGATTAAATGGGTCCATAGCCTAGGAGCGTCAAAACATGACTTCTATATAGTTGCCCTGTCTGTATATTTTTGGACAAAAATATATCAGGATGCGACACACTGGGCTTTTTCATTAGATTAGTCTGATTTTTGTGGTTTCTAGACAAATATTAGTCGTTGGAATGGATTTTGATAAATGTGACAGCTAGTTAAGTTTTAAGAAAATTGGGTTGTTTTTTTTTCAAAATCCTTATTAAAATTTTTTTTCTTTTTTTAGTTATTTTATACAAATGATCGGATCGCATTTATAGTGATTTTCTTACGATCAAAAGATATAAAGATGTGTGAACTATTTGCGTCCTATGAACAGGCGATCAAATATCGTTATATAACTATTGATCGCCGATTTTTTAATATCTATTATTAAGATGATTATATATAATGAAGTAATGAATGATCGAATGATTTTTGATAATTCAATCAATATCAGAATTTACAAATTTACCACCTTTGTTGGTCATTGAGTGCGAGATTAAAGGAACCGTTGAAGCCCAGTGTTCGAAAGAAATTATAAAAATTAATTTATATATATATAATATTTTTTTTTTAAGTATAAGTATAAGCTATATGTAAAAAATATGTTGGAAAATGCGTCTTAGGGGGTCCTCCGAATTTCTCCCTCCATAAAAATTCATCGAGGTGTTCCTCAAGCGTAACACCGCTCACACGAGCATTGATTTGAATCTATAAAGAAAACAGCACTCAACATGGTTCGTATGAGCACTGCTTATAGGATCCACAAAATTTGTAGAGTGATTTACCACCTCGTGCTGGTATTGAGGGTTTTATAGGTAATTGAAGGATTCTATTATAGGCAGCCTATCCATCGCTGTGCATAACAGAACCCGGCTCAATTTTTTCCATGATGATGGGAAGGAGGGTGCCTGCCTTTCGATCATCAACCTAGATCAAAAAATAAAAGTTTATTATTCTTTGTGGACATATATTCATAATACTCACTAAAGTTAGGAAGCCTCCTTTGTTTGAGGGCAGTAGCCTCCACAAACCATCGTTCAGGAACTATTCGTCCAACGTGGAACTTGCGCCTTGCCATCAGAAATTCATCTATTTGAACTACAACCCCGGGGCCTCCAATTTTATAGAGATTATGGTTCAAATAGATGGAACAGATATACCTAAATTTTGAATACCATTCGAGGGCCGTCGATTCTGAAATGGCAATAATATCAGGAACGACGGTCACTAAAATTTTGAGCACCCAGGCCAAGGCCAATTGGATAAATTTTGTGGCCTAATTTGCTTCCAGCCCACAGAGAGTCTTTTCGTTCAGGCACATTAAGAATATTATATTATTTATCATTGTATATTCAAAAAGATGGCTAGTGTGAGCATGAAGTTTTGAGAACACCTCGATCAGGTTTTATAGAGGAAAAATTGGGTAAAACTCTGAATGAATATCAATCAAATTTTTACATATGAATAAAATTCTGGTTCTCGAGCCATAAAGGATTATCTGAACGCTAGGGATTAAATGCTCATTCATAGGCCTCCCATAACATGGGAAGGTTGAAATAAGCCTATCAGGAGGCGTCAAAGATATTGCGTATGCCTCGATATTATCTTCTCAACTTCTTTCATAGTTGGAGAAGTATTGACCGAAGAATTGAAAAGAAGACAATAGTAGTAGACATGGAAAAGCGAGGGATATTTTGGGCGTGTGAAAGGGAGAATGTTTGAATGGTACAATTGAGTTCAGGATCTTGTTATCACTATTCTCTTTCCTCTTTTGAGGAATATTATTTCATTATGAAGTAGGCCAAGTCGGCCGGAACGGAAGGTATTTATTTTATATTTGAATCTCTGTTTTTGCTTCGGTTCTGAGGAAAGAGAATATTGATAACAAGATTGTACCATTGTACCATTCAAACATTCTCCCTTTCACACGCCCAAAATATCCCTCGCTTTTCAATGTCTAACAATAGGGCATGGGACGCTCCACTTAATCTGAGTAAAACATTGACCATTCCTCGGAAACAGCACCTCAATTACAATCGAATGCATACTTAACTCTTAATATATATACAACATGCCATGAATCATAAGATTAAATCAAATTTACCTAGTATTAAATATCTAGCAAAATACTTTTAATGATTTACTTCCATCAATTATGGATTGTTGTGGTATTCAAAAGTATGTATTTATATGATTTTAAAATGCCAAAGGGGAACAATAAATCCCAATTCTCAATAACTATTGAGGAACATCAAATGTGAAGGAAGTTCGATACGAACGTGCATCTATTTAAGTACTAATTGGGCTTAAGGAGTCTGTTTATTTATGGTATATTAAATGTCAATGGAAATACTCAATTCATATTAAAATAGAGGCGATAAAATGAAAAAGAAGTGTGATACGCTTTGTTTGTTGAAGTCGAGTCTTGGACCCCAGGTGGCATCGAATACAAGATCTTAGCCCATACACTAGAACACACAACGTCTTAGCCCATATTGCTCACTTATTCTAACTCGAAAAGACAAACATATAGTTACCAATGTCCCAATTCCTAAGAATTGCCAGGATCTGCCTTAGCTTTGGTGGAGTTGAACTTGCGTTTATTCACAAATCAGCAGAGCGGCATTCGGTACCACCAATTCGGTATTCGGTAGATTTTATTATATATTTACCGAATATCGATCGGTGCCGTAGATAAGAAAGAAAGAGAAATTATTTATATATCTGCTCTGTGACTTCTTCATATGCATTTAGTATCAGCCAATTTATAACAAAAGACAATGAAGTACATAATTTTTTATATTTTTTTAGAGATTATGTGAAATTTAATACATGTTATATTTATATAAATCATCACTCGAATTTTGAAGGAAATGGAAGGCAATAGCAAACAAGTATTTTCCTTAACTGTCTTTTGTTAGTCGTTGTCCGATATATAATACGCTTTCAGCTCCGGAGTTGTTTATTTATTTGTTCAACTTCTTCACACCAGGTAACAACGCTTCCAGTTCTAAATACCGATTTACATTCGGTAGTCGCAGCTCTGAAAATCAGTTACTGAAGTTACTGTAATTTTGTAAAGTATTAATTACCCAAGAAAAAAAAAGTCAATCCATGGAGAGAAACATAAAATGAGAAGAAAGTTCGGTACAAATTTGTGTTCTCTTCACTAGTAACTTAGCTCATTGATCATTATCATGTTTAATTATTTAGGAAATACTCGATCCACGAAACAGACTGAGATATTCTACAAAGGAAAATGAATAGAAAGAAAGATCGGGACGGACCTGTATCGACTTTAATATTAATTGGCTCCAGGAACGGCAGGAAGTTGCCATTACATTCTAAATTAGAGGATATAGGTAACACTCTATTTTAGAGACTAAAATATTGTACAGAGGAACATAACATATGACACACGTTCAACTTGCATTAGTAATATGGCTTCAAAAGTGTATAACGTTAAATTTCGCGGGAAGCAATCAGATTATGAAATGCTAAAAATATATGAGTACAAAAAATATGGCGAAAGTTTTGTAAGGGATTTTTTTCTACTTCAATTCTAGATATACAAAATACAATAGGAAATACTCGATTTATATAGGCGACAAAAATGTTCTTCAGAGTTACATAAAGAATAATGGAAGTCCGTAAATGCAAATCATATTGAGCTTATGATGGTATTCTTTATGCTTGCAAAAAAATATACTTTTCTTTAAGACACTGTAACTAGGAAGTAAAAGAAAAGGTCAGGTAGAGGGCAAAAAAAGGTGGGCCTAAATTAATTTTGTGTATTCATTACAATAAAACAATACGAATATTTTAATTACTTTTACTGATCATCATAATATTTTTTAAACGCATGGTTAGCTATGAAAATAACGATTTACCTCAATTAATTAAGTCACATAATATTTTTATTTCCGAAGCTTAACGCTGGCTTATTTTATTTTTGAAAAAGGAACTACTCCAACATTATGACATACTTATAGTTTTCTAATGATTTCTATCTAACCTAAGCTGTAAATATGTAAACAAATTGACAGAAGATATATCAATATATTACTTTGGTAATGTATGTTATTATGTATTGATATAGTAAAATAATACGACATACTTTGGTCGATACTACCAACTAATTATTTTTCTAAATATGTTTGGTTGGTTTTACATACAATAATTTTATTGATGTGGTCCTGTGTTAGTATCTGCGGTCGGGGATTACTCGGATATCTACTATTAAAATCCTGTCTGCTATAAAAAATAACCCAAAAGCATACCAATCAATACGAGTACCAACTGAGAAAATGTTATATTTCAATCCGTATATAATTGACCAAAACCACCGAATCTCAAGTAAATCTAATAAAATAATCTCGAGATCCTATTTAGATAAGTCAACCACATAGAGATATAAAGAAATAGAGAGCTTATTGGATTCTTCAGAGGCATACGTCATATTGCCCAATATAAACTAATCTTAAGCTAGTAGTTTATTTATCTTTGAGTTAGACGTTTATTTTTACAGAATGTGATTGGTTATACCTATATAAAGTAGGCTGTTTATAAGGAAACTTTAATATTTAATTATTCAATTGTCCGAAGAACTTGATGATGCATGGCTTTTATGCGATTGATCTTTTAGAAGTATGCACAACATCAGAAAATAAACCAAGAAACAAACAATGTTTTTTGCACTTTGAATTAACATCACGGTCTAACTATTTTGCAAACATAATTAAAACTTACTTTTTTAGCATTTAAAGGTAATATTGTAGATCAACATTTGCTCGACTTATTCACAAGCTTCTAAGTATAAAGACTTCTTTATACTATTTATATTTATAAATGAACAATATATCTCTGAGAATTAAGTTAATAAAACGCTTAAGTTATTTTAAACACATTTTGTTCACTTAGTTTTATAGAGGTGGGCTCAAAACAAGTTATAAAATATCGTTATCGTTATGCATCTATTTGTTTACATACATCTAATCCACTACAGACCTCTCGTCCTATGGGCCATATTGACCTGTCTTCACCTTACCTTTAAATAAGAGATATATTCATAATAGTTTATATAGCATTAAGAACCAAATTATATCATTGACTTCCTGTCAAATTAATATTTATATCTGAAAAGGTACATTGTTTATCCTATATTTGTTAGCTATTTTCCAAGTTTTGAAATACTTAGAGTAACATTGTGGTTCAAAAATGGACTGGTTATTCTCTGCATTTAAAAGACGAGCAGATACCCCATCTCAAGATCGCTACATTTATACTAAGAAAGCCTGCAAGTCAGTAGAGTCCGGTTTTGGTCACCTCCATATTGACGGAACCCTTGTTGATTGTAAACTCATGGGTTATTTTCTCACTTGCTGGTGTGATGAAGAGTTAAAACGATGTCTTTTGCAGGAGAAATGGATAAATGTATGGGTCCTGAACTCACATGTATTACGACTTGCATGCATTTTTCCATGATGGACATATTCCAATGAAGACCACGCTGTTAAAGTATTTTTGACCTCAAAAATCTATTTGTTAGCATGGGAAGAGATTTTTTTTTAACAAATCTTTATTTCTATGAAGTGATTGTGTATTAAAATACATAAATAGACATTTAGTCTAAAATTAAAACTTCAAAAAAAAGATTAACAAACATAAAATCAAATAAATAACTTAACATAGAATGCACAACAATAAAAACAATAACTTAACATAGAATGCACCACAATTAAAAGAAATATTTAAAAAAGATCAATAAAATTTCAATAGCTTTTTATTATTTTAAAAGACTGTTTGACTTTGATGGGAAATATTTTATTTCTTTCGCGGCGACACTCAAGAGTCTTCCACAACTGACGGTATCCGTAGCGAAAGTGCTCCATATCTCGCCGCCGCTGAGAGCATTATGGCTCTGAGTTCCTCGGATCGGATGTATTCGTTGGTGGTCAACCTCTTTGCAATAAGAGCCTTAGCATTTATGATAGTATAAGTAATCGCTTTTGAAGCATCTGATCGGTTTTCTTGCTTTTTTGGAAAACCAAACAATAAAACACCTTTCATAATGTCATTGGGAGAGTTGTTCAATCCCTTAACATTAAGAGCTAGAAAGGTCTTCAAAATTGATATTGCAGGACAATCCGCAAAGGCATGTAACGTGTTGACATATAATTTGCCACAGTCCTTGCAATGATTTTTAAAAATGATGCAATTGGAGGAAATCTGTAAGTGGGCCGTAAATTGTTTCCCATCGTGAATCCCTGACGTGGAACACCGAATTATTTTCCTCCAATCATCGGGAAGTTCCAGCAATTCCATGTAAAAGTTTACTATGTTGTTGACATTTTCTTTGAGATTAGGAGGCATCATCTTGAAATGCCAGGGACATGGCATCCTATGCATTTTAGCAGCTCTTTGAAGAGGGTATTTGAATCTTCCATCTTTACTAAATTCGAAGTTTGTTGTGGAATTCAAATCAAAAGAGCCATGATCCAATGCTAACTCCTCGAGTAAAGGTGGGGTGCCCAAATTTCTGAAGAAGAATGGACTGCTTGCGTTTTGATGAATTATATCCACTATACTTTCCCCACAATACACTGGACTAAACTTCCATATTATACGTTGGGCCGCTGTCCATATTTTTGATAAAACTTCTGTTGTCTTATTCGTTAAAATGGTTCCAATAAAAGCCTTAAATAAAGATTACTTTTGGTGATAGGTTTTCTCCATTCCGTTTCTGGATTTTGGGTTAAATCGATAAAAAACTTTCAAATAAATTTTTGGAATAATAATGGATAGATTAATGGATTTCTTTTTCTTCTGAAGATATTTCATTAGAATTCGGCCTCATTCCTCACTATTTCTCTTTTAATGCTTCATCTTTTTCCAGTTCGAAATCCGAGTTGTCTTCAAAGTAAATCTAATATAATAATCTCTAGATCCTATTTAGATAAGTCAAACACATAGAGATATAAAGAAATAGAGAGCTTATTGAATTCTTCAGAGGCATACGTCATATTGCCCAATATAAACCAATCTTTATATCCCTATGATCAGCTCACGATGACGTAGTACAAATTACTTTGTTTATTTTGGACACAAACATACAGATGAACGACGATGTTTCTCTGCTATTGAAGGAATAAGCTTGACCCGTCTTTGTTCATTTTTTGTAGTGCTTATGTTCTAGCATTTTTATTTATTCTCAGTCCATAACAATTGTACATGCACAAAAAAGAGAATGTAAATAAAAGGATGTTAAAGCGTAAAAAAAAATAATTAAACATTTTACTTTTTTTAAACATCACATTTAACAAAAACTAAAATACAATTTTAATAAAATCAGTTGTCATAATAAAAAGCATATACTAGCCATAAACTTTTTAATCCTTGAATTTACTAGATTCGAAACAATTTACGAAAACTAATTAAAAAATCAAGCAAAATATGTAATGTTTCCTCTACCTTTTAATTTTAATAACATCGTTATACAACGCTTTTGATGTGTGTACTCCATGACGTCACTGGATCATGGGGAATCTAAGAAAAGGTGTTAAATAGTCTTCTAAATATCAAAAGCTTTAAAATTCCTCGAATTAGCCTCAACTCAAAATCCTTTATGGATAAGGAACTACATGAATCATCCGTGTGTTAAACGGGTTTAAATATTTTAATGAGTTTAACATTCTTGTATATTGTTATGTATGGTCATGTAGTCAGGTACAGGGGCATATATTACTAAGGAAAACATCTATCCATATACCCATTTCTGGCCATTGTTCATTAATCATAAATGACTTGAGCAAGTCTAACAACTATATTAAAAAAATATGACAAAAATCGTAAAGCATCCATATAGCAAAACGAAAAGTAATTATTTTATTCCAAAAAAGATTAAAAATAGATTTTTATCCTGATTTTAGCCATAATGGGTTTCTCATTGAGGGAAACCTTTGGCTTATACTTGAGGATACTCACAGAAAACACGTACTTTATAATTTAAATTTAGCTCTGACATTTTTGCTTCACAACATCTTTCACAAAATGTTAGGCGGTATAAATCAAAAACTGAGGGATTGTAGATCACGTTGCAGCTTTTCGAAGAATTATGTTACTGAGGGATGAAAATCAGCTTATGATTTTGGGTGCTATCCAGACTTGTTGATTTGTCGTTCATTTGTAATCGTTCGTCGTTCGCAAACAACGAACGACAAAATTTTGTCGAACGACATCAAAAATACCTGTCGTTCGTTAAAAAATTCATACAGTAACTTGCAGGTTGAATTATTCAAAATTTCTTCAAGAATATGGCGCCCCTGGCACAAAAAAAACAAAAATAATAGATTAGTAGTTTTTATTTTTTCATATCCTTTTTGATGGGAGAAATGCCTTTTCTAAAAAAATGTCGTCACATTTTTTCAAAATGACGATCGACAAACGAACGACAATTTTTTGCGAACGTCAACAAGTCTGGTGCTATCGTTTGGAAGAGTGCTTAGTTATACAGGGTGCGCCAGAGAAAATTACTTACTTGAAAGGTCAATAAAAATTAAGTACATCAATTATTGTTTATATTTTATTCTATTTGAGAATACAATATCCCAATTTTTTTGCATACAGTTTTAAAATGGTATTGGATAAATGGTGACCTCCATTGTGCATACACTCAGTTAATTCTATATAAATGTCGTTGTCAAGAATAGTCCTCCCATAATATGTTAAGTATTTTAGTATTTATTAATGTTATGTAATCGTTAATGTAAAAATGTAAAAAATTGACAATGTAACAGATTTGATGGAAAATAAATTGTTGTAGTGAGGTACCAAAAAAAATGGTGACTTCCATTGCTGATTAAGTCGATTTTGAAATAGTGTCTTTACAGGATATCAATTTTATGTTGGCAATGGCGTCGCGAATGCTGTTCTTGAGGCGTGCTATTGGTCCGTGATCGATCGACATAAGCCAGGGATAAAAAAAATGCATGGAGTCAAAACTTTAAAGAGTTCCAGCCATTGGAGATTGCTTCTCAGAGAAATGAGGCGGTCGAGGATATATTGTTGATACAAATCATTGATGTGACTTCATCTTGCGACACCACATGTTCATTTCTTCGAGTCTTGGAATGAAAATTATGTGTTCATATTCCTATAACAAGCTCTATTCACGTTAACTGCAGGTTCGTTTCCCTATCAAAATAAAGACCTATAATTTCCATTACCGACATCGCACACCTGACAGTTACTCGTTCACAATTGAGTTTCTTCTGGGTGAAGCTCACACGGTTTTACATTACACCAAAACGCATGTTTTGCTAATTTGGAAGTCTGCCTCGTGACTCAAGAAAAAAAACCCACTAAAGTCATGAATAGACTTAATCAGTATATGCGCAATGGTGGTTGCCATTATTTTATGTCATTTTCAAGATTGCATGAAAAAATAGAATATTGTAGTCTCAAATAAAAAATATAAAACAATAACTGAAGTGTTTTTGACCTTTCAAATAAGTAATTTTATCTGGAGTACCCTTTTATAGATTAAGTATTTATAAATAAGCGTTAGAGTGTCAAAAAACAATTGAAGACTTCAAGGGGCATTCTTGACTAAGAATACTACACAATGACTTTTCTTATAACATGCTTGATTGAAACAAAAGGATCGTGATTAAAAATGCAGTGGTAAAATGCTATAACTTCACTCGTAACTGATAAGAATTTCATCCTTCAGAGCACTGAATGGCTTGATTCATTGGCCTTGATCAATTACTCTTATGAATCAATTGATTGACCCTTTGATTATCCCTTATCAAATAAATAAAGAAACTCCTCTTACTCAGGAAAAGGATGAATATTTATTTTTGTTTTATCATCCATAGCGATATTTAGACTAATACTTTGACGATAAGGTGGGACAAGAAGAAATAAAATAAGTATTGCCAACAGAAAAAAATGTTTATTTGTGAGTTTCCAAGAACCTTCATAAGCCCATACTTATTCATGGCGTAAAGTCCTGTTGAAAACAGTGGAGATAAATAAAAGCATTTGAATATTGGCGCCCTTTCCCCCGCTTATAAAAAAATGAGGGAAACAAAAGGATGATCTCAAGTAATTTATGATGTTATTAAATAGAACCATCATTATTATTTATATAACTTAATTAATGAAGACTCCAACAATTGAAGAATCTACTAATTATAATAGTAATTAACTACGACTCAGAGAGCTATCATTTCCCGATGAATTGTGTAAATACGTAGAAGAAGGAAGCATAAGACTTTTAAATGTTAATATACGTACTGAGTCAACTTGAATCCAAATATTCAGATTCAACAAAATAACTAAAATCATTCAAACATCAATGTTTCATAAAACGAAAATATAACAAATATGATATCATTGCTCGTGTGTGGTCTTCTTTTTTGATATTGAAGAAAACGGAGTGAATTTCATCCAGGAATCATTAGTATGGAATTCAAAAGCTTAATTCAACATACCATTTTGATTAGGAAAAGGAAGTTGTATAAATCAAACGTATTATGAAGTTGAAATCCAGGCATAAATATTTATTCTTTTTGGTTTGAAGTATATTAGTTGGTAGACTATATATTGGCTATCAAAAAGAATATTGTGTTATTTAAGATAATCAAATATTAAGAGACTCCCATGCCTTATATTAAGATAAATACGGAGCTATGAATGAACTGTTTTACTTCAAACTTTACAGGAATCTGATAGTACATACTTTCATAGTCCAAATGATTTTATTTATTTATTTTGGGATGTCGTAATATTAGTAAAAACAAGTTTCAGAGTAAGAATCTATTGAATCTGCCGCCTCCATAATCAACACAAACGTCACATAGATGTCACAACTTTCAAGTAAACAGGTTATTATATATTTTGTATCTTAAATTATGGCCATCATCTTTTTTTAATGTAATGAATTTTTTATGAATAAACCATCAAAGCCTGTATTTTAATTTTTAACTCTATTTTAAGTAACACTTCTGCATTCACTTACAATAAGAACCTGTGGACATATGATCATATATCTCAGAGTGTTAAATTTCATATTGTTCGAATCTTTGATAATATTTATCAATACTATAAAATGAAGAGATAGAGAATCATGAGCTGTACTAAAGTTAAACTATCTATCAGACTTATAATTTGTCGTTCTTTGTAATCGTTCTTCGTTCATCGTTCGCAAACGATGAACGACGAACGAAACAAAAATTCCAATCGTCGTTTTTGGCGCCAAAAAAAGACTAAGATTTTCCCCTTTGATTTGTTACGAAGAAAAAAAATGTTTGCCTTTTTATTTGCAAGTTCCTTAAAAATTAAATAATATATTTGAATACCATTTTCCAAATCACAGAATTCCCCAATTATTCAGATTATTTAAGAAACTTGTAAAGAATTACATTCAAATAAAAAGGCCAATACGTTTTTTTTCTTCGTAACAATCACAATAACTTTTAAGCAACCTCAACGAATACCTATAGGTATTATTTAATCAGTGCCTTAGAGTGGTACATAGAGTCTGGACGAAAGACTGATGCTCATAACATAAGCTGACAAAAACCCATAACAAACAACTTTATATAATAAATTAATAGGTGTTTGGATTTAATAGCAAATTTAATGTTATTTGTATAAATCAACGGGATATATTTTAATGTAAAAAGATGGTCATCGAATTGAATTTGCTATGAATTGCATTATTTTTATGATTTGCTACTATTGTGAGCAGAAATAGGATTTATATGTTGAATAACAATATTATTGCATTTCTAATTTTATTCGTATGTGGGAAGCCTTTCATCAATCACAAAACCTTTTTGTTTTTATATTTTATATCTCTAGGATCAGTCATCAAATAGTTTTTCGTAATACTTTACCCAGAATAAGAGCAACAAATGATCGTTCTGGAGTCCAATTAGTTTCAAGAGTAGAATGAGAATATTGGCAGTAGCCTCATTCTACTCTTGAATTGTGCGATGTACGATAGGATTGCCTTTAGACATAAGTTTTCTCCGATGGCAGTATGTGGGCTGCTTCTAAGGTTGTTTTTTTTTACTCCGGAAAAATCATTTTGTTGCTCTTATTCTGGGTATAGTTTTAAGAGAAACCTATTTTGATGACTGATCCTAAAACATAAAAACAAAAAGGTTTCGTGATTGGTGAATGGCTGCCTACATTACGAATAAAATTAGAAATGCAATGATATTGTTATTTACATATAAATCCTATTTCTGCTCAAAATAGTGGCAAAATCATAAAATAATGCAACTCTTAGCAAATTCAACTCAATTGCCATCTTTTTACATTAAAATATATCCCCTTTGATTTATAAAAATAACATTAAATTTGCTATTAAATCTAAACACCTATTAATTTATGATATTAAATTTGTTTGTTATGGTTTTTTGTCAGCTTCGAGTTATGACGCATCAGTCTTTCGTCCAGACTCTACTACTCTAAGGCACTGTATTTAATAAGATCAATACTTCGTCAACCTAAATTATTCTTTTTTTTACTTTCATCCCAGATATCGAATTATAAAAACTGTACTGAAATGCAAAAAATATTAGATATTGATTATTTGATAGACTTGAAACAAAATAAATAGCCACTTAAATAGAACACTAAAAAATGATCAACGTTTTGCAATATAAAGCCTATTTTTTCGGTTATTATTAAAGATATTGAAATTATAAAAATGATTTGAAATGCACTGACATACTAGAAAAAATAATACTTATGACTTTGTGGTTATTCTTACTTTGCACGAAGATAACTGGGGATGAACCATTAAAAATGAAGAAAAATCCTGATTTTAAAAATTGATCATAAAGGCCAACCTTTATTCAGACGATATGTTAAGTGATATTTTTGGAGTCTACGTAAAAATTGGGACTCAAATTAGGAATTTCAGCCTTAATTTTGTTAAATAGTGTTATTTATACTATATTTTATATCCTTCAGGAGAATGAAGTGTGCAAAGCCACGACATCAAGAGGAGTTCGTTTCTTTGGAGCGAACAGTAACTGATTTGGCGTATTTATGACGAATGTCTCGGCCATCTGGAACATATACTAAAGACATAATCAGAAGCGGTCCTAGTTACTTTGTCAAACTTTTTTTCGCAAATAGATACAACCCAAAATGACACAAACTAAATAATTTAATCATATAAATACTTTTTAACTACAAACCATTTTTCAAACTGTTAATATGAAGCAAAACAATATTGTTTATGATTACAACCATGCAAATAATTGATGACAAATACATTTACAGATGCGAAAAAAGTATTTTAAAGCCCTCCTCTATTCTTAATCATCAAACCGTCATCTTCTTCTTGTAAAGAGGCACACGTGCATTGAGGGGTCGCTCACATTGTTCATAGCAAGGCCAGGATAGAGAGATGAGTGAATTGACGTTTAAAGCCACTTATACACACATACATTGGAGCTGAGGGATCACAAAAATGTTTTGTATGTTCGTACATGTATTTTTATAAGGACAATAATAAATATATAATCCTTCATTTTAGAATATAATTTGTTCTTTTTATATTGGAGGACAATAGTAGAAATAATAAAAACAAAAACAAGCAGTGGAAGGGCCAGTGTCTACAAGCAATAAGAGTAAGGAAATCTATTAAAATGCGTCATGGAACAGTGTATGGAGGGGGGTAAAGCACTTTGACGTGTATTTCATTTTCTAAAAAGTTTGAGGAAGCACCAGAGGACGAAGGGTCTTCAACAGTCAGAGGTGAGTGTTTATTACCCTTCTCAGTTATTTGTATAGTTACATACACAAAAATGGCATGCGTCTAACTGCCTGAGTCCAAGGAGCCTTCCAGTTGATATTTGGACTTTGAGCTCAATATGCTCTTCACTTAAGGAATGAGGACATTCAAACAGAAGTAAGGGTAAGTAATTTAAATATTTAAATGAAAGACGGTTTCTTGAGGGTGGCTTGAGGCTCTGACATTTAAAAACCTTCCTAAAAAAAATATAAACTAATCTAAACGAATATATAACGGAACGATGACGGAACGGAAAGAAAGTGGAACGCGTGCAAGCCTGTATATATCTATATATATATATATATATATATATATATATATATATATTATATATATATATATATCGATAGTTAGCTATCTCGAAAATTTCACACGCTATCTCAAAAATTTCAACGGGAGCGTTCTTATCGCATATTTTTGCATGGGAACAGACTGTATGGCGCCACTCAGGTTAGTATATAAGGTGAGTAATTGCGTCATTTCTATCATTCATTCTACTCGCCCCTGAATATGGAGACACCCAACTATCACTCCTACATCTTGAACCGGATCAAGCTCGCCAGGACAGTCAACGAGATCTACGGGGACCTGCTCTCTACCTTCCTTGACTCCTACCCTGGCCTCTCCACCGGTGTCCAGTAATTTCTTCGCGCGTAAATTCGTCGCAGACCTTTTTATAGCCGTTTTTTTGTCGTGGGTATTTGCCTCACTTGCTCTTTTATATTCAGTCAATTTTGTCGTTCTTCTTTTTGTCGTTGGTATTTTTGTCGCGAAGCTTTTTTGTAGTGTAGTATTTTCCTCGTTCATCTTTTTCTCGTTGGTATTTTTGTCGCGTAGCTTTTTGTAGTGAAGCGTTCTCCGCGCGATTTATTTTCTTACTTTGTAGACCTAATTTCACGGACTCAGTTGGGGTCTCATAGGGTTTTAATCTACCGCTGACACTTTTTAGGTTGTTCCGCCAGGAGTACTATGGATTGAAATAGACCGTCGACTCTTATTAAGGTGAAAAACACTCGGCCTATTTTATGAAAAACTCTTGAGCTGGTTTTTCTTACGACCCAGAAGAGTCTGTTGTATATTTCGAACCAATGGGGCACCCAGCTGAGGGCGGTGAAATCCTTTAAATTAAGGTATATTTTTTTAGGCCGGGAGTTTTCACCTTAAGAAGAGTCGGCGGTGGATTTCAAACCCATGGGACACCCGGTTAAAGTAGGCACATGCCGTTAGATTAGGGTCTAAGAAAATATTAGGCCGGGTGTTTTCCACCTTAATAAGTGTCGGCGGTCAATTTCAATCCCATAGTACTCCTGGTGGAACAACTAAGGCTCAGGTGTGCATAACTCTAAGGCCGTTTGTCTATTCTCCCAAAAAAAGTGTCAGCGGTATAAAACCCCATGGTACTCCCGAGTGAGCCGCGAGATTAGGTCTACAAAGTAGAAAATAAATCGCACGGAAAACGCTTCACCACAAAAAAGCTACGTGACAAAAATACCCACGAGAAAAAGACGAAGGAGAAAAATACTACACTGCAAAAAGCTTCGTGACAAAAATACCCACTACAAAAAGAAGAACGACAAAATGAACTGACTATAAAAGAGCAAGCGAGGTAAATACCCACGACAAAAAAACGGCTATAAAAAGGTCCACGACAAATTTACGTGCGATGAAATTACAGTAAACTCTCTCCACCCTCCAGAGATGGCACACTGAGTTCGATAAGGGTGTTTTTGCCCTGGAGAAGAAGACCCGTCCTGGACGTCCCGGGAGACGAGGACAGAGGAGAATGTGGCACGTGTGAAGTGCCTGGTCGAGGATAACTCCCGGATGACCACTCGACAAGTTGCTGCAGAAGTGTCCCTACCATCTACAACTGTTTTCAGGCTTCTGACAGAGGATCTAGGGCTCCGAAACCTCCTCAGCGTGCTCGTGCCTCACTAGCTCTCTGAAGCCAACAAGACGCAGTGAGTGAAGTGCTGTCAGGACCTCCTGAAGCTATTCCAGGACCACGGGGAGGACTTTCTGGGTTCTCATCTGTTAGTCCAGGACAAGTCCTGGTTCTACTGGGATTCGGTGGAGCGGAGGCAAGTCTGGGTGGAGCCCACGGGGAACCGGTTCTCGACCCCCTGTGTGAAACAGACAGCGAGGAAGACGATAATTCTGATGGGGTTCACCTGCAAGCCGAGGCGGGTATCGATCACTGCACTACCTGCCGGGACCACATTCCTTCTTCATTTCTCCATAATTGAAGGGAAAACAATAAAAATATTTTTTTGTGGAATATCCATATATTATTTAATTTTGGGAAATGCTACATGTTTCATTGATAAATTTTATATGCAACCATGAATCAATTAATTTTCTATACATGCTCACGCTCGTTTTTATATATGTTTATTTATACCGTATGTTATTTTTTAATTAAATATTTTCTAGTAAAACTTTATTTTTTAATACTATTGTGAATTGAATTATATGATAATAAAAAGTAGTACAATTTAGCAAAAAAGAAATTATGTTTTTCAATATCTTACATGAATATAATATAGACGCAAAGTTATATATTAATATATTTATTGCTTACCTGCAAAAAATATCATAACGTTGAACGAATAAAAACAGAAGTCTAACTTGATACAAACATGTTATGAAGAAGAAAAGTAAAATTTATTTTGCCAATTAATTTTGATACGTCCATGTGAGGATACTGATAAAATATCCAATATATGGTTTCTGGTAACCACAACGAACACTATATTTTTGAAATTAAATAAACATCCTTTAAATCGAAGGAATAACTTTAAGAATACATGGTTTACAATATAAAAGAACACTCTTCTGTAAATGCAATCCCTTTCATCTTGGATATTTGAAAATCTTTTTTTAAATGTTATGCATTACGTGACAATCAAATAGCTGACAATACAAAAATGTTCTACTTCTTTCAACTTACTCCTTTGTAATATTGTCAAAGCAATGTCATTTTTGTGCCGATCCTTATTGTCCTTCTATATTAATTAAGGTGATATGTCTTTCCTATCATATAATGCCTCCTCGAGAAAAACTATCAAACGTTCTTGTGGCCATTGAATGTCACACATTTATGTATGTTGTTTTGTTGTTGCTTGAAATAAATGGATATTGAATAAAGATCATATTTATTTAACCACTTGAAATTCCAAATATGCTGCTTTGCCCTTGTCAGGTCATTTAACTCTTTTTATAAATGCATAAATACGTTTCGATACTCCATATGTAATAAGAAAGTCTCATTTGATATGACGAATATATCTTCAATTTGCTTTTCTTTAAATTTGTCAACTGCTCTCTATATTTTTCGATAGTATGATTTTTATCTTCCATGTAGAATGAAAAGAGCGGGAACAATTTAAAAAGAGCAGCTGATTTTTTGGAATAGGTCTTTAGATCACTCTTCTCTGTTGAGGGGGTGAATATCTACTACATAGAGCAAAGAATTTATTATTGTAGAAATAAAAGTCGTTCCTCATGGAACATGTCATGTATGAATGTTTGAAATAGATGTAAGGTTTTGACGAAAACTGACTTATTTATCATTATATATACATTTACAAAGAACTAAGAGAGGAGATCTGTATGATTCAGTTGACTTTTAGATCCTTAGGAGTGTGTACCTTAAGTCCATAGAGATATAAAGACATAGAGAGCTTATTGGATTCTTCAGAGGAATACGTTTTGTCTCGAATATAAACAAATGTTTCTATCTCTATCATCAACTTACGATGACGTAGATCAAATTACTTTGTTTATATTGGGCAATGGCGACAGCTGAACGATGTTTCTCGGCTATTGAAGGGAATAAGCTCTCTATATCTTTATGAGAGCAATAGGTGGGCGTAGTAATAGTACAGCTGACCGGCCTATGACGTCAGTTAAGTATTGAGGTGTTTGGTGTGACGTCATATATAGAATACTAAACAACAATAAGTCCTCACTCTGACGATACCATGTACAGGAAGAAAATAAAAAATAATGCCAATAAATAAAAAATATGTTGAATACAACAAAAGCATGTTTAATAAAATGTATTATGATCAAAGATCAAACTGCGCCCTCAACATTGAAAGTTGAACACGCTTACGAAATGAACTAGCGTATCAATCTATTAATATCACTCCTCTTCTGTCAAGCCATTATGTTATGAAATAATGTCCCTGTTTGTTAACCATAGTAATTATAGCACAAATTGGCTGGCTGAAATTTTGTTTTATGTAAGGAACGTTTTCCACGACTGGTCAATTACTTAACAGTACCTGGAATCTAGCCCCCCCCCCCCCCCCCTCGCAAAATAAAAGTTTGGTTTTAATTAAAAGTGCATAATTGTTCTTCGTGCCCTCCTTGTAAACAGGATATATTTTCTAAGAAAAACATAACTCTTAATAATAAATCCTTGGCATGGAAAAGAAGTGTCCGGCATTTGAAATACTTATGTAAAATATTTCAAATTACGGACTGTAAAGTTCTTGTGGCGATCGCATTTAGCCAGAGACTCTAGATGGTTAGTGTAACATTTATCCTTGACGGCTTCCCACACAAAATAGGACAACGGAGTCAAAGTACAGCTACGAGGTGGCCAGTGGACGTTGCTGTTTCTGCATACTATGAGATTGTCGAAGACAGTGAACAAAATATCTACTGTAAAGTTTGACTGTGTGGCATGTAGCACTATCCTGTTGAAACCAAATATCATCGATGCCTTACTTTTCCATAAAAAATCTTACAAATGGCCCGATAGCATTCACCGTTGGTTGTAACGGCAGTTCTTTGCCCGTGTTCGAAAAAAAAACTGGGTCGATGATGCTCGTTGAGGATGCCTTGACCTTTCCAAAGATGCGTACAGATTTTCTCATCCCCAAATTCGGAAGTTTTGTTTATTGATATATCTGCTGCGGTGGAAATGCACCTAATATGAAAAAATGATTTTCCGTAAAAAATGTTCTTCTTCGATAAAGCGGTCTTTGGTCCAAAAACCAAAAACGGATGCAATAGTCATGCGAGTTCGGTTCCTTCACTAATTGGATTTGGTATTCGTCAAAATTCGTTGCATAAATGTCCAATTTCTACGAACGGAAACGCATTTTTTATCCATTAACGAACCAATTTCGCGAACACGCTTCACCTATTTATCCAAAAACTACATGGAAAACACTTTATTTCGACCGAATTTCGTGAGTATTTTTCATGCAACTTTGTTTGAAGACATTTCGTGAACCGGAGACCTTTTACAAATTATTAGGCAAAATAAGAATGTTATTACAGCCTTCTGACATCAAAAAATTGTTGTTCAAAAAGCAATATGATTAATATATGCTACCCCCTAAATAAAGAAGGTTTTCCTTTTACACTTTTTATTAATTATGGCCCCGTAGGAGTAAAATATTAAAGGAGTCTGTCAAATACAATGTCTTAAAAAAGTATCTTAGATTGACGAGTTGTAAAATAATCATTAAAATTAAGTAAGATCAGACTTCAATTGACAACCTTAAATAATGACTTTTACTAACTGTATCTTAGAAAAAGGGGTCAAGATATGTAGAAGAGTTAATATTTCCATACAGAAAAAACGGAACAATACATGAATAGGTAAATCATCGAGTGGAATAAATAACCTAAATATTGCCTCAATAAGATTGAGAGATGCAAAAAACAAATTATATATAATTATTCAAAAGTACTTGAACAATATTTAAGTGTAGTCCACTCAAATACTAGCCTATCCTTGTATTTTCAACGTTTTTCGTATGTTTTTTAATATGGCTAAAATAGTTTTTCACAAGGTGAATGACAAGATGAAGCAGTATTCTTAAATTTGGATTCGTCATTCATCTTAAGACGTCCCGTGGCGTTCGTCTATGACGTCATGAGGGAGATGAATGAGATTAAATTTCAGAGACCCTAAGTAAAATTATCAAACATGACTTCTTAATGCAATAAAATTACATTTTAGTATATTTGTTACATTATGATTTCACAATTAAAGCCTTTATACGATGGCCAAGTATAACTTATACCCAACACTTAAAAGAAATTCAAAAATATGTTTTATTTTTATTCAATTAGTTTAGTTATGAATTATTTTATATTTAATAGAGCAGGGAAAAAGTGGAGTTACGTCAACAAACTTACTGATTAAAGCGGCAGCTGACTATTCAGTCGCTGTTTTCTGGCTTTGTAATTTATTATGACATTGATTTTCTATCAACGTATATAAAATAATAATTTTTGTGTTAAAAAAAGTACTCATTTTAAATATACATGTCCTTGACTTCTGAGAAATACTGTGGACTGGTTTAGCAGAATTAAGTCTCTCCCGTTAGTTCAACAGAAAATGTGTAACGTTATTTGAACTATAATGTTCATTTATGTTTTTTGACGCAACTGTTAAAAAGAGTTTTATTTATTTATTTATTTTTGTTATTTAGTGTATTTTTATATTACACTTTATTGATGTGGCAAATATGAAATAAAAAATACGTAACGAAAAGCCTGCAATTAATTAAGCTGAGGGACTTTACATTATTGATTTAACTTACAAATAACGTAGCAGAAGAAAAACTATTTGCAAAATTAAGGAAATAGGCTAACAAATAATTTCATTTGGTTTACTTCAAATATAAAAAGTTTACGTATTTGTACGCAAGGGGGCTCAAATATTCAAGAAGTACGTGCATAGTTTGACGTCACTCCCACTCATAATAGGTGTGAAACTGGACAGTAAGAACAACAAAAAAAAACTCTATGAGGAATAATGCATAAAAGTACAACATATATTCTCACGAGAGTGCTAAAGTAATTCAATAGTGATTGACAAGAACATAGTCCTTGCAAATAAATGTCTAGGCTGATTATGGGGGAGGAGGACTTTGAAATTCCCTTCAAGACATGCACAAAATAATATGACTTTCATGCCGTGGATATTGGAAGGGTGTATGCAGTGACCCTGTATTTTCAAACTCAGGTTGCTAAGAGAATAAAGCTTATATTGGAGTGGCCATTTTTATAGTTACAGAGCATTAAGGGTCAAAACTTGTAGTAAATAATGTGGAAGGCCAAAAGGGGTATCCAAGTCATAGAGATTTAAAGATATAGAGATCCGATTCCCTTTAATAGGAGAGATACATCGGCGTTCAACTGTCGCCTGTGCCCAATATAAACAAAGTAATTTGATCTACGTCATCGTAAGTTGATGATAGAGATAGAAATAATCTGTTATATATTCCTCTGAAGAATCCAATAAGGTCTATATATCTCTATGATCCAAGTCCATGGCATGAATGTATTTGGCGTGACGTCAGATGGAATTTGAGATGACATTATTATAGGTTTTATCATATATTACTCATAACCCAGGTCTCTGATTTCATATGCATAAAGTTGATTATCTTTAAGAATATTGTTTTCCCCGAAGGTAGGTGCATGACATGACAAAGGTTATCACTTATCCAAAAAATATGTCGGACTTCAATTGTTCAAGATCTTTTAGAAATCACATAATATTACAGCGTTCAAGCGAATTTTTTTACAGTGGTTGGAACAGAATATTTCGAGTCATATACAGAAAAGCTCGACAAAGAATGTAATATTTGAAACAATTCAGATTAATGAGTTGAAAATAAAAATGTTTTTTAATTAATTCAATAAAAGACTTGATATTATTTAAAATGGTAGACAAATTGTATCCAATAATTCCTTTGTATGAATATATTTAACATAATCCTTCTCCTCTTCAGAGGGGACTCAGGGATCTTAGATTCAACATAAACAGTAGTTATAAACGTCACATATAGAGTATTGTCAAATATATTGGGATTGGATAACCGACCGAAACAATGGTATTTTTCATTACTTTGACATCAGAGACTCTATTAGAGGACCTCTAAGCATTCCATTTAAAATCAATTATTTCATTGTTTGAAGAAAGATCGATATGACCAATGAAACATCACTAATTTCGTTCGAATGCATAGAAATTGGTTTTTTAAACGACATTAATGAATCATAGATATCAAAATAATAACATATTAATAAACATTATAGTTTATAAAATTAATATCTATATATATATATATATATATATATATATATATATATATATATATATATATATATCGGTATATACCGAATACCGGAACGATTCGGTATGATATCGGTATTCGGCAAATTTTATTATATATCTACAGTATCGATCAATATTCGGTACGGTAGATTAGAAAGAGAGAGAAAATTATTTATGTATCTGCTTTTACTTCTTCATATGCATTTCATATCGGGACAGTTTATAACAAAGGACAATTAAATACATCATTTGTTATAATTTATTAGAGATCATTTGAAATTCAATACATACTAATCTTATTTAAATTATATATGTACTTGGATTTTGTAGGAAATGGAAGGCTATAGATTTTTTTTAAATTTACTGTCTTTATCGTCCGATATTAAATGCACTTTGAGGTACTCTAGTATTCAATGCATAGCATAAGCTTATATTGAATGTCTATTTATGTATCTGTTCTA
Organism: Caligus rogercresseyi; assembly: GCA_013387185.1. Classification (NCBI taxonomy): domain Eukaryota; kingdom Metazoa; phylum Arthropoda; class Copepoda; order Siphonostomatoida; family Caligidae; genus Caligus; species Caligus rogercresseyi. The sequence goes on from CP045896.1 coordinate 17,817,407, forward strand.
TAATACTATAAGTTGTAGTTATTTATATATTTTGCGAAGTTAAAGTTCTTCACACAAGGGAGCGCTTGGGCAAAGCGACAGTTGAACGATGTTTCTCTGCTATTGAAGGGAATAAGCTCTCTATATCTTTATGTCTCTATGTGAATGCTACAAAAGTCATACTTTCAAATTTACCGTACCGATCGACAATCGGTACGGTATTCCATATTTGAAATCTATCGTCGGTAGTATCGAATACCGATTTACATTCTGTAGTTGCAGCTCTGATATATATATATATATCTATATATATATATATATATATATATATATTATATATATATATATATATATATATATATATATATATATATATAGTATATATGCTTCTCTCTCAATAATTGTAATGTTCTATGATTCGATCCAAATATTTAAACATGTTTGACCATGTCCTACACAAACAGAAGAAACAAACAAATACGACATATCTCCAATCTCATGGGGTCCCTTTAAACAATTACCTATTGTCCTGTGTGAGGGATATACCCCAAAAATAGATCTTCCTTGTCGTAGTATCCAACAATACATCCATAAATATTTATTCAAATAAAATAAAGATAAGTACCTTTCACACGTCAAAATAAGCAAATAAATTAAGAATAGTAAAAATAAACCTTGGAACGTCTTAAATAAGTTACTATAATTGCTGACTTTTTCATTCCAAAAAGTTCACAGGACAATAATATTTAGATTAAAATGGAATTTAATTTCAAATTAATCCATTCGGTGGGAAACTTAGTTTTTTTGATAACATTTTTTCATACAAGTTTTAAATGTTGTGTTTTCTAGTTCAGATGGATTGGGGCTTTTATGAATGGGCTATGGAAGATGAATTATATTTGGACATGAAGGTTAAGTCAACGTAGTTAAACAATTGAAGACAACAAAAGAGTTTTTAAACTATATATACATCAGGAAACGACCGGGTACCCGGCCCGTCGTCACTTTTTTTGGAAAGTCTTTTCTAAAAAAACGTCGTCACTTTTTTTGGAAAGTCTTTTCTAAAAAACTTCGTCACTTCAGAATGTCGAAGGAACAAAAATATATATAAGTCCCGGCCCAGCCCGGGTCCCGGCGAAAAAAGGTGTCCTGGTCGTTTCTTGATATATATATATATATAATATATATATATCAGGCTTGTGAACGGAACGCAAATTGAATGGCGTTCAGCTGAACGCACGTTCAATGAACGGAACGCTGAACGGAACGCAACTTTTTTTTTAACGCTGAACGTTGAACGCAAAAAAAAAAAGAATTTTGCGTTCAGCGTTCAACTTTTCCAAACATTTCTTTGACTTTTTTTCTAAAAAACGTCCTCACTACGCATTACTTTTTTGGGAAATTCTTTTCTAAAAAACGTCATCACTACACATTACTTTTTTTGGAAATTCTTTTCTAAAAAAACGATCACTACGCATTACTTTTTTTGGAAATTATTTTCTTAAAAAAACGCCATCACTTTTTCTGGAGATTATTTCTAAAAAAAAAAAAAACGTCGTCACTTTTTTAAATATTTGAACGCTGAACGCTAACGGAACGCTGAACGCAAAAACATTGAACGGAAAAAACATTGAACGGAACGCTGAACGGAACGCTGAAAGCCTCTGAAATACTATAAATATATATATAATATATATATATATATATATATATATATATATATATATATATATGTGTGTGTGTGTGTGTGTATAGAACATGACTTTAACTGACTTGTCAAGAAAAGCTGGAACTCTGTTCCAAATTATTAAATTCAAGTGATGCCTTATCAATATCAATTGTTTTTTTATTATGGTCTCTCTTTTGCAATTAGTCAACCACTTCTTAGAAAAAAAAATCTCAGTTTAGATATGGAGTCCCTTTAAACAACTTTATAGATATATTTAAGAATCATACATGTTGTTACTGTTTGTTTTACTGAGCATGTCTTTCACAGACTGATCTGAAGAAACTGTAATTGGCTACATAAAAAAAGCTTGAATAATAAAAGGTTGGCAGCCACGAGAGAAGTAATGTCTTATTCCATATTGTCATTTTAAACAATCACACTCTAGATTGGAGCTCCATCATGGGTTCCCTAAGCATGACTTAAATTAGAAATAGAATATCAAATATGGGGCCCTTCAAAAAATTAAGGACCTATTTAAGAAGCATACATAGAAATATATGTTGTTTTTTTGTTATTGCAGAGCATGACTTTCACTGACTTGTCGGAGAAGGAAGAAGCAGTTTCCCCTGCACCTTCCTCTTCATACTCCTCTTACGCCTCAGAAAAGGAACTCCTAGATGAATTAAATTTACTTAAAAAACAACTCCAGGCCAAGGAAGATCGACTCAAGGAACAGGATTTGAAGCTAGTCAAGAGCCAAGAGAGACTCAAGGAAATATCAAACCTCAAAATGATGCTACAGGACAAGGACAAACAGCTAGAACAAAGGAAGAAATCATCAAAGAAAAAGAGGAACAACTCTCAGAGATGGTTCAAAGGTTTGCGTCTTCACTTTTTATTTATTTTACTTTGACACTTGGGCTGGACATGGAGTTGAACTCCCCTAAAGAGGACTTTATTATATATATTTATTGAATAAATACTCCATATAAAACCTAAACTCAAAATGAAAGCCTTTCATTGAGCTCAGTATATACTTCCCGCCCTTAATTTTAAATCTTCCCGCCATAAATAATAATACTAATAAACTGTAAATCATAATTCCTCTTAAGCCCTTAAAAGCATAACCATATTCTACACATCAAATAAACTATATATAATACTATAAAATAAATTATCTAAACTATAATAAGGCTTTTATAAAAGGGTTAATATAAAATTGCAATAACC
>CP045896.1:17820384-17864231 GCA_013387185.1 Caligus rogercresseyi
TGAAAGTCAGCTGATAAAAACAAAAATGTAATGAATTTTTGTCACAAAATGGCTCTTTAAAATCAATTTAGCATTAAAACCTGACCTGATGAAGATAAACGGATGTCATTTCCTGATTAAGCAGTGCAAAACTTCTAAATAAGTTGTTGAAATCTAAGCCACTATCAAGAATTAAAAATAAATAGTTTACTGAGTAATTTATTGTTTTTTTTTATTCAGGCTCAAAAAATTACATCACATAATATATGTACATATAAAACGTAGAAGAGGAATTACGTACTTTGACATCATTGAGCATTTTAGTTTAAAAAATTCCCCGCCTGATAAGCCTTTCAGCACATATTAAAAATTAATAACAACCGATTAGAACATCTAAAAGAAAAGCAAATGAGGGCTTGACAAATGACAAACAATGTATACAAATGTAAAAGTTCTATCAAATAATCATTTTGTTAAAGGGCTTCATACGATTTGATAATTCTTTTTAACTGATATATATTTAGTAAAAACTTTGGTATAAAATTACATCAAATCCTCACCATACTGCCATCCAGATCCGAAGGCATTTGGGATTCAGCAGTGCAAAACCACTAAATAAGTTGTTGAAATCTAGGCAACAATCTATAAGTTAAAAGAATGTTTACAATGTAATTAATTCCTTTTTATTTTCATGCACCTTACATATCAAAACAAGTTCAATGAGCGACAATCAGGTTTTAAATTTGCTGTCCCAATGATTAGAAGATAATTGTAACAGTTCTTGTACGATTGCTATTTCTTTAAAGACTAGCTCATTTCAGCTCCGTGGCTAAGGCTAGGTCCTGCGGGCGGCTGGGTGGACAACACGTAGTGTAAAGAACTTTCCAAAATCCTGTCACAATTACAGCGTAGGAATGCATCTTCTAGTTCTCCAGCTTCTGTTCTTAAAGTTGCTTGATGTCTGTCTCTAGCAGATGGCCCGTCGGGTGCCCAGGCGTTGTTCCCGGAGGGCATAATGTAAATGGAATGCTTATTGGGAAGGGTTAGATTGACGATTTGTGACTCGGCCTTTGCGATGTCCCTGTCCACTTTTAAATCATCTGGAGGAGGTCGTCCTTGGTGGAGCGGATGCCATAGCGCTCCGTAGAGGACTCGGGCCCCATGGGGGAGATGGCTTCCACCTGAGAGTGTTGGAAAGTCTTTGCTTAGTTCCCAAGAATGGGTTTAGAGTGACGTGAAGAGTGAGGCCAATGCAGGCGAGGGCGTGGTGGTGTTTGGTCCGCCTTCTAGAGTGTGTGGGGGATGGGAGTCTCTCCCCAGGTCCATGCAGGGTCGCTTGTGTGGTATCTTCATGGCATGCCCGGCGGCTACTGTTGAAATGGTGCTCTGTTTCAGTATGAGAGGATGTAGGGCAGGTGGACCCCCCCCCCCCCCGGAATAAAGGACGGCGACGGATCGGTGGGCAGACAACTGCGCGTTTCATAAATGAATTATGTGTATCATTGTGATTTGTGGCTGTTGAAAGGATTGTGTTGTTGGATGTCTTGTTTTTATCTTGGAAGTACACTCTTGGGCTCCTCGGGGCGGCGGCTATGAGTTTGAAGGACGTGGGTGGGTGACTGGAAGGGAGGTCGTCCCGCTGTATCTTTTGCATAGTTAATAAAAGGTGAATTTTGCAAACGAAAACGTAAGTAATTCATTTTTCTGCTGCAAAAAACGATGGATTCACTTGAAAAGGAGACTCCCCGATAGAATAGGCTAGTAGGTAGACAGGACAAAGGCAATGACTCTCTCTCTCTCTCTCTCACGGGAGTCCATTCCTCCCTCCCTCCGGGGTGCCCGACACGTCATCTTCTTTGAGCAGACGGAATGAGCCAGCCAACCAGCCTTAAGGAAGAGAGAGGAGGAGGGGGGTAATGTCCTTGAGGGTCTGTCTGTCTGTCTCCGACTCATCATCCTCTTTGATGCAAAGAGAATAGGCTAAGCACCCTCTGGGGAGTCATGTCCTCCTAAGCTTCCACTCCTTGCTCCATGCTTGATCCGAGGCTGTGTCACGATGAATTCTTCTCACAAATGTTGTGTACGACGGCACAGCCGGCAGGCCACTCATTAGGAATCCTGGATCCTCGGAAGATTTCCGGGAAAAAACACTCAAATTCCAATGAAAGAAGGAAAATTACTCTTTATTGTTTACATACGTTGTGACGTCAGTTTCTCTCTGTTTCTATCTCACTGGGTGACTTATGAATTTCTCTAAAAAAGGGCAAAATGGAGAGGATTTAAAAAATATTCATTTGCTAATTTTGATTAAAATAAGGCATTTTATGGAATATTAAGCATATCAAATTAAAGCTTGATATTTTTTCTTCATATTCATATCAATTTTTAATCATGTAAGACCTTTGAGTGAGGAGCAGTGAGGAACAGTGAGTCTCTAAGAAAAACCCTTCATTTTTCGTACAAAATGACATATATTTTAAAGTTTAAATGTGCCAGAGACGAAGTAAAAATTGAAATGAGTACTTTGATCTAAGCTCTATCAAATCATTGCTATTTATTTTGTCTATACTTCAGTCCTTGTATGTCAATAATGGCTCTGAATCGAAAAAGTGCTGAAAAATTTGAAATCCATTTAGCTCTGAATTTATCACTAACTTTGAAAAATGAATACCATATTCGGAATCAGTGGATAAAACTCTATAAGAATTAGTGAAAATTAGTCCGACCTAAATTTTTTGTTGATTTTTGTTGGCCTGTGTAATGGATAGATTAATGGATTTATTTTTCTTCTGAAGATATTTCATTAGAATTCCGCTTCTATTCCTCACTATTTTCTTCTTTTAATGCTTCATCTTTTTCCAGTTCGGAATCCGAGTTGTCTTCAAGTAAATCTAATATAATAATCTCTAGATCCTATTTAGATAAGTCAAACACATAGAGATATAAATAATAGAGAGCTTATTGAATTCTTCAGAGGCATACGTCATATTGTCCATATAAACCAATCTTTATATCCCTATGATCAGCTCACGATGACGTAGTACAAATTACTTTGTTTATATTGGACACAAACATACATATGAACGACGATGTTTATCTGCTATTGAAGGGAATAAGCTTGACCGTTTTTGTTCATTTTTTGTAATGCTTATGTTCTAGCATTTTTTATTTATTCTCAGTCCATAACAATTGTACATGCACAAAAAAGAGAATGTAAATAAAGGATGTTACAGCGTAAAAACATAATTAAAATTTTTACTTTTTTTAAACATCACATATTAACAAAAACTAAAATACAATTTTAATAAAATCAGTTGTCATAATAAAAAGCATATACTAGCCATAAACTTTTTAATCCTTGAATTTACTAGATTCGAAACAATTTACGAAAACTAATTAAAAATCAAGCAAAATTATGTAATATTCCTCTACCTTTTAATTTTAATAACATCGTTATACAACGCTTTTGATGTTGTCTACTCCATGACGTCACTGGATCATGGGGAATCTAAGAAAAGGTGTTAATAGTCTTCTAAATATCAAAAGCTTTAAAATTCCTCGAATTACCCTCAACTCAAAATCCTTATGGATAATGAACTACATGAATCATCCGTGTGTTAAACGGGTTTTAAATATTTTAATGAGTTTTAAATTATTGTATAATGTTATGTAATGGTCATGTAGTCAGGTACAGGGGCATATATTACTAAGGAAAACATCTATCCATATACCCATTTCTGGCCATTGTTCATTAATCATAAATAACTTGAGCAAGTCTAACAACTATTTTAAAAAATATGCAAAAATCGTAAAGCACCATATAGCAAAACGAAAAGTAATTATTTTATTCCAAAAAAATTAAAAATAGATTTTTATCTGATTTTAGCCATAATGGGTTTCTCATTGAGGGAAACCTTTGGCTTATACTTGAGGATACTCACAGAAAACACGTACTTTATAATTTACATTTAGCTCTGACATTTTTTGCTTCACAACTAATCTTTCACAAAATGTTAGGCGGTATAAATCAAAAACTGAGGGATTGTAGATCACGTTGCAGCTTTTCGAAGAATTATGTTACTGAGGGATGAAAATCAGCTTATGATTTTGGTGCTATCCAGACTTGTTGATTTGTCGTTCATTTGTAATCGTTCGTCGTTCGCAAACAACGAACGACAAAATTTTGTCGAACGACATCAAAAAATACCTGTCGTTCGTTAAAAATTCATACAGTAACTTGCAGGTTTGAACTTATTCAAAATTCTTCAAGAATATGGCGCCCCTGGCACCAAAAAAACAAAAATAATAGATTAGTAGTTTTTATTTTTTCATATCCTTTTTGATGGGAGAAATGCCTTTTCTAAAAAAATGTCGTCACATTTTTCAAAATGACGATCGACAAACGAACGACAATTTTTTGCGAACGTCAACAAGTCTGGTGCTATCGTTTGGAAGAGTGCTTAGTTATACAGGGTGCGCCCAGAGAAAATTACTTACTTGAAAGGTCAATAAAAACTTAAGTACATCAATTATTGTTTTATATTTTATTCTATTTGAGAATACAATATCCCAATTTTTTTGCATACAGTTTTAAAAATGGTATTGGATAAATGGTGACCTCCATGTGCATACACTCAGTTAATTCTATATAAATGTCGTTGTTCAAGAATAGTCCCTCCACATAATATTGTTAAGTATTTTAGTGATTTTATTAATGTGTTATGTAATCGTTAATGTAAAAATGTAAAAAAATTGACAATGTAACAGATTTGATGGAAAATAAATTGTTGTAGTGAGGGTACCAAAAAAAATGGTGACTTCCATTGCTGATTAAGTCGATTTTGAAATTAGTGTCTTTACAGGATATCAATTGTATGTTGGCAATGGCGTCGCGAATGCTGTTCTTGAGGCGTGCTATGGTCCGTGATCGATCGACATAAGCCAGGGATAAAAAAATGCATGGAGTCAAAACTTTAAAGAGTTCCAGCCATTGGAGATTGCTTCTCAGAGAAATGTGGCGGTCGAGGATATATTGTTGATACAAATTCATTGATTGTGACTTCATCTTGCTGACACACATGTTCATTTCTTCGAGTCTTGGAATGAAAATTATGTGTTCATATTCCTATAACAAGCTCTATTCACGTTAACTGCAGGTTCGTTACCTATCAAAATAAAGACCTATAATTTCCATTACCGACATCGCACACTGACAGTTACTCGTTCACAATTGAGTTTCTTCTGGTGAAGCTCACACGGTTTTAACATTACACCAATAACGCATGTTTTGCTAATTTGGAAGTCTGCCTCGTGACTCAAGAAAAAAAACCCACTAAATTCATGAATAGACTTAATCAGTATATGCGCAATGGTGGTTGCCATTTATTTTATGTCATTTTCAAGATTGCATGAAAAAATAGAATATTGTAGTCTCAAATAAAATAAATATAAAACAATAACTGAAGTGTTTTTGACCTTTCAAATAAGTAATTTTATCTGGAGTACCCTTTTATAGATTAAGTATTTATAAATAAGCGTTAGAGTGTCAAAACAATTGAAGACTTCAAGGGCATTCTTGACTAAGAATACTACCCAATGACTTTTCTTATAACATGCTTGATTGAAACAAAAAGGATCGTGATTAAAAATGCAGTGTTAAAATGCTATAACTTCACTCGTAACTGATAAGAATTTCATCCTTCAGAGCACTGAATGGCTTGATTCATTGGCCTTGATCAATTACTCTTATGAATCAATTGATTGAACCCTTTGATTATCCCTTATCAATAAAATAAAGAACTCCTCTTACTCAGGAAAAGGATGAATATTTATTTTTGTTTTATCATCCATAGCGATATTTAGACTAATACTTTGACGATAAGGTGGGACAAGAAGAAATAAAATAAGTATTGCCAACAGAAAAAAAATGTTTATTTGTGAGTTTCCAAGAACCTTCATAACCCAACTTATTCATGGCGTAAAGTCCTGTTGAAAACAGTGGAGATAAAATAAAAGCATTTGAATATTGGCGCCCTTTTCCCCCCGCTTATAAAAAAATGAGGGAAACAAAAGGATGATCTCAAGTAATTTATGATGTTATTAAATAGAACCATCATTATTATTTATATAACTTAATTAATGAAGACTCCAACAATTGAAGAATCTACTAATTATAATAGTAATTAACTACGACTCAGAGAGCTATCATTTCCGATGAATTGTGTAAATACGTAGAAGAAGGAAGCATAAGACCTTTAAATGTTAATATACGTACTGAGTCAACTTGAATCCAAATATTCAGATTCAACATATAACTAAATCATTCAACATCAATGTTTCATAAAACGAAAATATAAACAAATATGATATCATTGCTCGTGTGTGGTCTTCTTTTTTGATATTGAAGAAACGGAGTGAATTTCATCCAGGAATCATTAGTATGGAATTCAAAAGCTTAATTCAACATACCAATTTTGATTAGGAAAAGGAAGTTGTATAAATCAAACGTATTGAAGTTGAAATCCAGGCATAATATTATTCTTTTTGGGGTGAAGTATATTAGTTGGTAGACTATATATATGGCTATCAAAAAAATATTGTGTTATTTTAAGATAACAAATATTAAGAGACTCCCATGCCTTATATTAAGATAAATCGGTAATGCGAATGAACTGTTTTACTTCAAACTTTACAGGAATCTGATAGTACATACTTTCATAGTCCAAATATTTTTATTTTTTATTTTTGGGATGTCGTAAGATTAGTAAAAACATGTTTCAGAGTAAGAATCTATTGAATCGCCGCCTCCATAATCAACACAACGTCACATAGATGTCAAACTTTCAAGTAAACAAGGTTATTATATATTTGTATCTTAAATTATGGCCATCATCTTTTTTTTAATGTAATGAATATTTTTATGAATAAACCATCAAAGCCTGTATTTAATTTTTAACTCTATTTTAAGTAACACTTCTGCACATTCACTACAATAAGAACCTGTGTACATATGCATATATCTCAGAGTGTTAAATTTCATATTTTCGAATCTTGATAATATTTATCATATAATATAAAATGAATGAGATAGAGAATCATGAGCTGTACTAAAGTTAAACCTATCTATCAGACTTATTAATTGTCGTTCATTTGTAATCGTTCTTCGTTCATCGTTCGCAAACGATGAACGACGAACGACAACACAAATTCCAATCGTTCGTTTTTTGGCGCCAAAAAGACTAAGATTTTCCCTTTGATTGTTACGAAGAAAAAAAAATGTTTGCCTTTTTATTTGCAAGTTCCTTAAAAAAATTAAATAATAATATTTGATACAATTTTCCAAATCACAGTAATTCCCAATTATTTAGATTTTTAGAAACTTGTAAAGCATTAATTCAAATAAAAGGTCCAATACGTTTTTTTTTCTTCGTAACAAATCACAATAAATTTTGTAAAATTACCTCGTACGCAAAATAAATTGGCCTCGAATCTCATGAAGAACAAGTCGAATATCTTCTAGAGAAGCCTACCCATTATTTGTTAATGTAATAACAAATACTGTGAAGAGGTTTGTGAAAAACAGCAAGAAAAATGGCCAAATTCCAAGACGAAATTGAGGATGCCCTTACCGAATCGCCTCTTTTTACAAAAACATTACTTCCGATTTGGTCCATGAATATAGAATTATGGACATTGCTGAAGCTGAAATGGGTAGGAAAAGGGAGATGGAAATGAATCCATATCGTAGATATAAACTTCTTCCTCACAATAATAATCTTCGGCTTCCACCATAAACTACATCGTCGATGGTAATCAAATATTAAAGAGACCTGAAGAAATCCTTGCATATTTCCACAAGAGGTTTTCTAAAATTTTAGGTGGAGAAAGAATAAACTTCCTCAAGAAAAAACACATTCGTAATTCTTCTATCTACACAAAAGATAATATTTTAGATTATATCAAAAAGTCTTATAAAGATAATAAAGCTTCCGGTCCTGACGGTATTTGTGGTCGAATCTTCTCTCTTGTTCCGGATGAAGTGGTTCCATATCTCTTGGCAATGGGCAAACACATAGAGAGAACTGGAAAAATGCCTTGTGCTCTTACTAAGGGTCGCATAGCCTTAATTCCAAAGAAAGGGGATGGGAGTGATTTTAACCATTGGAGGCCTATAACTATTTTAAATGATTTTTATAGAATTTTAGCAGGCGTTTTAACAAAGCAAATAGAACCCATTTTAAATCATAAAATTACAAATGAACAAAAGGGCTTTTTAAAAAACCGCAAAATTACTGATATTTCTCGAAATATTATAACGGCGATCGAATCGGTAAAGAATCGTAAAAAGTTTGGGGCCCTTATAGCAATAGATTTTAATAAAGCGTTTGACTCCATTAGACACGACCATATTTTACAATCGGTTAAAAGGCTCCTTCCCAAGCGTTTCTTCAATCCCGTAAGAGCAATGTTGCTCAACGGCTCCTCCATAATCTCTTTAGATGGCATCAATAGTGCTCCCATTCTTCTCAAACGGAGTTGTAGGCAGGGCTGCCCAGTTGCTCCTCTTCTCTTTGTTGCTGCGTTAGATGAGTTGACGAAGACGTTGTCAAGGAAATACTTAGGGTTTGGTGTTTCCTTCAACAATGAAAACATCTTATTGACTTATACGCCGACGACATTACCTTGATGATTGAGGCAAACTCGGACATACAACTTATTAAGAGGATAAATATAATTTTATCATATTTTGTTAAATTTGAACTCAAAACTGGCCTTGCTATAAATAAAAGCAAAACTGCTATACTTCCATTGGGATCTTGGAATCCGTGCAGCTCTCTTTGCTCCAGAACTGCAGGGTTGTTGAGTCTGTTAATATTCTTGGCATTGAATGGATGAGAGACGGAGTCTCAAAAGTTAACTGGGTACAAATGAACACAAAGATATATGGTCAAATTAGACTATGGCGAAACTTATCTCTACAAAAAAAAGTCGACCTTTATAATTCTCGTGTGGTTCCATTCGTTTTGTATAGAGCCACATCCATCCCATCTCTTGCTGAATTAGCACTTAAAGAAGAAGATTGTTGGCTGGGGACTCTTTTTTACAAAACATATCTTCCTCATTGAAGCGTCCCAAAACCTATGTAGGAGGTGGACTTTGTCTTCTTATTGAAATTTGCCAAAATATTATCTAAGAATCGTGCAGAAAATGGGTGTATTTTATAACAGGGACTGGAGAAAATATTTTACGTCTTCGCAATTTTACAATTGGTTATACATGGGTACTCTTTTAACTAATCAGGACTTGGAAAACTTTTCGCCATTTTTAGCTTCAATTCAGAGAATTTTATGGAAGTTGGAACCCTCAGTTCAATCGGACACGACAATAGATATTTTATACCAAAATAAAGACAAAAACCCTTTTATAAAAAGATTTGGTGATCCTGTCATTTTAGAGCGAACCGCCTTAACACAAGCGATTTTTACTGCCCACGATTTGGTTGTGAATTCAAGTTTTAACGTGGCAAGGTTCAAGTTTCCTCTTAAACGTTCACTTAGTTTTATGTGCCCTTCCAAGCCATGGTTTTTAAAATTTGAATGTGGTAGGAAGAGTTATGATGGAGCGAGATCTATATCAGAGTCCTACTTAAGTTTGCTTAACCTTCCCTCTTCATGGAGTAAAATAATTTTACAATCAACTAATGGGATTGCTGATGGTTCTAAATTTACAGCTCAATTACAAATTTCAGGGATGCTCATTAAATTTCAGAATCCTTGTATGAATTGTGGATTTTTATTAAATAATATCTTACATGCATTTGCCGATTGTCCCATTCTTCAAATAATTAAAAGATTTTTAAAACTGAACATGTGTCAAAACGGCGATATATCTCCGAATATTTTAAAAGCTCTCATTCTCTTTGGAAATAATAAATTTTAAAAAATACCCCCCCTAGTCACAAAGCAATTCAATGTACATTACAAAATATAAAATCTTTCTTAGCACTAAAAATAACGACAAATGCCTATGTAGTCGAAGAAGACCTAAGGCCCATCATGATTGGTGCTTCAGCTCGCTACGCTGCTCTCTCAATCAAAATCCCGGATGTAGGAGCGCCAACGTGGAAGTGGGCTGGCGATATAATTAAATATGTCCCTGAAAGATCAAAGCTCTACATCAGCACCATCAAAAGGATTTTAAGAAGACATCGTGCTTTTTTAAACCAAACCAATAAATGATTTGTCCTTTTATATAAGGTATTCTTCAGGGCAGTAAATATGAACTACAATGTTCATTTATGTATTTTCGCAACTGCCCTGAATAGTTTTACTCTGTTTCTGTATAATAATTTTAGTGTATTTTATTTTACACTGTATAAAATTTTGCAGTCAACCGAATAAAATGTTTTTAACCGAAAAAAAAAATAAAAAAAAATTTTTTTTTTAGCAAACCAAACGAAATACTATAGTATTCGTTTAATTTAATCAGTGCAGTTAAAGTGGTACATAGAGCTGGACGAAAGACTGATGACGGTATACCATAAGCTGAACAAAACCCATAAAGAAACCAACTTTTTATAATAAAATATCTAGGTGTTTGGAATTCAATAGCAAATTTAATGTTATTTGTATACATCAAACGGTATAATTCTTACAATGTAAAAGAGAAGGATGGTTCCTCGACAAATATGGAATTTTGCTTATGCTTGCCTATCTTTTACGATTTTGCTACAAGTGTGACAGAAATAGGATTTATATGTTGATAACATATTATTGCATTTCTAATTTTATTCGTAATGTGGAAGCCTTTCATCCATTCACCAACCTTTTTGTTTTTAATATTCAGACGTAGAATTGAAATATTGGCGTAGCCCCTCATTCTACTCTTGAATTGTGCGATGTACGATAGGATTGTGATCGCTTTAGACCTAAGTTCTCCGATGGCAGTATGTGGGATGCTTCTAAGGTTGTTTTTTTTACCTGCGGCAAAAATCATTTGTGCTCTTATTTCTGGGTATAGTTTTTAAGAGAAACCTATTTTGGGGGGGGGGAAAAAAAAAATGACTGATCCTAACACATAAAACAAAAAGGTTTCGTGATTGGTGAATGGCTGCCTACATTACCATAAAATTAGAAATGCAATGAATATTGTTGTATTTAACATATAAATCCTATTTCTCTCAAAATAGTGGCTAAAATCATAAAAATTGCAACTCTTTCAAAGCAACTTCAACATTTGTTGCCATCTTTTTACAGTAACAATATATCCCCTTGCTTCGTTTCCACCTAAAAATATACATTAAATTTGCTATTAAATCATATCTAAACCAACTCATTCATCTGATTTATGATAGTAAATTTGTTTGTTATGGGGTTTTGTGTCAGCTTCGATGAGTTATGACGCATCAGTCTTCGTCCAACGCCTACTACTCTAAGGCAGCTACAGTGATATTTAATAGATATCAATACTATCGTCAACGCTAAATGATTGCATTTTTTTTGTACTGTTCATCCCAGATATCGAAATTCTAAAAACTGTACTGAAATGCAAAAATATTAGATATTGATTATAGGGGGAGTAGGACTTGAAAACAAAAGAAAGACGCCATGGTGACTGAATAGCAACCTACACAAAAACAGGATCGAACGGTGCTTATGGGGGGATATCATGCCCATTAGAAAGGCAGAGGGGGTCGGGATGATGGAGAAAAGAAGAATCAATTACAGGAAAACTGGATTAATCAAATGCAGTACAAAGACTTAGAAAAAAAAAAGACGCAGACATCTCTGGGTTTTCCAACGGTCACACAACAACGAAACATGTCTCGGGGGGGAGCCTTAAAAAAGGAACTACAAAAACATCCGAGGGGAAGTGCATCAGAAAGGACCACAACCCTGTACATGACAGACACACGAACTGTTATAGTGAAGGCAAACCGAGACAATTTGAGGCTAAAACGAGAGTGGGACATCAACTTAGAAAATACAAGTCAGACATACAAAGCCATGAAGTATTGGGGTAAAGCAAGTGGACTAGTATTGGAGCTGAATAATATTGTATACCGTCAGGAGAAATGATGTGTCAAAGCCACGACAATACAGAGGGAGTTCGTTTCTCTTCTGGCGAACAGATCCCTTGGGGACTGTGCGGAAATTATTAAAAGAATGTCTCAGGGGCACATAGGACATACTCAGAAGAAATAACAGAAGCACGGAAATAGTGATAAGTGTACAAGTTTGTTATCGCAAATAGAGAAACCCACACATGACACAAAACTAAAAATTACATATGAATACTTTTAAAGAAAAAAAACAATGTTTTCAAAAAAAGTGATAAGGAACGCAATATTGGTTTAGAGTACAAACAGGACGAAAGGAAGGAAAAAATTTACGATGCGAAAAAAGTATTTTACAACCTCCGACATTCATTGAAGGCATCAAAACGTCATCTTCTCGGCAGGTAAAGAGGCACAACGTGCATTGAGGGGTCGCTCACATTGTTCATAGCAAGGCCAGGATAGAGAGATGAGTGAATTGACGTTTAAAGCCACTTATACACACATACATTGGAGCTGAGGGACAAAAATGTTTTTGTATGTTCGTACATGTATTTTTATAAGGACAATAATAAAATATATAATCCTTCATTTTAGAATATAATTTGTTCTTTTTATATTGGAGGACAATAGTAGAAATAATAAAAACAAAAACAAGCAGTGGAAGGGCCAGTGTCTACAAGCAATAAGAGTAAGGAAATCTATTAAATGCGTCATGGAACAGTGTATGGAGGGGGGTAAAGCACTTTGACGTGTATTTCATTTTCTAAAAAGTTTGAGGAAGCACCAGAGGACGAAGGGTCTTCAACAGTCAGAGGTGAGTGTTTATTACCCTTCTCAGTTATTTGTATAGTTACATCACAAAAATGGCATGCGTCTAACTGCCTGAGTCCAAGGAGCCTTCCAGTTGATATTTGGACTTTGAGCTCAATATGCTCTTCACTTAAGGAATGTAGACATTCAAACAGAAGTAAGGGTAAGTAATTTAAATATTTAAAATGAAAGACGGTTTCTTGAGGGTGGCTTGAGGCTCTGACATTTAAAAAACCTTCCTAAAAAAATATATAAACTAAATCTAAACGAATACATAACGGAACGATGGAACGGAACGGAAAGAAAGTGGAACGCGTGCAAGCCTGTATTATATATATCGATAGTTAGCTATCTCGAAAAGTTCACACGCTATCTCAAAAATTTCAACGGGAGCGTTCTTATCGCATATTTTGGCATGGGAACAGACTGTATGGCGCCACTCAGGTTAGTATATAGAGGTGAGTATTGCGTCATTTCTCCATTCATTCTACTCGCCCCTGAATATGGAGACACCCAACTATCACTCCTACATCTTGAACCGGATCAAGCTCGCCAGGACAGTCAACGAGATCTACGGGGACCTGCTCTCTACCTTCCTTGACTCCTCCCTGGCCTCTTCCACCGGTGTCCAGTAATTTCTTCGCGCGTAAATTCGTCGCAGACCTTTTTATAGCCGTTTTTTTGTCGTGGGTATTTACCTCACTTGCTCTTTTATATTCAGTCAATTTTGTCGTTCTTCTTTTTGTCGTTGGTATTTTGTCGCGAAGCTTTTTTGTAGTGTAGTATTTTCCTCGTTCCTTTTTTCTCGTTGGTATTTTTGTCGCGTAGCTTTTTGTAGTGAAGCGTTCTCCGCGCGATTTATTTTCTTACTTTGTAGACCTAATTTCACGGACTCAGTTGGGGGTCTCATAGGGTTTTAATCTACCGCTGACACTTTTTAGGTTGTTCCGCCAGGAGTACTATGGGATTGAAATTGACCGTCGACTCTTATTAAGGTGAAAAACACTCGGCCTATTTATGAAAAACTCTTGAGCTGGTTTTTCTTACGACCCAGAAGAGTCGTTTGTATATTTCGAACCAATGGGGCACCCAGCTGAGGGCGGTGAAATCCTTTAAATTAAGGTATATTTTTTTAGGCCGGGAGTTTTCACCTTAAGAAGAGTCGGCGGTGGATTTCAAACCCATGGGACAACCGGTTAAAGTAGGCACATGCCGTTAGATTAGGGTCTAAGAAAATATTAGGCCGGGTGTTTTCCACCTTAATAAGTGTCGGCGGTCAATTTCAATCCCATAGTACTCCTGGTGGAACAACTAAGGCTCAGGTGTGCATAACTCTAAGGCCGTTTGTCTATTCTCCCAAAAAAAGTGTCAGCGGTATTAAAACCCCATGGTACTCCCGAGTGAGCCGCGAGATTAGGTCTACAAAGTAAGAAAATAAATCGCACGGAAAACGCTTCAACCACAAAAGCTACGTGACAAAAATACCCACGAGAAAAAGACGAAGGAGAAAAATACTACACTGCAAAAAGCTTCGTGACAAAAATACCCACTACAAAAAGAAGAACGACAAAATGAACTGACTATAAAAGAGCAAGCGAGGTAAATACCCACGACAAAAAAACGGCTATAAAAAGGTCCACGACAAATTTACGTGCGATGAAATTACAGTAAACTCTCTCCACCCTCCAGAGATGGCACACTGAGTTCGATAAGGGTGTTTTTGCCCTGGAGAAGAAGACCCGTCCTGGACGTCCCGGGAGACGAGGACAGAGGAGAATGTGGCACGTGTGAAGTGCCTGGTCGAGGATAACTCCCGGATGACCACTCGACAAGTTGCTGCAGAAGTGTCCCTACCATCTACACTGTTTTCAGGCTTCTGACAGAGGATCTAGGGCTCCGAAACCTCCTCAGCGTGCTCGTGCCTCACTAGCTCTCTGAAGCCAACAAGACGCAGTGAGTGAAGTGCTGTCAGGACCTCCTGAAGCTATTCCAGGACCACGGGGAGGACTTTCTGGGTTCTCATCTGTTAGTCCAGGACAAGTCCTGGTTCTACTGGGATTCGGTGGAGCGGAGGCAAGTCTGGGTGGAGCCCACGGGGAACCGGTTCTCGACCCCCTGTGTGAAACAGACAGCGAGGAAGACGATAATTCTGATGGGGTTCACTGCAAGCCGAGGCGGGTATCGATCACTGCACTACCTGCCGGGACCACATTCTTCTTCATTTCTCCATAATTGAAGGGAAACAATAAAAATATTTTTTTGTGGAATATCCATATATTATTAATTTTGGGAAATGCTACATGTTTCATTGAAAAATTTTATATGCAAACCATGAATCAATTAATTTCTATACATGCTCACGCTCGTTTTTATATATGTTTATTTATACCGTATGTTATTTTTTAATTAAATTATTTCTAGTAAAACTTTATTTTTTAATACTATTGTGAATTGAATTATATGATAAGAAAACAGTAGTACAATTTAGCAAAAAGAAAGTATGTTTTTTCAATATCTTACATGAATATAATATAAGACGCAAAGTTAATATATTAATATATTTATTGCTTACCTGCAAAAAATATCATAACGTTGAACGAATAAAAACAGAAGTCTAACTTGATAAAAACATTTTCGTGAGTATTTTTCATGCAACTTTGTTTGAAGACATTTCGTGAACCGGAGACCTTTTACAAATATTAGGCAAAATAAGAATGTTATTACAGCCTTCTGACATCAAAAATTGTTGTTCAAAAAGCAATATGATTAATATATGCTACCCCCTAAATAAAGAAGGTTTTCCTTTTACACTTTTTATTATTATGGCCCCGTAGGAGTAAAATATTAAAGGAGTCTGTCAAATACAATGTCTTAAAAAAGTATCTTAGATTGACGAGTTGTAAAAATAATCATTAAAATTAAGTAAGATCAGACTTCAATTGACAACCTTAAATAATGACTTTTACTAACTGTATCTTAGAAAAAGGGTCAAGATATGTAGAAGAGTTAATATTTCCATACAGAAAAAACGGAACAATACATGAATAGGTAAATCATCGAGTGGAATAAATAACCTAAATATTGCCTCAATAAGATTGAGAGATGCAAAAAAAAATTATATATAATTATTCAAAAGTACTTGAACAATATTTAAGTGTAGTCCACTCAAATACTAGCCTATCCTTGTATTTTCAACGTTTTTCCGTATGTTTTTTAATATGGCTAAAATAGTTTTTCACAAGGTGAATGACAAGATGAAGCAGTATTCTTAAATTTGGATTCGTCATTCATCTTAAGACGTCCCGTGGCGTTCGTCTATGACGTCATGAGGGGAGATGAATGAGATTAAATTTCAGAGACCCTAAGTAAAATTATCAAACATGACTTCTTAATGCAATAAAATTACATTTTTAGTATATTTGTTACATTATGATTTCACAATTAAAGCCTTTATACGATGGCCAAGTATAACTTATACCCAACACTTAAAAGAAATTCAAAATTTAAAAGAATATGTTTTATTTTTATTCAATTAGTTTAGTTATGAATTATTTTATATTTAATAGAGCAGGGAAAAAGTGGAGTTACGTCAACAAACTTACTGATTAAAGCGGCAGCTGACTATTCAGTCGCTGTTTTCTGGCAGTATGATGTGTAATTTATTATGACATTGATTTTCTATCAACGTATAAAAATAATAATTTTTGTGTTAAAAAAAGTACTCATTTTAAATATACATGTCCTTGACTTCTGAGAAATACTGTGGACTGGGTTTAGCAGAATTAAGTCTCTCCCGTTAGTTCAACAGAAAATGTGTAACGTTATTTGAACTATAATGTTCATTTATGTTTTTTGACGCAACTGTTAAAAAGAGTTTTATTTATTTATTTATTTGTTATTTAGTGTATTTTTATATTACACTTTATTGATGTGGCAAATATGAAATAAAAAATACGTAACGAAAAGCCTGCAATTAATTAAGCTGAGGGACTTTACATTATTGATTTAACTTACAAATAACGTAGCAGAAGAAAAACTATTTGCAAAATTAAGGAAATAGGCTAACAAATAATTTCATTTGGTTTACTTCAAATATAAAAAGTTTACGTATTTGTACGCAAGGGGGCTCAAATATTCAAGAAGTACGTGCATAGTTTGACGTCACTCCCACTCATAATAGGTGTGAAACTGGACAGTAAGAACAACAAAAAAAAACTCTATGAGGAATAATGCATAAAAGTACAACATATATTCTCACGAGAGTGCTAAAGTAATTCAATAGTGATTGACAAGAACATAGTCCTTGCAAATAAATGTCTAGGCTGATTATGGGGGAGGAGGACTTTGAAATTCCCTTCAAGACATGCACAAAATAATATGACTTTCATGCCGTGGATATTGGAAGGGTGTATGCAGTGACCCCTGTATTTTCAAACTCAGGTTGCTAAGAGAATAAAGCTTATATTGGAGTGGCCATTTTATAGTTACAGAGCATTAAGGGTCAAAACTTGTAGTAAATAATGTGGAAGGCCAAAAGGGGTATCCAAGTCATAGAGATTTAAAGATATAGAGATCCGATTCCCTTTAATAGGAGAGATACATCGGCGTTCAACTGTCGCCTGTGCCCAATATAAACAAAGTAATTTGATCTACGTCATCGTAAGTTGATGATAGAGATAGAAATATCTGTTTATATTGTAGACAAAACGTATTCCTCTGAAGAATCCAATAAGCTCTCTATGTCTATATATCTCTATGATCCAAGTCCATGGCATGAATGTATTTGGCGTGACGTCAGATGGAATTTGAGAAAGTTTATGACAGTTATTAGTAGGTTTTATCATATATTACTCATATTTTAACCTCAACCCAGGTCTCTGATTTCATATGCATAAAGTTGATTATCTTTAAGAATATTGTTTTCCCCGAAGGTAGGTGCATGACATGACAAAGTTATCACTTATCCAAAAAATATGTCGGACTTCAATTGTTCAAGATCTTTTAGAAATCACATAATATTACAGCGTTCAAGCGAATTTTTTTACAGTGGTTGGAACAGAATATTTCGAGTCAATATACAGAAAAGCTCGACAAAGAATGTAATATTTTGAAACAATTCAAGATTAATGAGTTGAAAATAAAAATGTTTTTTAATTAATTCAATAAAAGACTTGATATTTATTTAAATGGTAGACAAATTGTATCCAATAATTCCTTTGTATGAATATATTTAACATAATCCTTCTCCTCTTCAGAGGGGACTCAGGGATCTTAGATTCAACATAAACAGTAGTTATAAACGTCACATATAGAGTATTGTCAAATATATTGGGATTGGATAACCGACCGAAACAATGGTATTTTTCATTACTTTGACATCAGAGACTCTATTAGAGGACCTCTAAGCATTCCATTTAAAATCAATTATTTCATTGTTTGAAGAAAGATCGATATGACCAATGAAACATCAACTAATTTTCGTTCGAATGCATAGAAACAGGGTTTTTTAAAACGACATTAATGAATCATAGATATCAAATATAATAAATATTAATAAACATTAGTTTAAAATTAAATCTACTATATCTAATAGTCTATATATATATATATATATATATATATATATATATATATATATATATGTATCGAGCTGGGATTCGGTAGATAAATCTACCGCCGGTTCGATATTCGGTATATACCGAATACCGATCGATATCGGTATTCGGCAAATTTTATTAAATATCTACAGTATCGATCAATATTCGGTACGGTAGATTAGAAAGAGAGAGAAAATTATTTATGTATCTGCTTTTACTTCTTCATATGCATTTCATATCGGGCAGTTTATAACAAAGGACAATTAAATACATCATTTGTTATAATTTATTAGAGATCATTTGAAATTCAATACATACTAATCTTATTTAAATTATATATGTACTTGGATTTTGTAGGAAATGGAAGGCTATAGATTTTTTTTAAATTTACTGTCTCTTATCGTCCGATATTAAATGCACTTTGAGGTACTCTAGTATTCAATGCATAGCATAAGCTTATATTGAATGTCTATTTATGTATCTGTTCTATAATACTATAAGTTGTAGTTATTTATATATTTTGCGAAGTTAAGTTCTTCACACAAGGGAGCGCTTGGGCAAAGCGACAGTTGAACGATGTTTCTCTGCTATTGAAGGGAATAAGCTCTCTATATCTTTATGTCTCTATGTGAATGCTACAAAAGTCATACTTTCAAATTTACCGTACCGATCGACAATCGGTACGGTATTCCATATTTGAAATCTATCGTCGGTAGTATCGAATACCGATTTACATTCTGTAGTTGCAGCTCTGATATATATATATATATATATATATATATATATATATATATATATATATATATATATATATATATATATATATATATATATATATATACTTTTCTCTCTCAAATAATTGTAATGTTCTATGATTCGATCCAAATATTTAAACATGTTTGACCATGTCCTACACAAACAGAAGAAACAAACAAATACGACATATCTCCAATCTCATGGGGTCCCTTTAAACAATTACCTATTGTCCTGTGTGAGGGATATACCCCAAAAATAGATCTTCCTTGTCGTAGTATCCAACAATACATCCATAAATATTTATTCAAATAAAAATAAAGATAAGTTACCTTTCACACGTCAATAAGCAAATAAATTAAGAATAGTAAAAATAAACCCTTGGAACGTCTTAAATAAGTTACTATAATTGCTGACTTTTTCATTCCAAAAAGTTCACAGGACAATAATATTTAGATTAAAATGGAATTTAATTTCAAATTAATCCATTCGGTGGGAAACTTAGTTTTTTTGATAACATTTTTTCATACAAGTTTTAAATGTTGTGTTTTCTAGTTCAGATGGATTTGGGCTTTTATGAATGGGCTATGGAAGATGAATTATATTTGGACATGACGGTTAAAGTCAACGTAGTTAAACAATTGAAGACAACAAAAGAGTTTTTAAACTATATATACATCAGGAAACGACCGGGTACCCGGCCCGGCCCGTCGTCACTTTTTTTGGAAAGTCTTTTCTAAAAAAACGTCGTCACTTTTTTTGGAAAGTCTTTTCTAAAAAACTTCGTCACTTCAGAATGTCGAAGGAACAAAAATATATATTAAGTCCCGGCCCAGCCCGGGTCCCGGCGAAAAAAGGTGTCCTGGTCGTTTCTTGATATATATATATATATAAATATATATATCAGGCTTGTGAACGGAACGCAAAATTGAATGGCGTTCAGCTGAACGCACGTTCAATGAACGGAACGAACGCAACTTTTTTTTTAACGCTGAACGTTGAACGCAAAAAAAAAAGAATTTTGCGTTCAGCGTTCAACTTTTCCAAACATTTCTTTGACTTTTTTCTAAAAAAAACGTCCTCACTACGCATTACTTTTTTGGGAAATTCTTTTCTAAAAAACGTCATCACTACACATTACTTTTTTTGGAAATTCTTTTCTAAAAAAACGATCACTACGCATTACTTTTTTTGGAAATTATTTTCTTAAAAAAAACGCCATCACTTTTTCTGGAGATTATTTCTAAAAAAAAAAAACGTCGTCACTTTTTTAAATATTTGAACGCTGAACGCTAACGGAACGCTGAACGCAAAAACATTGAACGGAACGCTATTTTTTTAACGCTGAACGCTAAAAAAGCTGAACGCTCACAAGCCTGATATATATATATATATATATATATATATATATATATGTGTGTGTGTGTGTGTGTGTATAGAACATGACTTTAACTGACTTGTCAAGAAAAGCTGGAACTCTGTTCCAAATTATTAAATTCAAGTGATGCCTTATCAATATCAATTGTTTTTTTAAATTATGGTCTCTCTTTTGCAATTAGTCAACCACTTCTTAGAAAAAAAATCTCAGTTTAGATATGGAGTCCCTTTAAACAACTTTATAGATATATTTAAGAATCATACATGTTGTTACTGTTTGTTTTACTGAGCATGTCTTTCACAGACTGATCTGAAGAAACTGTAATTGGCTACATAAAAAAAGCTTGAATAATAAAAGGTTGGCAGCCACGAGAGAAGTAATGTCTTATTCCATATTGTCATTTTAAACAATCACACTCTAGATTGGAGCTCCATCATGGGTTCCCTAAGCATGACTTAAATTAGAAATAGAATATCAAATATGGGGCCCTTCAAAAAATTAAGGACCTATTTAAGAAGCATACATAGAAATATATGTTTTTTTTTTTGTTATTGCAGAGCATGACTTTCACTGACTTGTCGGAGAAGGAAGAAGCAGTTTCCCCTGCACCTTCCTCTTCATACTCCTCTTACGCCTCAGAAAAGGAACTCCTAGATGAATTAAATTTACTTAAAAAACAACTCCAGGCCAAGGAAGATCGACTCAAGGAACAGGATTTGAAGCTAGTCAAGAGCCAAGAGAGACTCAAGGAAATATCAAACCTCAAAATGATGCTACAGGACAAGGACAAACAGCTAGAACAAAAGGAAGAAATCATCAAAGAAAAAGAGGAACAACTCTCAGAGATGGTTCAAAGGTTTGCGTCTTCACTTTTTATTTATTTTACTTTGACACTTGGGCTGGACATGGAGTTGAACTCCCCTAAAGAGGACTTTATTATATATATTTATTGAATAAATACTCCATATAAAACCTTAAACTCAAAATGAAAGCCTTTCATTGAGCTCAGTATATACTTCCCGCCCTTAATTTTAAATCTTCCCGCCATAAATAATAATACTAATAAACTGTAAATCATAATTCCTCTTAAGCCCTTAAAAGCATAACCATATTCTACACATCAAATAAACATAATAATACTATAAAATAAATTATCTAAACTATAATAAGGCTTTTAATAAAAGGGTTAATATAAAATTGCAATAACCATCGCACACAAAAAAAATCAACTACATCTAATGAAAAGTAAATTATTATCTCCTTAAACTCTCAAGTAAAATACTGAATTTCTTTTACATATCAACTAATGCCTTCCTTATTTTAAAACTTTTACCATAAGTGGAAAATAGATATATAGTACATAATTTTTAACCAACTTTTGAAGGGTTTTTAAATGATTAAGGAACATAGCCTCTTTTGTCTAACCCCAATCGAAAGCAATTGTTTAATGATAAAAGTCTATAAATATTATTTATTTACAATGGATTCAGAGAGACATGGTTTTATGTTTTCCAATAAGAGCACATAGCTGGATATTACATGCAATAGATACCATTGGGGGTTGGATTGAAATCCATATACGTCATAAATGTGACATATGGAATCCAGAGAATAAAAATACAATAATACTTTGAAACCCTCATATGATAGAATTGAGAGTCCTGGAACCCGATTTTCCATAGATTTAACACCTCAATAATAAGCTCTAATTATGAACTGTGTAGCCTGAGGGCCTCATGAAGCTTTATTTGAAACCCCAAACTACAATGGTAGATCCCAAAGTTTCCTTGACGGTGAATTTGGACGCTGAATAAATTATAATGGTGGCCTTTGGAGCCCTGTGTTCCTAATGATGGGGCGGATTCCCTAGTTTCGTGTTCTTCCTGTAACATATATAAGTATATAACTAAAAAACCACATTGGGTGTGGAATTATATGGTTTATGTTATATTGTTTTGGTATAAGGGCTTAAATAAATAACAGCCATAGGAAAAATGCAGAATGGTATTATGATTGTGTGTTTGTTTTTTTAAATAAACTTTCTCCTCGAAATGCAAAAAGTATATACAACTGTGTGTGTATAATCTATACCTTTCAATCCTAAGGAAAGTAAGTCTTTAAAGTCATGTTTTTGCGTATATTTTACTTACGTAAACAAATTCTAGGAAATAAAGGCGAAGAGTCTTACCAAAAGCGTCCAGGCTTTGACCTTGGAGGACATTGTTTGCTTTTGCAAAGCAGTTTAAGAAAAAGGGTAAAAAAATACGTAGAATAAGAGCAGAGCCTATAATTAACAACATAGAGGCTTCTTAAGGAATTTCACGTTCAAAGCACCATCCCTCCGCCCCTCTAAGCCTTTTGTAAACTCATACACACGGATTTTCACTTCCTAGGTAATTAAGAAAACCGTTTATTACATGGGCTGGAAAACTTAAGACATGAACAAGGCATACAAAACTTATCCCATAAAGGTATTAAATGACATAATTGCCATTGTCTCCAATAAAATTGTAATAATAACCATAATAATAGCTTATCGACTGTAGGCCTTCGGGAAGAATGGTTTTGAAACAGGCCTTCTATTGATTATCCAATGTGATAAGAGGGAAAAAATGGGGTCGATAGAATCATTTTATCGTTATAATGATTATACATATCTATTCGGATGCATTTGGATGGAGCCAAATAAGCGAGAAAAAATGGTAAAGGAGAAAATGGTCAAATGTATTGTTTTTACGCAACTGCCTAGTTTGATGTTTTTATTTATTATCGTATTGCCTTATGTCACTGTTTGTTTATGATGATAAATAAAAAGTCTTAACCGAAAAAAAAAGTATTGAAAAATACTTATAAGAAAAAATTGAAATAATCTAGAATCATTAGTCCATTCAAAACATATTGGATCATATTCAAACTAAATCACTACATTTATGGTATATTATGTTTATAGTTATCCTAATCAATTACTTCTAATCGATCAATAACTTAATTTGTCCTCCGAAATCGTTCAAAATCATAGAAATATTTTAAGTTAGCTACAGCAATATAAAATTACATTCTACAGTTCTTCTTATTATTAGTAGTAGTATTATTTATCTCCTTTTAAACTCCCTGGCTCAAATAGAATCGTTTGCCCCTTTTTTCCTTGTCCATTTCTACCTAACTTCCTTCAATGTACATATATGAATAACAAACATTTTTTTAAACCTTCATTAGTCAGCATTTGGCCACCATGTTTGAACTCCATTTTACCTTCCTCAAGTTTTCGACTAGTGTTATTCAGGCCCGGCGGGATGGGCGGAACTGAGGGGGCCAGGCCCGCCCACCGAGTGACGTAGGCCGTCCAGCCACTGAGTGACGTGGGCCCGATTTTTCATCAATGTGCCAACTGTGCCCCCCCCCCATAACAACTATAGGGCCCCCCAAAAGCCTGAGCCTGCTGCCGGGCCTGGTGTTATTTAACTTTGAATGGATTTTGTAGATGTGCTGATTTATTAGGATGCCACATTATGTGTGTACATAAGTAAAGTACTTGCAACAACAACAAAAAATGGCAAATATTAACATCAGAGAGCATTATCAAAAAAAAAGTCTTACCCCTATACAAAAGTTACATCTTGGATTAGTTTTCGGAAATAAGAATGTTTTAATTGTATTCCTCGTCAACTTATCAATAAACATAATGTTTTCTCATTTGGTAATTTAATTTATTTTCCTTCCCTATGGCTTATCTTCAGAATGATGATCGATTTATTTATTTATTCATTTGATGAAACAAAATAAACATATTATCATGCAAATGAGGAGTTGCTTTATTTAATATAAAGTAATTCAAAGGCTTCATTAATCGAAGCCCATGAATATATACACAAATACAAAAGTGTCCACAAGAATTAAACTCATAGGTTTGAGTAGATATTTACTACTCAACAGCCGCGAGTGAAGTGAGGCCTTATTTCATTATAACATATTTGTATTTTTCCCGCTCTTTTTTCAACCAATGATATTCTAGACAAAATAGTTTCACATACTTTTCGTAAAATATCAATGTGGTCTGATTCATCTGATGATAACTGATTCATTTCCTTTTAAAAGGGCTCTGCAAGGGCTAGATATTGGTTAAGTTCAATTTTTCCTCTAATTGATAAGTATAACGCCACTATTTATAATGGTATATGCTCTCTTGAATAGTATTTTAGTGTAAAAATGGTTACATTATCAAGTTAGGTTTAATTTTCATTCTATGGGTTATGTCATAAGTAATCATGTGGGCAGAAGGGCCCATCAATATTTGCTTAAACTCTTAATAATATGTGTCATTGAGAAAGAAGGTATTGAACTGATAAGATATAAAATGATGGTTTCAATTGTTTTTATAGGAAAAGTCTTGAAAAATGAAGCTAACAAATGACCTAAATATTTATTTAAAAAAAAAAATATATATATATATAAATGAAAAATGAAGCTAACAAATGATATATATATATATATATATCTTTGGATTTTTATGGCGAATCCTCTCACCAAAAAATAAATGTTGCAATTATTTATCAATATCAAACTTTCTTTGGACTCGAACAGATTGAATTATACGAATGTTTTTGCCAAATATTTAACTTCCTTCTCCATGGCATAAGCTTCACATTGTCTGCATAATTTTATTTACGTAATTTTTTAATAGAATATTCAAGATAGAGGATCTAAAGCCGATGCGGCCGGTCAAGTCCCAAAAAGCAAAACAGAGCCGGAGCCCAGTCACAGCGTATTTTTAAGAGCATCCCCTTCCGGACTTTAAAAGGATTCCTACAAACTTAAATTAGTCTTATGTATCATGATATTTATTTGACTTTAATTTCTGTATAAAGTAAAATAAAGTATATTTTCGCTGTACCCCCTGTGTCTCATTTTATGAAGCGTTCAAGTCTTTTGTCATTTTCCCTTCGCTATTGTGGCCGCTTTACCCTTTCCTCTCTTGACCATTTTTCCAGTGTTAGATTTCCTCTTACCATTTCCTCACATCCTTGTTTTCTTACTCAAAGAACACTGAACTTAAATAAGATTTCTTTTTTTCGGCCTTACTTAACCCCTGGACAAATAAAATGGGACCAAAACGTAAATCACATAACCTTTCATTTATTGGGGGTATCATTTCAAAGATAGTCTCTTATGTTTATAACTTTTTTTATATGATTTAAAATAGAAAATGAAAAATATAGGAACAAAAAGAGATTTTGGTTATATTTGTCATTTTGTTTATTTCAAATCATGTAGAAAATAAAAAGTTATATACATAAGAGACTATGTACTCAAATGTTATCCTCAATAAATGATAGGTTTTGTGATTTATTTTTGTACTTTGTTCCCTAATAGCTAGGAATGGAAATCTGGAGCTTAACCTTGGTGCTTACAGATGCTATGACTGTGGCCGCGAAAAAGAGAGAGGGGTGAAGAGAGGAATAGATGGAAAGAGAGAGAGAAAGAGGAGAAAAGAGAGGGAGAAAGAAAAAGTGAAAGAGAAACTTTCCTTCTATCCCTCTTTTTACCTCTCTCTCTTTTTCACGGCCAAAAACAGTCATAAAAGGTATAAGCATCAAGGCTAAGCTCCATGTTTACATTCCTACTAATAGCTATACCTTTCATGAATCCTTTCAAATATTATCCTTCTTTTTGCTACAGATCCACTCCGAGTAGCTCTGAGGCTGGTCTACTGCCATGGAACGAGGATCCAGGAGAGGGCGACAAGAGTTCTCCTCCTCCTCGACTACCGTCCTGTGACTGTGTTCTCAAGGGCTTTCCAGCCTGTGTCGTTTATAAAAAGACCCAGTGCGGCTGCAGTCACTCATGCTCCTTTGTCAAGTCATATATGGTTGTTAAAAACTAAGTCATGTGTTCCGCTTTACTCATTCGTCGCTTAAGACTTGTGTAGAGTTCCCTATATTATATTTATGCTTTAAAATATACAAACCCTACTTTAATAAAGGATGAAAATACACAGAAAAAGGAACTATTAGTATCATTTGAGTACTTGAGGGTTTGTTCCAGTCTGTATATTGAGCTATGGACTGTTGAACTCGTCTTGACTTATTTGCAGAGCTGGAATTCGGTACAGCCGATTCGGTAGATTTTATTATATATCTACCGAATATCGATCGGAGCAGTAGATAAGAAAGAAAGAGAAATTTATTTATGTAAAAAATGTATCTGCTCTGTGACTTCTTCAAATGCATTTAGTATCGGACAATTTATAACAAAAGACAATTAAGTACCAAATTTGTTAGAATTTTTTTTTTTTTAAAGACTTTATTGAGTTAGAGATATTACATATAACAATATATAAATAAACATTTTAGTTTAAAAATTAGATCTCTAATCTAAAGTCACACCAACTATTATAAAACAGAACATATCTATAAAAACAAACATTAATTTCCACAAATATTGTCAAAAACAAGTAGGTATAGAAAAAAAAATTCAGTTAACAATACATGATCTCCTACATATAAAAAGATAGTTCAAATTAATGTCTTGTTAAATTTTTTGTAAGCCCGTAAAATTCGCTGAAGAAATTGTAGATGCCCATTGGAACTGGAGGGGTAAAAACGCACTAGATCTCCTGCATACTTCCAAGGAATGTTGTCGGTACCAGGAATCCTAATTGCGAAAGCGTTGTATCGTGCTGCCGTAGAAATTGTAATTGCCTTGATGTCTTCGTTTTTGATCAATTCATTATCAGTCATCTTTTTAGCCAGATAACTCCGAATGCTGGACAAAGTTATGTCCAGAGTTCGGGTTTTTGATGGAGCCCTTTGTAGATTACTGGACAGTCCGAACAAAAGTATTGCCGTGATTATTTTACCATTAACTCCTTTCACGTTTAATCTTACAAACTCCCTTACGAAGTGGAGCATCGGACAATTGGCAAAAGCATGCACAAATGTATTAAACACTTGTCCACAGTCTTTACAAGGTGTGTTAAAAAACAAGCATCTCGCCGAAATCTGGAGTTGAGCGGTGAATCTTTTCTCGTCCTTAATCTTGGCGATGGAAGAAAAAATTCTCTTTCTCCAAGCGACAGGAAGTTTCAGCTCTTTTAAATAAGTATCACAAATTTCATTTGCTTCCTTTAATGTATTTGTAGCAAAGGACATCTTCAAATGCCATGGTATGGGAGGAAGATGATTCGAAGCAGCTCTTTTTAATGGATATAAAAATCTACCACAGTTAAACACGGGCTCACGTTTGAGGTCGTGAATAGAAATAATTTCATTAGACAATGCTTTCCATTCCAGTTCCCCTGGTCCAGCGAGATTGGTAAAATAAAAAGGCTTTTTAAAATTTTGACGAACTATGTCTACCGTTGAAGAGGATAAAAAGAGAGGGGTGCCAGTCCAGAGGATCCTTTGTATTGTCGACAAAAATGCAGACTCTTCCCTCAATTTTCCGTTTGTAAACTCTGTCCCAAACATCAGTAAAAAATATCCTGGACTTGAAGTGAAGACAGCTCGCCATTCCTGATCTGGGTGAACCGTTAAGTCTACTATAAGCTTTTGATAAATTAGTGGTAATATTCTGGCGAGTAAAGACAGACCACCCCCGATATGTGACCTGGGTCTCTTCAAAGAAGGCAAATAGCTTTTATGAAATAGCACATTCAGCCAGGCATTTTCTTCCGAGATCGCTTTTTCTGCAAGCCAAGAGATAGAAGCAGCTTTATATAGGACAGTAGGAACAATGTGATCGTTGTAAAGGTCAATCCTTTTTTGTAGACTAAATTTCTTGCCTCCTTGGAGGCTGATATAGAGTTGCTTTTGCAACTTTGTCCAGTTGACCTCCGACGCTCCTCGAGAAGTCCACATAATTCCTAAAACTTCTATTGTTTCCCGTACAGAGCAACCGGCAATTTTTTTAGAGATTATTGGAAATTTAATACATGTTATTTTTATATAAATCATATATGCATTCGGATTTTGAATATTTTCTATTGGGTTTTTTGCAATGCATAATCAAAATGTTGTTAAGAATATTCCTCAAATTTAATCATTTATGTTCAATAAATTTGTTCATCATGCAAAAAAATGCTTAATTATTTATCAACGATATCTACTTTTTACAAATATAGTAAACATAACTATTTTAATAAGTATAGGCTCAATTTTTGTTATCGAATTTGAAGTGTAGGTCGATAAATTCATTCAAAGTAGATGCAATTATACCGAACCAGTTATAATAGGAATCAATAGGAATACATTTTCTCTTAATGTGGTTTGAATGCGCAAAAATATGTTTATAAGTCGTTTTTTTATTGTGTGCAAAATAAACAGTTAATTTATTATCGCAGTTCATGAAATATTATGCTGGATATGGCCAATCAAACTCCATTTATCACATGATATTTTAAGACATTTGTTAAGAAAACAATAAATAGCGGAGCAATCAAACTTCTGCCAATAGAAAGTCAAAGATATATACCTAAGCCAACAAAGAAAGTGGTGACATTATGAAATCCTTTAGCATATGATATATTTGTCAAAACTGCAGAAAGGGCCTTAATGAATAATAAAATGCATTATGAACTAAAGATATATTATTTGTACTGATCTAGGATTTGATCTTATTAAATGTATTTTCTAGATTTTACTGTCATTAATATTTCTCTTGGATAAGATATTGAATCGAATCTTTCGGTTGAATTTGAAATAGAAATTAAATGCATTACAACCGAAAGAATGTTCCCTTTGTGCTGACTCATCTTGCATAATCGCAAAATTCTTGTGAGGTTGATTCATCCGAACCCATGTTAAGAACTTTACCTCTTGCACCTTTGAAGAATGTAGCTCTATATCATTATAGACATTTTAAAATCTATTCAGTGGGACGACAAGGATTTCAATGGGTAGACTAAAGTATATTTTTCAAGTCTTCTGGATATAAATTGTGCTAGCATCCATTTCAGCCTTCTTTGGGAATTATAGAATACTTTTATGGCATATCCAAGCTTTGGGTTGCCTTAAATCTAGGTCAGTGTCTTGCTCATAACCTAAAGTTTGCAGATCAAGCGACTTTTTCATAAGTCATTTCTCAAAAGTTATGAGGGACAGACAATTAATCTTGCTTTTGTTTTGAAAAACTATAAACAAAGTATTCGCCCTAGACAAACAAGAGCAATGAATTTCAATGTTGAATTGTTCTTTTGTTAAAATAGAAATTTAAGACTAAAAGGTCTGTTTATGTTCAAATCATAGAGATATAAAGATATAGAGAACTGATTCCCTTCAATAGCAGATAAACAGCGTTCTGTTGTTTCTCTGCAATTGGGGAATCAGCTCTCTATATCTTTATATCTCTATGGTTCACATACGCTTCAACTTCATCCTTTTTTGTGTATGAACTGAAAAAATAAAAACAATTTAATCATTCTATTATCGGCTAACATTCATATTTTACTTTTTTGAAAAGTTTTTTCCCTCAATTCTGAGTATGATCCCTCTAATATTATCACATAGCTTTCTATAATATAATAATGTGTTATGTATTAAAGGATACATTATTTTAGGTCGAATATTTTCTCGTAATTTGTTGTATAAGTATCAATTTGTTCACAAGTATTTTATTATCAATTCATTCAAGTGATACTACAGGAAAAGGGGTGTGTTGTAGATCAATAGTCACTATTTTTTTACAATGACTTTATTTAGAGAAGTTGCATACGTAATCAATAATTTATTGAAATATAAAAATGCTTATCTAGCCTCGGACTTTACGAAGATTATAATAGTATCCTACAAGATCTAGGATACGTATTGCATATCACATATTTGATTTTTGTAACACAGATTAGATCAAAAGTGATTTAACCACTCAAGTTTTGTTGGCAGATATTTGGAATTGGGCGGTGAACTTCTTCTCATTTGATATATTAGATACCAAATCTAGAATTTTCCTATCTCAATACTCCTATAGACCCAAAAGGATCATAAACTTAAGACTAATGTCCTGGCTCTCCTTATGATCAAAAAGAAATTTTGAGCCAACTTTGCGTGCCAGGGCAAATAGTGATTGTAAGCCGATCTGGATAGAGGACATCTGAACCTCTTGTCATCAAAAAAGCCATTTCTGCTCATATACTGTGAAAATACCCTCCTTTATGGTTGTTTCTTCAAGTTCTTCAGGGGGTTTCAGATTCTTTTTAAATATTTCTTTGTATAGTAAGACATGATCAAATCGATGGTGGAATCCCTTTCATATAGTGCAATATTTCTCCAAATTATTATTTGATATAACCGTTGTTATTTTGTTGATCAAATCTGTCCCCAGCATTAACCAAGAGTAGACTGATTACTCGTCACTCCTCTTCTTCATTCCAAAAAAAGGACTCCCGGCAATATCCCTCACAACATTGATGGGTACAATCAAGAAAAAGGAACAGCCCACCCCAAGGGTGACGATTCTTCCTTTTCAACGATGGTAAATAGCTTTGAGTGTGCAAAGCCATTTATTTCCATTTAAAATTGCCTTTCCTGCGAAGGATGATGCTCTGTATAGAAGTAAAGGAATTATTTTATTCTCATAAAATTTTGTTAGCCCACATTTCTCCGTTTTGCCATTTTATTTGTAATACCAGTGAGTTAAAGGAAGACCAGTTTGAATGATCGAACCCATTACTGCATCAAAATAATTCAATAATCTCCAGCTTTGATCCAACTTCACAAGAACGAATCCAAAGTCCACTAATAGAGAGCCAAACTCCAAATGGAAGGATAAAAAATCTTCAATTTATTCACTGAGAGACCTGATACTTTTTTATATTTGGTGAAGTAGTCCAAAATTATTTCCATTCTCTTGATCAATTGGGCATCTGAATTAGCTTGAAGAGTGATGGTAATGTTGTCGGCATAGCAGATGACGGGAGCCTTCTGAATCGATACCAAAATCACGAAATTTGCGCAATAAGTTCCTCACAAAGACAATTGTAATGAAGAAGAGAGGAGCAGAAGGGCGTCCCTTGCGTTTTTATATCACATTAATTAATATCCATTTAGAGACAAAGTTGATGAACCATTAAGTATGCCCCGCACAGGGTTGGCAAGTTTTCAAGCCGCTCTAAGTATGAGAGTTTAGATTAATACGGAAGCCTTCTGAACAACCTTCACATCAAAAATGTCATGATGAATATTGACTTATTAATCTTGATGATTCTGTTGACTGTAAAAATATTCACTTGAAATAGGTGCCTAAAATACATAAAAATATACGACACAATTCAGCTATTTCAAATCAATCCATATACAGTCAGTCCTCGCTACTTCACCC
This sequence comes from Caligus rogercresseyi, assembly GCA_013387185.1. Classification (NCBI taxonomy): domain Eukaryota; kingdom Metazoa; phylum Arthropoda; class Copepoda; order Siphonostomatoida; family Caligidae; genus Caligus; species Caligus rogercresseyi. The sequence continues at coordinate 17,852,270 of CP045896.1, forward strand.
CTCGACATCTCGCAGTTCTTTTACTACACGACGACGGCTTGGCTCCCGTTTTTTCACGGCAAAACGTCCCCATATGGCATATGAACTATCAATATATATCAACATCGCGACCCTCATATACAGGGTGATTCGCTACAATTGAGACACACGTATTACGATGTATAATCTTTGTATTAAATTTCTCATAAATATTGCTAAAATAAAAATAATAGTATAACATGTGATAAACAATATATATTTTATGAAATTTTCCACGTATCCTCCTTTGCATTGAGTAGAGCTTTGAAACTCCTAACGGTGGAGGCAACAAAGGCAGATATTTCTTCCTCAGATAAGGAGGCCCATGGCTGAAGGAGTTTCTTTTTAGAATCTCCACTGATGGTCAGGACTTGCTTAACACCCTTTTCTCCAGAATGGACTATATTCCATAGTACATGGGGTTCAGATCTGGGGAGGATGGTGGCCACAAGTACTTGGGACAAAAGTCTGCAAACATATCATTACAGAAGCTTTGAACCAATTTGCTGGTGTGGGTTGGATCCCCATCTTGCTGGAACACTAAAGGTGTCGTTGGATACTCTCTTTGTACCCATGGGACTACCTCTTCGGAAAGAAGGTAAAAATAAACCGCTTGGTCGACCTTCACCCCCTCCTCGACGAAGATCAAAGGGGCCCTCTTCCCGTCCGACGTCACGCCGAACCAGACCATGACGGAGGGTGGCTTCTGCCTTTTTTTAAAGAGACTTATTCGTTTAGGGTAGTTACATATAGCATTATATATAAATAAACCTTATAGTTTAAAATTAAACCCTAAACTAAAGCCAAATCTACTAACAAATTTATCTAAAATAATACAAAATAATAATACAAATACTTCACAACGATTGTAGGCACCTACTAAAAAGGTTTATCAATATTTAAAATATCTAAGAACAGCAAAAAAAAAAAAAAAAAAAAAGCAAAAAGCATTCGGCTCCTTCCAACCCAGATCCTTGGAAACTTTCATATCTTCCTCATGGTGTCGGTGATGACAAAGGTGAAGATTGCCACCCAGTTTCGGTTTCTCTCGAACCCAAAGATCGAAGAGATCTCCACTAAGTAACTCAGGATATCCACGGCGGCAAGATTGAAGATTGGGAAAACATGAGAAGGCATTATTATCACTACACAGGGAATCTCAAGAAAAAAACAACTCGTGTTAACAGTGAAGGAGATATGGCCTACTAATTTTTGTAATATTTAAACCTCTGGTTAACCTTAATTAAATGTTTTAAAAACCGTAAATGGTTCTGACAACAAGAAGGATAAAACCGCACTAAATCTCCCGCAAAATTCCATGACGACGAGCCCACTTTTGGTATCTTTATAGATAAACTCGAGTATCGAGCTGCCGTTGCAATAAAAATGGCCCTCAAGTCCTCGGAGCAAACATGCTCATAGAGTGTTAACCTCTGTGCAATATAGCTTCTGCAACTTGATAGAGAAATCTCCAAAGCACGGGTTTTTGAGGCACTTCTGGGATTTGAGTTTAGCCCAAATAGAAGTAGAGCAGGCACGATTTTATTTGTGACCCCTTTGACGTTTAGAGTGACAAACTCCCTCAAGATGTCAAGAACTGGGCACTTGGCAAAAGCATGGACAGTACTATTATACAATAGTCCACAGTTTTTACAAGGTGTATTATAAAATATACAACCAGAAGAAACCTGGAACTGCGCTGTAAATTTATTTCCGTCCCAAACCTTTGACACAGAGCACATTATGCGTGATTTCCAAGTTCTTGGAAGGTCTAATTCTTCCAAGTACTTGTTGCATATTTGGTCAGCTTCTTCTCCTGTGTCATATCCAAAGGACATCCTTAAATGCCAGGGTACCGGCACTTGATGCCTTATAGCAGCTCTCTTCAAGGGAAAGGAGAATCTACCGTTGTTAAATAGTGGTTCGCGGACTAAATCAGGGAATGTAAATATTCTTTTGGACAGTGCAATGAGTTCTAGATTCTTTGGATCAAGAAGATTTTTAAAATATTTTTTATTGCAATTCTGCCGCACAATATCTACTGTAAAACTTGACGTAAAAATAGGGGAGCCTTTCCAAATAATTATTTGTATGGAGGCTAAAAAGGTGGACATTTCTACTAGTTTTTCATTTATAAAATCAGTACCTAACATTAGCCAAGTGAAAGCGTCGCTTGACGTAAAAATTGAGCGCCACTCAGAGTGGGGATGAGCTGACATATCTATTAAAAGCTTTTGATAAATTTTTGGTAAAATTCTGGAGAGTGAATTTAATCCTCCCCCTAACTGTTGTCTTGGTCTCTTTAAGGCGCTCAGATAACTTCGATGAAATAGTTGGTTTAGCCATGTTTGTTCTTCGGCAATGGCTCTCTCAGCCAACCAAGGCAGAGATGAAGCTTTATATATAACAGATGGGACAATCGAGAAGTTGTAAAAGTCAATCCTCTTTTGGAGATTGAATTTTCTCCACAGTGGAATCGAATGGCTAATATGATTTTTCATATTAAACCAATTTGATTCAGAGGCGCCCATCGCATCCCAAGAAATTCCTAAGATCTCCAAGCTTCCCTTATTGAGCAACCTGAAACTTTAAGGTCATTACCAGGGTTCAATTTTCCAATAGGAAGAATTGAAGTTTTTTTAATGTTTATCATCAGCCCAGATCTTTTTTCAAATACTCTGAAATGATTCAGAACTACTTCAATCCGTCTCAATAGTTGCTCTTGGGAATTGGCTTCGAGCATTAGCGTGACATCATCAGCATACATATCAATTATATGTTTTGATGAGCCAAAGTCTACTCCAAAGCCTGTGTATTTTTTTGTGATTGCATCACATAATTCTATAAGGCCAGTTATAAATAAAAGCGGGGCCAACGGACAGCCTTGACGGCAACTTTTCTTTAAAATTATAGATTCACTTTCTTTTCCTCCTAAGGAAATAGTTGAAGTGCCATTATATAAAAGAGCTCTTATAGGGTTAAAATATTTTTTGGGGAGTACTTTTTTTATTGATCTAAAAATATGGCGATGCTGTATTGTGTCAAATGCTTTCGTAAAGTCCACAGCAATTACAGCTCCATAAGTGCCTCTTTTACGAACAATTCCAATAGCTGTTCCTATGTTAATAGAAATATCAGCAATGTGGCTTCTGCTTTTGAAGGCTGTCCTCCTTCTTCCACGTCAAAATCCAGTCATTTTGACTGTTGTGGGTGGCCTGGACCGTGAAAATTTTATCATCTGTCCAGAGAACTGATGGCGACCTATCTTTGGAGAGTTGTTGAATAATTTTCCTCCCCCTGGATAAGAGGCTTGTTCATTATGGCCTGGGACAGAATATGAGGTGGCTTCTTCTTATAAGCGAGCATCCTCAGGTCTTTCCTGATCAATCTCCAAATGCTAGTGGTGCTCATGTACTCCTCTTTAGGCATCTGTCTCATGGATCAAGTTGGATTTGTCCTGAGTTTCTCCCAGATCCTCTTCTTCCCAGGCAGTGTCCTCGCAATTTTTTTCCGGACCTGAACCTTCCTTGAAACCTTGCCTAACTCCTTAAAGGCTTTTATGGTCCTGTAGACCGTTGTTCCGCTCACTGTGGCCTTTAAAATCTTCATAATTTCAACCGTAGATTTTCCATTACGAAATGAGGCCCAAATCAAGTCACATTTATCCTGTCCAGAAGCAATTTTCTATTGGAAGCAGGGCTATTTCACACAACTTATTTTTATAAAATTTGTAGCTGATATGTCTTATCAACAGCAAAAAATAAAAAATGGAGGGAATATTAAATTTGGGGAAACGTAGGAGTTACCAAGTGAGAGTCTCAATTCTAGTTAATCACCCTGTATATCGCGGTGGTCGTGTAGTGGATCCGGGCCGTCTCGACTTTGCGAAGGACGAGTGTATCTTCTAAGGATATAAGGCTTTTTAAAATTATATGAATGTCTTAGAGTAATTATAAACCATCTTACATCAGTAATGAAAAAACCCGTCCTATAGCATTCTTCATTAAAAAAAGTACTAGTTCCTACAGTGATATTGTAGACAATGGAATCAATATTGTCTAAAAAATATATACGATGTGAGTATGTTATTATAAAATATCCAGAAGCAAGTATATTATTCAGTTAACATAAGCATGTGATATGGTTATTCTCGTAGTGAATACATGGAAAATATTTTTAAAGGCCTCAAATCATATAGATTATTTATAATTTTATCATGATTTATATTGTATTAATGCACTCATTTTGGTATATTTTTTTCTTAAGTCCAATACTTGAGTTTCTTCAAACATTAAATGTTATAGAATTTATCTTTATAAATTAGTTAATATTATTTACTTGATAGGTAATGTCTTTAAATGTAAAACTAGAGGCATATATACACTCAGAGAGTGCAAACCTCCGCCGTCGCGGGGTCCTTATGAACCTTCCGAGGCGAATTTTTCACGACTGGGGAGGCGTAGAGGGACGGGGGAGGGTTCCCCTCGACGGAAATTCCGAGAGGAAGACGCTCCCGGCACCCGATTTCACAGCACAGCGACATCTATTGGCAGACTAGGCTAACTTGAAATGTTTATTAGTATTTAGCTCATTTTGCATCTTAATTCTGCACTCAGAGATGCCAAAATTTAATCACTTGTTCCTTTTGCATTTTCAACAACTCCACAAAATTTCATCCGAATCCGTTCAGTACTTTTTGAGTTATCCTGCTGACAAACCAACAAACAAATAAACCAACACCAGTGAAAACAATACCTCCTTCGGCGGAGGTAATAACTCCATGATTGGTATTAGATTTAGGTTTTCTCTTCATTTGGAATATTTTAATAATTATAGTTTTATATTAAATTGAGTTTCATCAAGCTTTAATTTTAAATACTTTTGCATGTTTGATACATAAGTGCTTGATTGAAATAAATAAATTTGGATTTAGAATATCCATAATCCGAAATTATCTGTAATAGTGATATAGGTTTATTGAATTTGAAACAGGATTATGCATATCTGCATAAATAGCTAACTTTCGTGAGTCAATTCATGTATGCTAATAGTTACATAACTTATAAAATAATAAAAACATATTTTTTGTAAATATATATATATATATATATGTAGGGATCAGAAGGAATTAACGATGGAGGAACAGGCCTTAGTCTCCTTCATTCGCTTTGGGCTTGTCCATAAAATCCAGGAGATCTGACTTTTTCAGCCTCTTCGAGGACACCCCTTCAAATCCGTCCGCCTCCCTGGAAGCCTTCCGTCTCAGACTTTCCAGAGACTCTTCTTGCTCAGCCCACTCCAGAACCAGCCGCCGCCCGTACAAATGCGTACTATGGGAAAGAGCCTTAAAGGCCTTTTTAGCTTCCTCAACCGTATGATACTCCACAAAAGCAAAGCCTCGATGAGAACCCGTTACCTTCTTGGGCAGACGAACGAACTTTAGCTCCCCAAAGGTCTTAAAGAGATCCTCAATTTCCTTTTTGTGAGCCTCAAAGGGAATGTTACGGACGAGGATCTTTGTCGTGGCAGAGAGGCTCTTGTTGGTGGATTTGCGAGAAGCTCTAGAGTCCTGAGACTCGGATACTCTTTCGGACTTCTTAAGCTCTAAGCTGTGGTCATCCAGCATTTTGTGTTGAAGGGTTTTAAGTGCCTTGTCCGCACTGGCCTTCTTCTTGAAGCGAACAAATCCGAAGCCCATGGAGAGAAGCCCTTCCACGTTGTCCTTCTTTTTGGCTATTGTGACCTCGTGAAGGGTCCCCATGCCCCGAAAGTGTTCTTTGAGTCCGGACTCAGTCGTGGAAAAGTTAAGATTCTTGACAAAGAGTGTCGTCTCGGGCTCAGGCTCTTCGTCGTCGAGTTCTTCGTTATCTTCTGTAGCCTCAACAACAGCTTCCTGCACAGCCTTTGGCGCATCATCAGGATTTAAAGCGCCCTCCGGGGCAAACTCTAGGAAGAGTGGAGTGTCGCGGAACTTGGAATAGGCCAAGCCCCGAAAGGCCCCTCTGGCCTCAGAGGGCTCATGGAACTCTACAAGGGCAGTCACACAGTTCGGCGGAAGAATAACGCGTCCCAAGGAGCCATACTTTACAAACTTATCCCGTATTTCCTCCACTGGGACCCTAACGGGAAGATTTTTAATGAGAATAACGGTCTTTGAACGGGAGAGCTTCCGAGGATCTCCATCAAAGGCATCCAGACTCACTCCCTGCTCTTCGAGGAAGCTTTTGGTGTCTGCGACAATCTGGGTTTCTCCAAGGGCGAGTCGTACGGCAGCGCTTTGATTTCCTTCCCCGAGAAGAACATCTTTCTTGGCGACGTTGTACTTATCGGAAACAAGATCCGCGACGGCACTGCTTCCAAGGAACAAGGTGTTCCAATTGTGAGATGACGTCGCGGACTGTTTCTCCTTTAGCTTCTTCTTGTCCTTAAAGGATAGGCTTCTATCGTTTTCATCATCTCCTTCCTTGGGCTTTCCAGGAATGATATGAAGGAGGCGCCCCTGGAAAGTGGAGCCGTCTAATTCGTTGAAGGCCTTTAAGGCGTGCTCGGGAAACATGAATGTGATAAAGGCAAAGCCCTTGGGCCGTCGGGAATCCTTGTCGATGGGAAGGTTGACCTCGTTGAGGGGCCCGAAGGACTTAAAAAGAGCCTCCAAGTCTGTTTCCGTCGCCGAGTAAGAAAGATTACGAAGGAACAATCGCCCCGAGTCGCTGATAACTTCCTCCTGATTCTCGGATGTAGGGTACTGAGAGTCATGCTTGCTCTTGGACTTATCCACATATTTAGTGACCTTAATGCTATTTCCAAGAAGAATGCTCTTGTTCCGTGAGAGAGCCATTTTGAGATCCTTTTCGGTAGCAAATCCAGCATAAGCGATTCCCTTGATGTTCCTAGGGACTCGTATGGACTTTGCCTTGAGTTTAACAGCCTTAAAGAACTCCTTGACATGCTTTTTCTTGGCCTGATAGGGCAAATCACTCAGCTTAACAGTGAAGTACTCTTCATTTTTAGGCTCTTTAGAGGGCTTTTCCGAAGCATTGCCCTTGATTAAGGACTTAAGATAGTCAAGATCAGATACGCCAGAGTTCTCTGCGAGCTTAGTGTCTTCCTCAGAGCTGTGTCCTGAGTCTTCGTCGTCCTCAGCTGCTGCTTCTGGGAGTCGTTTTGAGTGTCGTACTCCTTTTGTAGCTTGATGATTTCTTCGTGCGTCCATTTGGAGGAGTTGCTTTTGTGAAGACGGAGGAACTCCTGGAACTTGATGTCCGTCTTGGTTTTCTCGATTATCTTCTTGAGATCCTTGCTTTTCTTTTCTGCACGAGTGCTAAGGGTTTTTTCCGGCTTCTTTTGTGGGGATTCCTGTAGGAAGCAAGATATATTAAGAAAAAGTAAATTATTTCTTATCACAATTTTAATTTTAGAACTAGACTAGCCAATTTATGTCTACACTATTAACCCATTAAGGACGAAAGTTAACCACTGAATGAATTGGCAAAAATTAGCACATTATTTTATACTGAGTCATTCCTAATTGAAAAAATCAATAATTTCGGTACACGGATCTCTGAGATATCGGATATGTATTTAAATACCCCTTCGTCCAAGCGCATATCTATCAAGCATATTTATTTTTATCTTTTAGATATTAACATACATCAATATCGATCGAAAATATATTTATTGAATACTCGAAGAACGAAGGATGAATATATGAATTACATTTTTACAGATACATTTATTTTTTATATGCAAATTTTACATCTTGTACCGTTATCCAATTTGTATACAATCAAAAGAACAATCCGGTCATTGCGTATGTTTACTTATATATTTGAAAAAAATCAGATTGATTTTAAGTAAAACTTCAACGAATCTCATAAAGCTTAGTCGTACATAGTTAATGCGATTCAAAGTTTGAAACAAAAATGCGATCATTGTTGTTTTTCTACTTTTGAACCACAGCTCCTTTTATCAAGGCAAAGTCGACTTTCCCTCTTTCTGACATTGATATGTGATTTTTGTTTAGCAAAGGAGGACATCACCTTAGTCTGTTTGTCTCAAGCATCATCCAGTTATTTTAGATAATATAGCAACAACATAATACATGTGAAGAACTTGTCAAATAATAATTTACATTATCTTTCCTTATGCATTCAAATCTGACAATTAATATAAAACATTTTCTCTCAATCCAAGTTAATTGCTAGGTGACCGTTTTGAAATCTTTCCTCGAGTAGAAATCCAAGGATGGTAGATATCCACATTTGCAACAGTGAGTCCATATTTTATTATAACAAGCACGGATTGGTTTCTCGTTTATTAACTGTTTAGCAAGATGTTGTTTAAAATATGGAACCATCCTTTCTTCTACTACATTATTTCAGGTGATGCTCCGAACTTCAAAAAGAGATTCATAATTACAAGGAGTCCAATATTTCACTCCCATGTCGACATATAACAGTCTTAAAGTAATGCCAGAGAGCTTAATTTGATGTTAAACTACAATAGCCGTGAAGAAAGTACAAAATAAAATATAACTGTAGTCATAAAAAATGAAAGGAAAAAATTGATACTGAAATTGATATTTAAATACCCATTTTATTTATTTGCCGCATAGAATGTCCAAAATAAAATTAATAATTCAACATTAATGAATGAATAATATCTTTGCTTACAAATTATAATTATTTTTAAAGTAATGAAATTAATATATATATATACAAAAATGAAGAAAAAAACCTACTTCCCTTGTATGAGCAAATGTATACCATGACAAGTAACTAAATGACTTATAACGTGGGGCTTATTGATAGGGTAGCATTATTTACTTTATGTTTTATTGAATCAAATGATAAAGAATCACGAGTAAACATTTCTTGAACGGAATAAAAATCATCTAAGATATATGATGCATTTAATAATTGAGTATTTAAATGCCCTTTTGGCCTTAAGGGCTGATAAAATATGTATTAATAATAAAATATTCAGTAATGTAGTTTCCTCATAAGTACAGTACATTGATATTACATACTTCACAGCTAAGCTGGTTCTCTTGCCAAATAAAGGTGAAGTTTGGAGAGGCTCATTGGCAGTATTTGGCACTCTCTAAAAGTATATATCAATACAAGACTGAAAGTAATATACATGGACACTGAAGTAATGTTTGTTTCTGTCAATGTCTCGACATCTATTTAAGTAACTCCATTTTTCGTATATATATATATATTGAGTGGCTTTCATAATGTTATGCTGCAAACAACGCAGGATTCCATAAGTTTGTACAGATATGCGGTAATTATGCTAACAGCAGCCAAGGATGCGTTAAAAGGACTGTCTAGATAATCAGTAATCCTACTAATGAATAAATGATAACAATTTCATTTAAAGATACTTTTCTAGTAGATTTTTTTAAAAATTAAGAACTCAAAAGCAATAAAAAATTATTTAACACAATTTTCCTATTTTATATCTGGTTTTTTATGTTTACATTTAAGCTAACCTTACCGAAGAAAAAAACTGAAAGAATTTAAAGGCATAAAAACACACCAAAAACAAGGAATATTTAATTAATAAAATAAATTTATTTATGTTTGCCAATAAATCCCAGAAGATAAAAACTAACCTGAGTTCTTTCTTCTTTTTATTTCGCTTGGGGGCTTTTCCAAGTCTTCGCAGACCTCTACAGAGCACTTTTGCGTTCCAAAGTAGGTTCCATTGAGGTACTGAAGAGCCTTTAGCGCATGCTCTGCGTCCGTGAATCCCACAAAGCCAAAACGTCGGAAAACTCCCTCGGGAGTGTATTTGAGCTTGATGTCTGTGATCTCACATCCGTCCGCACAGGCAGAGAACTTCTCGCGGAGCTTCTTCTCAGTGATGGAGGGAGGAAGATTCTTGACGATGAGTCGGTCCCCATATCCACTCTATCACTCACACAATCAACAGAGATTCCAAATGAAACTACGAAGTCAACCACTACACGTGTGAGTGTTTTGATGAGAATTTGTTTTTGTTTACAAAAATAAATAATACGTCTGGAGAAGCGGCATCTGGTGCAGAAAAACGAACTACCCTAATATTACACTGCAACAAAAAATTGCAAAATAGTGGGCGGTTTAGCTCAAAATTTCAAAAGGATTGTGCATTTTGTGATACAAGCATACAATTTGGCACAAATGTACATTGATATATGGCAAACATTTTCAGATATGAGCCACTTGGAATTCTCCCTTCATGTCCGCCATATTGAATTAAAAATGGCCGCCATCTGAAATCTATATTTTCAATTATCTTTGGGTCTAATGCTGCTATTGACTAGATTCTTGTGTCTAAATGTATGTTTTTGAGGGCAAAAAATCTAATGGAAACAATCTGCATCGCATATTTTGTACCAATGAGCCGCCATATTGGGTTTCAAAATGGCCTTTATTTAAAATTAACATTTTCGATTATCTTTGGGTCTAATACTGCTATTGACTCGATTCTGGTGTCTAATGTAGGTTTTGGGGGCAAGGAACATAATGGTAACAATACATGACAATATCCATTTTCAAAATGAAATCTTTATTACAGTACTTCACTTAAGTCATGAGAGATGAACATTCATCATCATGTATTTTACATACTTTGTATTTGTGTCATGTTAACCAGTTCAGCACTGCCACAAGTAAATGAATGTTGTGGACTCCTCTTCATGTGCAATCCCCTTCACACACACAGAGGGCTGTGCACTTAAGGGCAGCCTTTTTGCACTTGCAGCGTCTCACACACCCTTTCTGGCACTTGCAAGAAACCAGCTCGATGCAGGTGTGAGCTGCCTCAGGTAGCCTGGTCCAGAATGGTGTGTATTGTCCTCCAGTCATTGACCAACCCCAGTTGGTTGGTGGTGGGAGTTCTGGTGCTGGCAGCAGTATCTGACCCCACACATGTCCACCTTGATATACTGCCCTTTTGACATGTTCCTCTAAAGCTGCCTTCGTCGGAGGGATCAGCTGCACATTGTTCTTCCTTGCGAAGAGTTTCCCCTGGCCTTGTCAATATCCGTGCATTTGCTGGTTCGGTCATACAACAGGATCACAACCTCTCGATGATGCACATTGCATCATTTGGTATGTCACTTGGTGCGGAAGAAAGCTGAATCAGCGCCTCAGTTAATTCTGGCAGTACTGTCCAGACTGCCCATGCGGTCTTCTTGCTATGTCTAGCAAAGCTTGACACAGTATTGCATCCAGTTAGAGCATGGAACATTGGCAATAATTCAGACAATGAACATATTCGGACAAGATTAGTTTGTGTATTATGATTGAAATGTGTGTACAAATGTTCCATAATTGTCAATAAATCTAAACAAGTTTGAAAGTATGCCCAATAGGGCAAGCATTATTTTAAATTGTTTTAATGTGATTTAAAACCAGTTGTCCAAACAGAAGTCAAGGCCGGACGGTCACCCCACATGATGTTTTCACACTTCAGATGGCAAAAATGACCAATAACCAACATGTTTAAATAAATAAAGATGTGGGCACATGTAGAAGGAACGTATTATAGCATACATGTTATATTTTTTATTCATTTTATGTTAATATTAGGATAAAAGTTCCATCGGACAGAAAAAGTAAGCGTCACGTCTTTGACCCTACTACAATTCAAACATATTGGAATCCAAGATGGCGGCTCAGTGGTAAAAAATATGCAATGCATATTGTTACCATGGATTCCTTGTCCCCTAAATACATGTTGGCACCAGAATCGAGTCAATAGCAATTTTAGATCCACAGATAAGCGCAAATGTGAGGTTAAATGGCGGCCATTTTGAATTCCAATATGGCGGACATGAAGAGAGAATTTCGAGTGGCTCAATATCTGAAAATGTTGCATATATCAATGTACATTTTTGCCAAATTAGTTGCTTGTATCACAAATGCACAATACCTTAGCTATGCTGCCCCTA
>CP045896.1:17864331-17914001 GCA_013387185.1 Caligus rogercresseyi
TATTTGCTTATATCTCTTAAAGTAAAGCGATTTTCAGAACACCAACCATATCAAATGAAAGCTTGTTAACCAGCTTTAATATTTTGGTATACTAAATCATGTCAATTTAATCAGTACGAGCGTTATATGTACATTAAAAAAAGCCTACTCCGCGTACAAAATGACGCATATAATGGGATTATAAATGCGTCAGCGACAAAGTAAAATTTTGAGAGGATACCTTTATATATATATATAATATATATATATCCATATACATAGGAGTTAGGGGATCGTTTTGGTTGGGGTGGCAGCATTCAATTTGCCCGAATTTGTAACAGAGCTGTAAATCGGTGAAAAATAATTGAACGAAGAAAATTATGTAGATTAATGTTTCTTTATTGTAAATGCTACTATTAATTACATTATATTTATTTGGTTATAATTCAAAATCTGGTTTCATCATAATTTATATTTTTCTTCAACATAATGCCCGAATACCTCAACCAATTTGCCCAAATTTGATAATTCACCCGAATTTGGGGGGCAGCAGTTGCCCCATTGTCTCCTAAGCCTATATTATTATAATACATATATCTAAACAGATCCAGGATAACATTATAAAAACTAGTTCATTTTAGCGTTCTTTTCACTTTATAAATATTGGAACGATTGGGTGCCGGGGCGTGCCTCTTTGTTAATCAGGTATTTTTTGAATAATTAATTTCATGTATGTCTGCTCATCTGTGGCTAGAGGGACAATCCCTTATCAACAGAGTAATTAAGAGTCCATTTGGCATACTTTATCTGGAACGAGAGAGAGAGAGAGTATATAGAGGTATAGTTAAGACTTTGCGGTAGAAAATTATATACGACTATAATTTCTTTTTCCTCTTACCTATGAGAAATATAGCAATAAAAATATTTAATAATAATTAACAATAGTTTGTAATCCTGATTTATAAACTTGACAAGCACAGATGAACAACACGTCAAGAATGGATGTCACAAACCAATATATGTTATCCAACATATGACCAGTCTTGATCAGCAAGATAATTAAATCGTCAGTCATAATTACTCAGAAAGTGTTTCAAATCAGGCTGAGAATAACAAAAGGGGAGTGCAATAGCTCAGTGCGTTAGGCGTGGACCACTCTCAAATCGGGGGCGCAGATTCGAATCCCCGCTATAACACTAAAATTCTTATTTATATCCAGTCAGATACAATTTTATCGAACCAAATAGGCAAAAAAACGCAGGTCCGATTCCCTAGAGGAGAAGATCAATTTTGGCCACCCCAGTGATAATCCTAGGTCGATGGACTAATTTTTTAACTATAATGCTCATTTATATTCCCACTGGATACTGCAATTCTATTAAATCAAACCAGGATGAAAAAACAGGCAAGTTCATAATATACATAAGGTAATTTCAAATATAAGGAAAAGACGGTTAAGAATGGACCTTTGAGGGCATTTTCGGAGACAAAGTTTAATATACAAACGTACAAGCTGGGCAAAAAGTTAGCGAAGTGGGAAATGAAATGTTCGTAGATAAATAGATTTGTCGACCAAAGATTTGCTTATGAATTAAAGCTTTTTTTGTCATTCATATTTGAAATATAAAATACAAAGAGCTCGGCAAGTCAAAATAAAAACCTCCTTATTTCGTATAAAAACATATTGCTATCCTATTTACACACAGACCAAGTTCATCGCGCCAATCATTTTTCAAGTAAAAGGTCTAGGTCAGACACCCACACACAACGGAGTTGAGCATTTTGTTTCCTCAGAGCTGTGCTCTGAGTATTCAAAGTCCTCTGGTTGCGTTTAGTGTCTTTCCTGCTGGCGGCATACTCATTTTGGCAACTTCATGATTTCTTTGTGTGTCCATAAAATGGATAATTGTGCCCTCTGGATAAGGGCAACCACTAATTATATTTAGTTTAATGATATGAAGTTTATTTATATCTATAGGATACTGCGCAAGTCAATCCCACAAAAATTACACAAAAAAGAGAATGCGTAGGCAGTAGCTTAGTGTGCTCGACTATCAATATATAGGGCCCAGGGTTCGACTCCTCCAGTTCATACCGCAATAAAATCGACGACACATGCAATAATGATAGTTCCATATTTTAAACTAAATACCACAGGGGGTATACTTAGGTATTTTTCCTTAGCGTAACAGGACTACCACCCCCCTCGCCACTAATATTTATTAGCTTCTACAGTCCACTTATGAATTAACTGTTTTTTTATGACAAAAATTGCATTATTGTCTGAAAACTATGTTCCTAATATCGGTCATGTGTTTTATATGATCGATATTAGGAAACATAGTTTTTCAAACCTAATGCGAAAGCGAAACATAGTTGAGTCCATAAGTGGACTTATAGGGATAAGAAATATAAGTAAATAGCCCGGGAGTGATTGGGTCTGGGGGGTGCTAGTCCTAACTCATCTCCTAACGTAAATGCTTCATATACTTATCTCCTACTCGTAACACCTTTCATTCCCACCTTTCAACAACCAAAAAAAAAAAATATATAATATGAAGAAGCCTTATCCATGATGCTGGCGGGAAACATGGTACTCCCAGGGCAAGATAGTACGCAGAAGGGTTGTGTGAACTTTATATTACAACGTCCATATTGCAAAACATGTTTATTATTATTATTAGCAGTAATAAGTTATGTGACTTCATTGATTCCCATTGTTACGTTTATGATTTTTTAAATATCTATTATTATAAGATTGTAATGATGATATATCAGGCTTGTGAACGGAACGCAAAATTGAACGGCGTTCAGCTGAACGCACGTTCAATGAACGGAACGCTGAACGGAACGCAACTTTTTTTTGAACGCTGAACGTTGAACGCAAAAAAAAGAGTTTTGCGTTCAGCGTTCAATTTTTCCCAACTTTTCTTTGACTTTTTTTGGAAATTCTTTTCAAAAAAAAAAGTCATCACTACGCAGTACTTTTTTTTGGGAAATTCTTTTATTTAAAAAAGAAAAAAGTCATCACTACGCAGTATTTTTTTGGGAAAATTCTTTCTAAAAAAAAAACGTCATCACTACGCAGTACTTTTTTTGGGAAATTCTTTAAAAAACGTCATCACTACGCAGTACTTTTTTGGGAAATTCTTTCTAAAAAAAAAACGTCATACTTTTTGGGAAATTCTTTTCTAAAAAAAAACGTCATCACTACGCAGTACTTTTTTTGGATATTCTTTTCAAAAAAAAAAGTCATCACTACGCAGTACTTTTTTGGAAATTCGTTTTTAAATATTTGAACGCTGAACGCTAACGGACCGCTGAACGCAAAAACATTGAACGGAACGCTAATTTTTTTTGAACGCTGAACGCAAAAAAAGCTGAACGCTCACAAGCCTGTGATATATAATAATGAAGTAATGAATGATCGAATGATTTTTGATAATTCAATCAATATCAGAATAGACAAATTTACCACCTTTGATGGTCATTGAGTGTGAGATTAAAGGAACCGTTGAAGCCCAGTGTTCGAAAGAAATTATAAAAGTTATATTTAAAAACCAGAAATGTTATTCATATGTAAAAATATTTGATAATTATATTTAGAGGTCTTACCCAATTTTTTCCTCTATAATACCTGATCGAAGTGTTCTTCGAAACTTCACGCTGTTCACACTAGCCATCTATTTGAATATATAATGATAATTAATTAAATATTTAAATAATTGGAGAATAGTTCATCCACCACCTGTGAGTGTTTTTCCACATACATTCTACATAGTTTGTATGAATATTGTTCACAGGATCAACATAATTTGTTGAATGATTAACTACCTTATGCTGGTATTGAAGTATATCGTGTAAGCCTCTAGAAGTAATCCTTTGAACTTTTAAGTCATCTTAAAACACAATATGAGAATTATCACACACCCCAATGAATTTTTTCTATAACGTCACGAGGTTTTTGTCAACTTTATTTATACAATATCACTATTGCTATATATTTGTTGTTTTGGCGATAATTCAATTGAAATAGTTCATAAACTCTATCATTGCGAAATTATGAGTGTTGCTCTCTCAGAATTCTGGATATTATTGATTCCAGTCAATCGGCGAGGGAGTTCTTACAAATTCGAAGATGGTCTCCGCTTTATCTTCCGGCATGTTCCACATGTGGAAAACCTATGACGTTCGTTGTTCATCTAAGAAAACACAAAAAATGGAGGTGTTCTACGTAGAGAAATGAAAATGTGCCTGAACGAAAAGACTCTCTGTGGGCTGGAAGAAAATTAGGCTTCCCAAAATTATCCAATTGGCCTGGGCCCTCAAAATTTCAGTGACCGTCGTTCCTGATGTTATTGCCATTTCAGAATCGACAGCCCTGGAATGGTATTCAAAATTTAGGTCTATTTGTTCCATCAATTTGAATAACAATCCCTATAAAATTAGAGGCCCTGGGATTGTAGTTCAAATAGATGAATCTCTGATGGCAGGCGCAAGTTCCACGTTGGACGAATAGTTCCTGAACGATGGGTTTTTTGCCCTCTGCTACTGCCCTCACACAAAGGAAGGCTTCCTAACTTTAGTGAGTATTATGAATATATGTCCACAAAGACTAATAAACTTTTTTTATATTTTGATCTAGGTTGATGATCGAAAGGCAGGCACCCTCCTTCCCATCATCATGGAAAAATTGAGCCGGGTCTGTTATACACAGCGATGGATAGGCTGCCTATAATAGAATCCCTCAATTACCTATAAACCCTCAATACCAGCACGAGGTGGTAAATCACTCTAGAAATTTTGTGGATCCCATAAGCGATGCTCATACGAACCATGTTGAGTGCTACTGGAAAATGCAAAGAGGAGTTAATAAGAAACTATATTGCATTTAATTATTACTTAATTATTTTTCTTTATTGATTCAAATCAATGAATGGTGTGAGCAGTGTTACGCTCGAGGACACCTCGATGAATTTTATGGAGGGAGAAATTCGGGAGGACCCCTAAAGACGTATTATCCAACATACTTTTACACATAGCTTATGTTTATACTTTTTAAAAAATAAATATTTATTTATATATGTATAATTTTTATAATTTCTTTCGAACAATGGGCTTCAACGGTTCCTTTAATCTCGCACTCATGACCAACAAAAGTGGTAAATTTGTCTATTCTGATATTGATTGAATTATCAAAATCATTCGATCATTCATTACTTATTATATATATATCATCATTACAATCGTATATAATAGATATTTAAAAATCATAAACGTAACAATGGGAATCAATGAAGTCACATACTTATTACTACTACTAATAATATAAACATGTTGCAATATGGACGTTGTATATATAAAGTTCACACAACCTCTGCGTATATCTTGCCCTGGCGTACCGGAACATGAGGGTCGTCGTTGCAGGATTAGGAATAAGACAAAGCTCGCCATGTTATGAATAAGTATGTATGTATATATATTCCTCTAATAGATGTATTAATATTATTTAAAAAACGATATTGACACAATATTATAATGATTATAAAAAAATATTTGGAGAGAGTTGAAACTTCTAAATGAATAAAAAAAGGAGAAATAATAATTGATGACGATTCTTTTGTATATAAAAGAAAAGAGTGTATTTAGCGTAGGAATGATTGATCATGACCGTCGACTTACTACTTTTACTAATAATAATGTTAATGATGAAAAATAAAGGAGCAATGGTTGTTTTTTCCGCCATTTGAGAGGAAATATATATGTGCATATATGGTATATGAGGAATGCGTCGGAGGGACTCCTTCTTTTCCACTCCATATATGCGGTTGTTGTTGAATGGTTCCTTTGGGACGGTGGGCACACAACATAATAGAGGAGGGACACTCTTTTTAGCACCATGAGAAAAAGGGTCCTTTGCTCTGGAAGCGCTGTGTAAAGGTATCGCTAAACTCTCGGAAGCGCTCCGTTGTTCCAACGCGTCCACTGAACCTGTTAAAGAACAAGTTAAAAGGAGTGAGATGAGAGGATACAAGGAGCTTAAAAGGAAAGAGAGGACACAAAAAAGGATTTATCGTTAAAATTGTCGACTGACAAATGTTATAAAGTAATATAAAAAATACATATGCATTTGGTTATAAATTATGTGTTAAAATAATTTATTACTAAGCATTGAGGAGAGACGTGATAGAAACATAAAAGCAACAAAATGTGCGGAATATTGAGCTCTTCTCCATTCTTCCCTTCCACTAAATATCGACAATAACCTTAACTGAGCTAAATTGTGTTTTATATCGAATGTTAGGATAGACTTTGTGAAAGCATATATACTCTTCGGCTCTTAAAACATATTTTAAATGCAACTCTCCGGTAGGAAAAGCTATTTTATCAGTTATAAGGAGCTTTAAATCTTATATACGACAGAAAGTGACCAATGGAAAGTGTGTGGATGTCAGTAATTAAAGAGCAATTATGATAACCGCTGCAGCGAGATATTGTGCCATGAAAATTAGAATCCCCGTGATGATTCCTAGACATATGCGTTTAGGATTATACACTGTTTCCCTTCGAACTATGCACGACATCTTCAAGCAGGTTGTTGTTTTTTGATTTAAATCAGATTTTTTTTATTTAATCAGATTTTTTTATTTTAATCAGATTTTTTTTTTTTAATTGTTAATCAAAAACCATGAGCAAAAATATTTTTTTCAATGTGTAAATTTTGTCCATACTTTAAATTGTAACTTTTTAAAACATGCCCAATATACATATAGGCCTACCTATTACTCAGGGGCTTTAAATGCTGTCTTTGATTAAATTCTAGTTGCCTTACTTAATGATTTCATTTTAATAAAGAATACAAAGGAGTAAACAATAAAATTACAGAACTTCAAAGGCCTTGTAATGAGTCATACTCGCTAATCACGTGACAGTTCGAAATCCAAGCGAGGATCGAAGACTCATGACAATTTTCTACCTTAAAAAATTACTGGGTGGAGCTGCCAACGGCTGATCAAAGATGACTACAAGATGGGTCACTCTCGAATCTAGGACGCGCCAGGTACGCTTGGAAAAGGAGGCGCAAGACAATCGGACAATTGATAACTCGTTCCTGTCATTGTCAAATTTAATTGAGTTTACTTTTTCATTCATATTGTACAAGCAGAATAGAAGCCAATTGTTAAATATGTTCATCAAATGTTAAGCTAATTAGAAGACTTAGAAGAGCAAGAAGACTGACAATTAATAACTCGTTCCTGTAATTGTCAAATTGAACTGCGTTAACTTTTCCATTTACATTGTACAAGTAATAAACAATTTATTTGATAAAACATGACTTGATTTTAATCATTGATTATAAAATGTCTTAGGAAAAAAACTTTATTTAGATCGCAATCCAAATTGCTTGATTTAAATCAAATAATCCTAACTCAAAGCTTAATATGATATATTATATGATATAGGCCTATAGTCTGAGGCTATAGATATAATGAAAAAGGCCACTGCTCTACTATTAAGAAGACAGACATGAAATGTTTTGTTTCTGTCATTGAAAATTAGAAGCATAAAATTAAATATCAATTTAATTTATTGAAAAAAAACATGAATTGATTTAAATCAATGATTTAATTGGAAATCCACTTGATTTAAATCAATAATTTAAATCGGCCTGATTTAAATCAAACAACCCTGTCTTCAAGCCTTGAAGAGGGGGTTTAAGACTTCACAAAAAAACTCACCTTCTAATCTTAGGGATTTTTTTTCTTTATGGAGGTCTTTTAGTAGGAAAATGATTTAAGCTAAAATGTATGTTAATGTTATGTTTTTAAACACAATTTTCTTATTTTTATTTGGTTTTTATGAATGCATTCATTTTACTAATTGAAATCTTTCATCGCGCAGACAACAACTAATTCTTGTATATGAATTAAATATCACTTTGTTATTGAAAAGTAAGGGTATAGAAAAGTATGTCTTATAGGAAGGATGAGGGTTGTATTACTGTACTGACCTTAGATATAAAAAAAACAGCTATGGATGACTATGTAGTAGTCGACATTGAGAAATTGCTGCGGCATCACGTGTTTTCAAGCCCATATAACATTTATAGCATTTTGTGACTTCTGATATATATATCTTTGTGGATTTTCATATATCAATCGACAGCTGTCATTTTTTTCTATCTCAGATAGGTGGTAAAATGGTCTACTTTACCGCTTAAAGTAATAAAAATTCGTCATATATTTTCACAAGCCGCTATATAGCCTTAGCAAACCCGTTTAGATAAGAAAAGATGTGACGAAGATAACATCGTTTATATATATATATATATATCAATTAAAAATATGGACATTTTAGCAATACAAAAAATATCTTTGACCAAATTTATGGAACAACGAAGAAAGATTTGCGGAATTCAACAAGCACGCATAGTATCTCTGTATCAATTACTTCTCACTAATATGCAATAAGAAAAAAGATATATCCAGATGCCTATGACAAGGCTTTATCACTAACAGTTGTGTTCAATATCTGACGTCATACTATTTAACTATAGAGCTTGGCATTCTACACAGAGCACATTCCAATGATCCCAACGTGACATTTGCTTCCAATTAAAAAAACAGAGACTGCGCGTTCTCTTAATCTCTAAGAAACAGCAAAAATGTAACCCATTCGGATCATGGTTGTTAAAAAGGGAACAAAACGTTTACAAATATATATTTTTGCATCATTATAGTAAAAGACCATGGTTAAAGAAAGAAGTACCTAATTTGACGAAATAAAAATTTTTTATTTAACAAAAACATTTTTATAAAATCAGTGCTAGAAATGATATCATGATATATTATAAATTATAATCCCTTCTTCTCGTAGATGATGCACTTCCATTAAATTGATTTTTATTTTGAATTCAAAACTATGTCAGAAGATTTACACCATAGTTAGTTCAGTTACTATCATGTTGGAATAAGGAGGAGTCTTATAATATTTTAAAATAGATTTGGGATATTCATGTTATTGTATGAATATGATGCCAGAATGTGCCAAATATGGGGTTTAACATGTCTTTAAGGTGAATGTTTATTATGATAAAAGCAAGTGGTACAAAATAAAATCACTCTTGACTTTTCATGATAAAATATCAAGTCTCTAAATCTCTTCCTAAAGCTTTTTCTGTGACTGTCTTTCCACAACAAAGGAGAGCTCACAAATATCCCGATATAAAGCCCTACCAGTCCTGACTTTGGCACTCAATTCCCTATGGTATCCATATATTATTATATAGGGTGTCCATAGGAAATGGACATAGAAAATACGTCCTAGAAGAAATGACCATAGAGAAAATGGACCATGAAGAAATGGCCCAATTTAGAAAAGGAAAATGATGACTCTGGGAAAAAATGGTTCAAATCCAGCGGGAGGCAAGATTTTGAGTGGAAAGCAACCAAGTACCTATTGATCAAATACAATTTCTCATATAAATTGAGTAAATAATAATAAAAAGTTTATTTTAATAATAATAATAAATAAATAACTTCCTTGAACTTATAATTAGACGGGACTAATATTTATTTGAGCCATTTTTTCATGCGTCAACATTTTCCTTTTCTATATTGGGTCATTTTTTCCTAGGGTGTATTTCCTCGGCCATTTCTTCTTCCTAATATCCTTATATATCTTTTCAATGTCTCACTAAATGCAATGTTAATAATGGAAATGAACTAAGTTCATGTATTAATGTCATATTTTATTAATAGCGTAGCTATATATTTGCCACATTCTGACGTCACGTTACATAGATTCAGGCAAAGGAGGGGACTAATACCATGAACTTGTATAAACAAGTTTATATCTAAGCAGCCCTGTTTATATGGTTATATGTAAAGGCTGCAAATAACCCAAGGAGTGGTTGACAATGAAATGGGATAGGTTTTGAAAATATGTGTAAAAAATAGGTTCAGGTCTCTGGATCCCCCCCTTCCTAAAAAAAGTGCTTGAATAACCAATTAAAGGGGACAAGAAGAAATATGGTCCTCATTGGCATTTCAATACTGTAATTTTTAAGAATAATGCGACTCTTTCAAAATGAATCTTAAAGTTTCAGCATCGATTTTAGTAATAACAAAATTAATAATCACCAATATTTTGTTCGTTAAATATTTAAAGTTTGTTTTATTAATGGTCGAATATAAGTTCGTCTAGGAGAATGCAAATAAGAAAAAATATTGCCGTATTGTCCAAATTATAAGGTGCAGTTTTTTTCATTGTTTGACATACATTATTAGCTCCTACGATACATGTAACGAGTAATGTAGGCCGTACATTCGCCATGTTGTTTTATATTTTCTATTGCCTTTCAAGATTAGCTGCATGCTTCTGGATGATACCAAATAAATTTGCATTAAAATGCGAATAGTGTGCGACTTTTGATTTTTCTTCATAATTATGCTTATTTTGCTTTATACAGCTTTAAGTCCAACGCGACACATAAAACTAACATTAAGGTAGGTTGAACTAAAACACCAATGGACAATATTTGAGTCTCTTACTCCATTAAGTCAGACAAAAATCCGGAGATTATAATCTATATACTGACTTTAAAAAAAATAATATATGCAAATTCATAAATGACTTGATTCCTCTGATGCTTTATTTTATTATCAACTATCTTAGCCTCAAATATTTCCCTTTTTATAATTAATCATTATATATATGCATGCTTCTAAGTATAGAAAATTATGCATCGTGCCCATAAAACACAGAAACAATAGAATACTCATCTATATTTTAAATTATCGTTCTTGTTCCTACGTAAAGTAGGACATATTTAGGTTAATATATTATGGCCATACCTTTCAACGATGACTAGGGTCTTCTGCGATAATTTAAATGGACTGAGATTACCCCTCAGTGCCTCCGTCAAATTCAGGATCTGTCCCCGCATAACGCTCATCTGCTTTTCAAAGAGGTGACGATCAAATCCCTTGTCTGTCTAAAAGAAAACGGGGAAAAGAAAGTGAGAAATAATAAGTTGTAGTAGAAATCATTTTAAAGCCTTCATGGATTATCTCATGAAAAATATATAACAACAAATATTACTTCACAAGTTAATTTTATATAATTTTTGTAAAAAAAAACTTTTCATATTGAATTTGCTTACAAGAAATTCATTTTTTTTTGCCTATATGGTTCGATAGAATTGCATCCGATTGGATATAAATAAGCATTATAGCATTATAATTAGTCTATCAAACCTAGGATCTTATCAATGAGGTAGACCAAAAATGACCATCCCCTCTCGGGATTCGAACCTGAATGTTGGGGGCCAACATTGAGAGTTGGACACGCCTTAACACGCACGGCTATCGAGCTCCCTCATTTTTTGTTTGTTAAACTTTGTGCTTCGGTTCTTAGCACATTATCATTTGGATCTATTGAATTGCATCAAATAAAATATAGAAAGATATCCCTGTTTAAAACCAAATAAGTATACTATACCTAAATTTGAACTATTTCCAAGTTTCTTCACGTGAAACATAACAAAACAACTTAATATTAATTAAGAAAGGCATTTAATTGGGTGTATATAATTTGTTAAATATATAAGTTTGTATAGGACTTAATGTTCAGCATTCATAGAATATGTGAGTACCATCAAACATTCTTTATGAAAAATAAAATTGCTTAAGAAAAATTCATATTTGGTGTTAATAAGTGTTGATACTCTTTTATATCAATAACAACATAAAATAACTATGAGTAAATGCTTTTTGTTGTTAAAGTGGTAACTATGAAATAAATTCTGATTTGCACACTTGCTTCATAGACGTCTCACTCACTTTGAATAGATTGTATAGTTCATCACAAAGATCCTGGACAAAGTCCATGTCTGAGAGCTTTGGAATAAGAAGCTCCTTGATCTCATCCGAAAAGTTGATTTTGGCGCAGGGCAACCAGGCCCAGTGATATGGATAGGCTCTCCAGGCGTCCGGATGCTTGAAGGGAAAGGCCAAGCCGTTGTCAATGGCGGCTATGTCGAGTTCAGGAGAGGGAGCCTGAAAAGTAGAAGGCTTGAGTTACTATACAATATATATTTATATATATATGAATGTCAAAATGAATGAAAGAAAGGAATTATTTTTTAGTAAAATAAAAACATTTGAAAAAATTGTATTTAAAGATATGATGAGGACTGACACATATATCGTCGCTGTCGGGCGCAAACCTCCTATGTCCAAAACTGTTATTTTTCAGGAAATAGGAGGTTCGATCGACAGTTTAAGGATCCAATGGAGTTGGGAGTTTTAGTCACATGTCATTTTCCATACTTTTCATTGGTCAAATATTTGTAAAATCACAGACAGACATAAAAGTTGACCAATATTACCGATTTATGAAAAAAAAAAATCATGATTTTTGGACATAGGAGGTTTTCGCCCGACAGCGACGATATATTTCATCTCAAAAGTTAAATTTGGTATGTAAAGTTGGACATTTTATGACTTAAGCTGCTAAAAAAATGATTACTAGGTTAACTTTTTGCGTCAATATACATATGACACCCGTTATTAAGGGTCAAAAATATCGTTTATTAATTCTTTGAATTAATCATCTTTTTTATTCTTCCAAAATATTTTAAACATAAGCGGCGTTCCTGATGATTAAATGCAAAAAAAATACTTTACAAATAAATATATTTATTTATGATTTCAGTAACAACTCCTTAAAAGTATTTCTTTTCTATTATGCCCCCTTTTATAGTTCCAATGTTGATATCAAGTGATTATAACCATTGCATGTTGACTTTCAAAGGCTGAGGGGATTTGTGATCTGTATTTCTTAGGATAAAGTAAAATTATCTTAAACAACTTGAAGTGTTTCTAGAGCTCAAAAAGAAGATGTATGATTTGTCATGATATGCTTTGAAATTATATAATTATATATTTTAATTGCCATGTATAGAACCGCATGATAACGTATCACACCAAACCAGACTGTAAATATTCTGATAATTAAATATGTCCCATAAAAGTAGACCTCAAAGGATTAAGGAATGTCGATTATCAAAAGAGTTTCGTTTGTTTAAAATCAAATAATATGTATGTCAAAGCGAATGGCTAATAAAAATATATAACACTGCAAAGAAGACTTGATGCTCATATCAGTACATATGCGTAGTTCCTTAATTGTCGTATAAGCAATATGAATTGTCAAAAATTCGTTGAAAATCTAATATTAGATATCTTCAATCAAAATTGCTTAAAGAATATAATCGACCAGAGCTGAGAATACCTATTGACATATCGGACATTCATTTCTACCTGCGGTAATTCCTGTTTGTTATTTTCCAGCGATAGCATTCTATTTTTTTTAAATAAAAGCTATGGAACATAGCGCCACTGAATGAATCATTTGTGTAAATGCAGTTTTTATTTTTTAAAGTCCAAATTATGTTGTCAGGAAAGTGAATTTGTCGCTATGATTTAAGACATCACTTCAGTTATTGAGTTATGAACATCAGTTCAGAAATAAGTATTTCATATTTTAGAAAACTGCGTGTCTTTCCATAGAGATTTAAATATATAGAGAGTTTATTCCCTTCAATAGCAGAGAAACATCATTCAGCTGTCGCCTGTGTCCAATATAATCAAAGTAATTAGTACGACGTCATCGCAAACTGATCATAGAGATAGAAAGATTTGTTTATATTGGGCACAATGACGTATTTCTTTTAATAATCCAATAAACTCTGTATGTCTTTCCTCGTAGACCTAAATAATTCTCATTAATTAATCCTTCAATATCACTACCTATCATAATTATTTGAATAAAGCAACTATTAATTTAGTTTCATCATATCATAATGGATCATCAGTCTGAGGATAAAACGCAGAAAAATAATGATAAATGAGTTATGAATTAAAAAATTATGTCTTTTGGTGAGTACGCAAGAGTATCATAGAAGCCTTCTTACTCATAACACTGGGAGTCCATCAGTAACTAAACTATTTCTGTTTACATATAAACAATAATATAAAATCCTAAGTTCTAAGGCTCAATACTTGAGTATAACTTTCAAAACAACAAAATGCTATGAACCAAAAACAGTTGTTGATTCATGGATAAGATGATGATATATATATATATATATATATATATATATATATATATATATATATGCACGTCAATATAATCAAAAATACTATGGAGGTGATTAAAAAGATAAGGTTTCATCCACAAAATGAATATGTTCTTATTAAATATATGTAATTTAAGTTTTAAATATGAAGGAAATACACCTATTATGGGATTCATCATCTCTGGAAACACCTACAGGACACCAAGAAGAATGTATAGGAGAATGCTATATGCTTGAACTTCACAGACTCAATATTAAGCTACTTTGACGCATCCAATCTAATATTGACCGTTATCAAGGCAGAATCAAGCCATCAAATTAATGATAAGAATTCCTTCTTCAAGTTTGACAATTCCAAATTTGAGCCTAAGATATAATCCGCAACTATTTATTGGTAAATATATATGTAATCATACTGGATGAAATTTGAAAATTGATGTATTTGATTTTTTTCTTGTTAATGAACAGCCTTTAAAACTCAGGTTTTTGACATTATTAACTTAATTGAATATTCCTTACTATTAATATCTGCTGTCAATCTATTATTTAGGGTCCTTATTCTGTTTAATTTCTCAAGAGAGATAATTGACCATTACAATTACATTAAGTCGTCGGCATTACTCTGCAAATGTAACATATTTTGTTATGAGCTTACACTGGTTCCCTCTCCTTCGGGTCCCTTTTTCCCTCCATTTTTATCATATTTGATGAGCCAGTTATCGTTTCCACGATCCGTGTTACGAATGATATAGTCCAGTACAACTAGCCGCTCAAACTTGTGTTGAAACTCCCGTGAGGTCTCCTCTGGAGTTTATCCGCCTCCAGGCTCTTCAACTGACAGTCTGCGTCCTTGTAGCCCTGTACGAAGAGCTGAAAGGAGCCGACTTTGGGGGCAAGCCCAGGCGATGGAAGCGGCGGCCGACCTTGGGGAAGTGCTCGGACACGATGTGTTTGGCTCGGACTTTCTCACGGTCGATGCGGGGGTAATTGAAGGTATCACTCGCTAATCGAACTATCTGGAAGAAGGAATAAGAAACATTTAGTTTGGACTAACTGTAGCTGCTTCTTCAATCACAAGGGCGCTATGGTCATATAAATATCATAAACAACTGACGTTTTTATGAAATATAACATTAAGGTATTTTTCAGTAAAAAATATAGTTTTATTTCTTTGGCTACGTCTTGAAGAGTGATGGCCCATTTATCGACAGATATAATGATACAAAATAAACATTTCTTCCTTCCCTGAGAATAAGCAGTTGCTTAATTAAGTTGATATTAATGTGATAATAAAAGAGTCACTTCAAAAGATTCGTAAATGACCTGAATATAGTCACATGAAGTGAAAGACTATTTTTGTTTTCCAGGATTGTATGAGCTGTTGCACCTTAACGAAAGCAACGAGTAAAGGAATGGTTTATTACATAATGGCAACTCCTTTTTCTTTATTATTAGCTCTTCTTTTATTTCAAACCGTCACGTTTGAGGAAAAGGTTTCTTATCCTTAAAAATAACACTCATTAGTGCCTGATATATAGATAAATACGCATAAATTTCGCAAAAGTTGATCCTGTAAAAACACGTATTTTGCAAAAAAAATATATTAAACGATTATTTTTCATGCATTTATGACTTTTTATTTACTCCTTAATGAACTTTTATAATGGCATTATATAATAAATTGTTTGATAAATAATTCAAAATAATAAATAGTAAGCTGAAATTTAAAATAGGCTAAATGCTAGAATTGAATCTATTCATTGTATAAAATCATGATGTGTTATATATATATATATATATCACATATATCGCGACGGCCCGGATGCATTACACGACCACCGCGATATATATGAGGGTCGCAATGTTGATATATATTAGATTTTTTTTGTTTGAAAATTTTGCCATTGAGTTCATCTGGGGACGTTTTGCCGTGAAAAAACGGGAGCCAAGCCGTCGTCGCGTAGTAAAAGAACTGCGAGATGTCGAGGGGCGAAGTAGCGAGGGCCGACTGTATATAGACTCCGTCATTTCTTCCATTTTTAAAAATATTCTGCATTAACCACTCTTTCCTTAAATGGGTACCATTATTCTAGGGCTGGGCGATATGAGAAAAAGTTAGATTTCGATTTTTCCCCCAAAAAAATTTCGATTTCGATTTTATATCACGATATGAACCAAAACACTATTTTTTTATTATATATGGCTGTAAACTTCACCACGGCTTTGCGTTTGCACTGCTGCTTCTGTGTGTTTATGTTGTGGTGTGCGCAACTCAACTTGACGTGGCTCTCTTCCAACTGATTGGTTACGTGCGGCGCTGTTTAGATATAATTGGCTATCCCCGTGTCTGTGAAAACTTTGATATTTTTTGAAGGCATCAGCTTATTATCCTGGTTCGCACGCAGATCCTCGTACATGTCCGCCCAACTTCGTGAGCTTTTTTTTTTTTTTCACATCGAACGTGTCATTTTCAATCGTAGAAAAAAATTACATCGCGAATAAAATCGAAATCGAAAAATCGCCCAGCCCTACATTATTCCATTGATTTTGCAAAATAAAATTAAACTATTATGTTAATTTTTGTGTTGTTCGACTCAAATGGTCAGGAGAGTTTTCATTTTTGATTATTTTATGATAAATACTTTAAAATACTCCAAAATAACATATATTTAACGAGATGTTAGTATGTTGCAAATATTATTATTGTTGTCTTAGAGTGTTAGTTAGTTTTCCTCCTCACCAATGAACACGCTTTATACAAGCATACCTCTATGGTTACACACATTCAAATTGAAGGTTCCCCCTTGCCAATAAATAATCTAAAAGACATTGCAACAAAATTTAGCAATTGACAACATAAATCATTATGCATGTAGCGGAGAGTTTGTCTTTCCGAAAGCCGGAATGTATTTTTAATTTATTTATTGTAATTTAGTTATATGATTCAAACAACTGTTTTTTGAAATTTCTATTTCTAGATTAATTTACGTAAAAATGTACTAAATAATGATAGCTTAAACTTGATCACCATCAAAGTATAACATATCTCAATGATTTTGATTATTTTATAGCAGCCGGGACTTGGGAATTAGTTCATCTTAGTGGAAAATATATATTTAAAAATTACTTAGGCAGGCATGCAAAGAAAAATAGAAAAAATAATAAATTTTCTATTTGGCAATTTATTAAAGAACATTTAAGTAATAATTATATGAAGGGCGCTAAATGTTGTCAAAATGTTTCTTAATGAAGAAGTGCAATTTCTGGGGGCTCTGAATTTGTGGCTCTCCAATCAAAGGATAGGTACAAAAATCCTTAGGCTCTTTTATGGCTGCTTCCATTTAAATGAAAGACACTGCTAAGAGTGTAGCTGTGACTATTTCCTCGATGTTATTTTATACAATAGCATTGTTTTTTACACTTATTTTTGACGAGGGTAAAGAAAATGTAAGGTTGTAAAAAAGTGAATGAAAATAATATGCACCAAGCGCTGCACATGACAATTTATAGCCTTTACAAAGAACATTGCATCTTAAACGATATTAGAAAATTCGCCTTTAAAATGGTTAAGAAGAGGAAAACAATTAAATACGGGGGGAAACATGCATTGATAGGGAAGTATTTGAGTGGAATAATACCTCTAAATATAGTCCAAACAAAAGTTATCATCTAATTTAAGTAAGTAAAAACGAATTGTTTGCATTTATAAGAGTTATTTTATATATTTTCCATTATAATACTTGCTTTGCCATATATTATGACCGGTTTTTTCCGCATATTTACTTTTTTCTTCATGTTCAACTGCACACGTATATACAAGAAAAAGTTTTTTTTAGCTTCATCAATTTGTCCTCGGTTTTTTTATTCTGAACCGTTTTCTTCCGGACACCTTACTTAACAGATGTCCTATTTGTTTTTTCTATTGTCTAATCACCCTTGTAAAATATATGAAAGCCCGTATGATGATATTGCAGCTCTCTCTCTCTCTCTCTTAGCAATGCAATTTCCAACACAAAGTTACATACTCATATGCCATTGATCCATATGTCACTCTTCTTGGAGGCTCATTATATTACGAACCTTCGTTTTGGGGACGACGTTGAGGGATAGCTTGCTGTCCACGAGGCTGGCTCCTGCCTCGGACATATAGCCCTGATTTGGAACGAGACAGGAGCGTCCAAAGCAGCAGGGGCAACAGAGTCTATGCATCCACTTGGTCCATTTAGGATTCAGCCGCCCATAGGGCTCTTCGTCCTTGGGCTTAAAGACCCCAATTGTCTTGCCCTCACTGTTTTTCACAAAATAGCTACCGCTGCTGCCTTGATAGATACGCTGGGGGTAAAAACCATTGTCTATAGCTGTCTCAGCCTCACGAATCACCTCGTTAAAGTGGGGATCATCTGCAAATAAACAAATAATCATAAGAAATTGAGAACCATAGAACTTGGAACAGTACTAATAACATTGATGTATGGCCTATTTGAATAATGTTCCGTTTGTTTCCATAAAATAAATATCTTCGAGATAGAACATTCCATATAGATCCGACTGAATTGCAAGATTAACATTCATGTGCATTCTTTTAAAAGCTTTTTCTATATCTTCTGGTTTTTAAAGCACCCTACTTCAGGTGCATTTTGTTAAAGCGTGCCTAGAGGCAAATCGATTGGTTTGACGCTATTCAATACTATAATTATAACTTTCTATAAAAATAATCATTTAAATGATTTATTTATTCCAAACCGCATCATTTCCGTGTCCAAATAGAACACATCATAGTAAGCTCAATGGTGCAATGAAGTGAGCTCTTTAAAGAAAATAAGGCAGCTGTAGGTCATTTGAATTCAAGAGCAAGACGTGAAGGGTTAAGGAAAAACGTGAAGAAGGATAAAGAGGGTGTATTTAGAAAACAATGAAGTGAATCCATTATTTTAGTCATCACAAGTCTATTGGCCCGTAAAAAAAACAATTAAAATCTTTGGATCATCTCAAATGAACCATCACGTTTTGATTTTTTAAAAAGGACATCCCATTTGGACTAGAGGAAGGAAACGCGATATATCCCTTCAGCTCAATCCAATGTACCCTCCTCCCACCTACAAACGGACAAAGGACACCTTTCCGCACATCCATGTTATACAAAGCTGTCAAAAGTAACACCAGGAATATCCTATATACTACTAATAATGATAATACTAATAAAATAATTAAAAATGAAGTCTTCAGTACTGAATTCCTCATTCCATGGTATGGAGAATAGTCCGTCTGCTGTGTGGTCGTAATGCGAGTCAGCTCGTCTGAATCAAAGTAATCCCCTGATGTCTCCGTCATTATCCTTCCCAGACAGATTGTAGAGATTCCCCAATCACATTCGAATTGAAGTGTCCTCCCTCTTTTGAAGTGTCTTCAGTCTGTTCCAAGTGCTGATGTTCTTGTTGTGTTCTTCATCGTCTCTTGAGGCAAGAGTCGAACTGAAGAACATGGGAAGAACAAGTGGAAGTTGGAAGAGAGCGAGAGAGAGAGAGAGAGAGAGATGGGGGATATCTTCTCATCATCTTAGGCACACTTGTGTCTTCTTCTACGAAACTGAGACTCCCTCACACTCACTCACTCACTCACTCACTCACTCCACCACTCTTTTCCTCCATCGCTGTGACTCGCTCTCTTTTTCTCTGTCAAGAAGTTCTGCTGCTTCTTCTTGTTCTTGTTTCTGAGTTGGAGGGTGTGAGTGAGAGATAGATAGATCGATCCACTCTTGGCTTCACTCTCAGAATAGCTTCCTAGCTTTCTCTTCCTCTGATTTCTGTCATGATTAGCTCCTTACCTTGGAAGACATTGAGTGCTTCATCGATGTCTTCGTAGAGGCTCACAGAGGCCGTTCGACGACTGTTGCCCCCGCTGGAGAGAAGCGGCGCTGCTTCCGAGGCCCATCGCTTGGGGCTCTTGTAGGCCACGTCCCCCAGGAGAGCGTCCTCGGAGCCGCCAGAGCCGTAGGATCCATACGCGTCCGACCGCTCTCAATGTCCTCTGCCGTCTGATTCTGGTAGCTCTGGATCTCATCATCACCTCCCACCACCAGAGCGGAGGCCATGCTCAGGCATGCACGGACAGATACACAGAAAGAGAGGAGGAGGAAGGGACAGACAGATCCTTGATACTCTCCACAGCAGTAGTTCTTAGGAGGAAGAAACTGACACTGAGACTGAGACGGACGCCCTCTGGACTCCTCACATCAACACCAATGACGTCACACACGACAACACACACACACTAAAAAGAAAAAACAAGGACTGAATCAAGGAATGAAGCCAATCCGGAGCCCCTTCCTTCCTTCGCTCAGGGACCCAAGTAGGGGCTAGACTACTCAGTCCATTGGTTATTCATTGAATGCGTATGAAACTCGAAATAGGCTCCTCTTATTTCATATACCTCCAAGAGTAGAATCTTGATCTTGTGTTGGTACGCGGGAATGACGCACAAGGGCTCTGCTGATGAAGGAACGAACGAATGATGGGTGAGTGGATTCTGTCTGGATCTATCTCAGCAAGGGAGTCTCATCCACTGATGAACGGACGTCTACTTCTTCTTCTTCGACGTTTGAAGAAGAGAGCTGCCAAAGAACCCACAGAGAAGAGAGACAAACAACGGAGCTACTCAACACTCTACAAACACAACCTTCGAGAGAAGGAGGGAAGGAAGAAGGAAGGAGGGGAAGGAAGGAGGGCGTCTCTGCTGCCTGTCAAGGAGAAACAAATGAAAAGAATGAGAAAAGGGGGGAAAAGCGTGCGCAGACATGAAGACAAACGTCATTTGTAATAAAAAAGAAGGCGACCGACGAGAGAACAACAGGGAATTCAGATAAAGAACTTCGATCTTATGTAACGGCTCTGGGGAGAGAAGGAATAGGAATAAAGTAGGAGTCGACGTCATTGACATAAACGACTTGAAGTTGACTAAAAGCAAGTTATAGGGTATGGCACTTGTCCGGGAAAATACGAAGGTAAAGCAATACCCCTAAATTATTTATTTGGGGTGAGAGCTTTTGAAGGAGGATATTAATAAATAACATAATCATTTGAAGATGTTTGTTAAAAATATCTACAATAACTATTTTTCAGACTTTGGATTCTGAAGAAAAAATAGACATTTATCAGTAGTGATAGCAAGCTATGCTCTATATATTTTCGGGAAATGATCTACGTTTACGCCTTACATTTATAAGAAAAAAATCTGGCGCTTCCGACTAAAAAGCTCCCGCTGGTACTTCCGTCTACCAATTATTAAGCAGTAGTCTCAATTCTACTATTTTAAATACTTACATGATTTCGAACAATTTCAGAAGCCAAATTAATGTATTTATTGATTGGCATTTATCAATGCTAATCTATTGATTAGTAGTGTTATAATTATCTAGTCTATAAAAGTAATTATTAGTATAATAGGAAGGCACTACATTTTTAATTGATGTATATTTCTAATGTTGTCGATTTTCTCCTTTTTGTGTTCTATTACTTTATATTTTGATCATTTTTTCTATTGCAACTTTTTTTACTAATAGCATTATGCCAAGCAATGATAATAAAATTATTGTAATGAAAAAAATTGAGGTTTAAATACAAACATCCTAAGACCCTATCTCAGATATGAATGATGTTAATGAATGACACAGCAATTAAATCACATATATTAGGCTTTAGTCAAAATTGCTAAAATACATTCGTAAACTACATTTTTTGTTAATTAAAATCACTCAATTCATTATGTTACAAGTACTTTTCTTGGGTTTCATCAATCATAGAATTATATATTCATTCTAAATTGATTTTTATACCAAGCCCTTAAACCAATGACGACACTTCAACATTTCTTTTTCTCTCAGATTATTTTAAAAATATAGACTTTGCTCCTTTCAGACCTTGCATAATGATTTAAAAAAATAACAAGTTCTTTGTAGGGCACTATTCCGTTGTGACTGCTGAAGAAACACATATATTCATGAAACGCCCGGTTTGACCTCAAAATATAATAAAATATATAATACAAACCAAACAGGCCTATTTCATATATGCCTGGTATAAAAATACATACATTTCAAGGTTAAGGGAATAAGTGTTGCCTTCTGGCTGGGTCAATCCTTGGATCACTTAATGTGTATGTTTTTAGCAACATGCGCAAATAGATTTCCCATGACTCAGCAAGTTGCTTTGTTCCCTGCATGCAAAAAAACAACAGTTTAAATTTCTCTTATTTAAAGTTCGTTATCTGAGACCAGTCACTCATAATCTTCGAGTCTGAAAATGCAACAAGTCGTTTTCTTTGTTGTTTTTTTATCTCATGACCAGGGCTGTAGGAATCTGGTAAATAAACTTTCTGGGCATAAACGACCTTTTTAAACGCATATTTGGCCTTTTTCTGCATATTTATCGCATATTTTGAACAAATTTGGAGGATATATATATATATATATATATCATGGCTTATTACTGGATTTTTTGTTTGATCATTTTTTCTAAGCATAATAGATATTACAATATAAACATAAAAATTAATACAACTAAGACAAATCTATAATTGTTCTTTTTTGCATGTAGATGGGTTGTACTTGCAAAAGAATTGTGCTAATTTATATATATACATTAGGGCTGTTCTTATTTTTCAAATGTTTGAAATGTTAGCAACATTGTGGATTTTCTGTTTCTTGGTAATAATAATTCTTGGAAGACGACATACAAATTTGGACAAAATCGGTCAACATTACGGGGTTGCTCAACGAGGTCAAAGTTTTAAAAATTTAGTAAAATATAGTTTTCCGCAAATTTCTTGAAAATGGTGGGCGTTAAAGACTTCAATAATAAAGATTAATTTAAAAGATATCTAATTTACTACCAGACGTATTTTGATGTTTTTTACTAAAACAAAGTTTTCTGTAAAACAAAGAAAAAATGAGTGTGTAATGTTATCATATTTCATAGTTTTTTTGTATCAATTAACTTCACTCGCCTGTAGAAGATGACTTCTTCGCTTCAGAGTAAAATAGTATTTTTAGTTTAATAAACCTTTGGTTGATAAATCCAAAATGACCTTGGTTGCATTCTATCAATTCAGAATTCAGTACAGTCTGAGTTTACATCATATAATTCAGAGCCTGTATTGACCTAAGAAATCGATTATGAAAAAATAAAAAATAATGTGTTTTTTAGATTTGCGTCAAGGTATCTCTCAAAATTTTACTTTGTCTCTGACGCATTTATAATCCATTATATGCGTCATTTTGTACGCGAGATATGTTTTTTTAGGTAAATATAACTCTCTACTTATTAAATTGACATGATTAGTATACCAAAATGTTAAAGCTGGTTTACCAAGCTTTCATTTGATATGTTTGGTGTTCTAAAAATCGCTATACTTTAAGAGAAATAAGCTTATACATTTTTTGCACGTACTCTCCCGAAAAAATTGATCTTTGATATGAGAATATACAATTACCCGCTTGGTTACCCCTGTTACCTGGATAGAAAGCGAAATAAAAAAGAGAAGCGAGAGAAGTGAAGCAAAATACTCTCTCCTTTCTCTTTTTTTTTCTTTCTCTTTCTATCCAGGTACTGTGATTACCAGCGGTAATTGTATATTCTCATATCAAAAGATCAAATATATATATATATATATATACTCACTATAACATATAGTACCCCCATCACGGTCCAGGTCCCGGCTGTTTTTTGAACAGCCCGGGCGATCTTCAAGGGAATTGGACACTTCATAGAATCTCTCAATGACGACAGCTTGGCAATCGTCAAAGCCAGAACTTTCAGGACCCAAAACTACCGGATCAGCTAGCATTCATCAAGGCAACTTTACTCAACTGTTAAGCGCCATTTCAAGCCTGCAGGATCGCCTTCCACTGACGGAGAGCATTGGAATCTTTGAGATAGTGCAGACGCAGCTGACCGTTGAACCCTTTGCCAGCAATGTTGAACAGTGTCCTGGAGAATAATCCGGACTTCGAAAAATTAATTCTACTCCAAAATTCTGAAGAGAGAGACATTGGAGTTCAAAGATAATCCCAAATTGCCGTTCCTCTCTTGGTCGTGCACTCCAATTACCTCTGTGGACTGCGGAAAAGGTCTTCTCCAAACTAAAGTCTCTTTGTCTGACCAACGAACAGTCTGACAGAGAGTTATGCAAAGATATGCTCATTCTTCAATGAAACAATGATTAAATGACATAATTGTTATTATTTAGAATTACATACTTTTTCAACATATAAAGTTTTTTTTTTGCTTATTTAACCTTTTTCTCGCATATCTTTTGCATATTTAGTCATTTTTTCCCGAATATTTCTGGGCATATAGGGCATTGTTTTTGTTTCCAGATTTCCAACAGCCCTCTCATGACGTTATGAGTTATTAAAAAGAGTTTGATAAATGGACCAATAATGATTGCCGTTATTGTATGTCAAAACGTTTTTGCTGTTCTGTTTACCCAAATAGGAAATATTATCAGATCAGAATTCTTAAGAAAAAACAAATTTATAACTGTATATTCGGTGGTTTTATTCCCTTTCAAGAGTAATTTGTTAGTTAAATTTTAGTTTCCGTTTACCAATATATTTTAAAGTAATATTTTATATAATTTTACATTATATTTTTTTTCTAATCACGCTTGCAGGTCATCTTCTGCCGACGAGTGAAGTTCATTGATACAAAAAGTTATACAAAATGATATGTCAACAGTAACCGTACCCCTGGTTTATTTTGTGAGGATTTTTTACACTTCCTGACAATGTTAATCTTATTTTCTTACCAAAATAATTTGAAGACTTGGCAAAGTCGTTGCCATGCAATTACCTTATCTATATTGGTAGAATTTTGACATCCTCATCTACTTGGTATAATCATAGATATACTTTTATCGCTATGTCAATATGAAGAGTAAACCATATTAAAATAGTATCCAATCTTGGAGTAAAAAACTGAGTGCTTATTTCGTCTTGTTATGTGTGCCGATAATGGATCATTAATCTGACTATAAGACGTAGAAAAAGAAAATGGAGTCATCAACTGACTAAAAATTATGTTGACTGGTTAGTTTACAATAACTAAAGTATGTCTTGGTGAGAACCACCATAATTAAGGATTAGAGAGTTTTCCTCAATAAACATGATTTTTTCCATTTGATAACGCTGTTTTCTGTCTTTTTTCTACGTCCGTAGTATAAAAGGCGAAAGTGCTGGTATTATGGAGAATAAGAAGTGGGTAAGTGAAGCCACTGCTCCATAATGATATTAAAGAATTTGTCTTAGCTACTGAATACTCTTTGTGCTACGTCTCTAAGGAATCTTATAGAAAGTATATTGAATTAGATATATGAGTATATTTCCAGCTGTAGCTTGATATAGTCATGACACTTCGTTAAGCTGATCATGAGATCTCTACTATGCAGCTGACGTAGTACTGTATAGTACACACTAATACTGTTGAAAACATACTATATCATATCTAATACGTCGCTATCAATAAGCCCTCTAAAGATATAAACTATTTTAATATTTGACTTTTTTCTGTAATATTATTCATAACAAAAACTGCCTCATAGCACTTCTATGGGCTCTGTCCCTCATCAAAGTCCTCCTTGCAGTCTTGACTTAGTATTACGATTGCATGTTATTATTATGTTTTTTTAATAAGGGCTCTTATACAATCCATGAGGTAATACCAATTAAGAAAGATTAATATTGATTCACATCATAAATGCAAAAAAATGGTTGTATTCAGTCATTGGGCCTTGGAAGATAGGCATTGTTGGATTTGAAGGATGTTTTCTCCTTGTAGATCAATTTAAAGACTTTGTTGGACCTGAGACTGTTGAAACATATAATATATTTGGTTAAATGGTTTAAACCAGGCAAGTGACTTGGAGTGAGACACTGATCAACAGTCAGATTTACCGGGCTCTAGAGATTCATGTTTATAAATCTGATGACATCAGTGTCTCATCTTGATTTAAACATATATACAGGCTAATTGTAAGCGTTTTGATTTTTGGGCGTTCTGGTCCTGAACACAAGGTTCATGGAAACGTCGTTCATATTACTTCACAAATCTCATATGATCAGTTTTCCTCAGATAAATAATTGCTACTTTCAACCAATCATTCTCGTTTGTTTTGGAGGTATTGTCCGGTATAACAGTACTCTGTCTAGTTCGTTCAACATTAAGCTAATCATCGGTCTTAAATAGCTACGATCTTGATAAATAACAAACTTCGACAATATGAACTTATAAAGAGACATCTATAATATTCGAGTTGGATGCTTTGTCTGAACAATTTACATAATATCATTTCAACGCAACGCTAACTTCATATATTTTGTAAGCGTTTCGTTCACTGTTCATGCATTTATTCAGTTCTGCTCAGTGTGTATTTACAAAAAAACATCCTACTAAATTTGGAGAAAAATATCTGCCTAGGGAGAGAGAGTAAAATTAATTTAACTCCATATTTGGCGCATACGGCGCCTATATGTTCATATTACTTACGTTTCATAAAATTTGTATCATGGATTTTGTGAGATAAAATAGGTTTTTCTAAATGTCAATGAGTTACAATAATTTTCGATTTGTACTAACATTCCTCATAAAAGTTTGATTTTGTACAAAGAATATGTTTTAAGTCACATGAGATGCTTTTTTCTTGTTCTTGTTTTCCTCTCTTACCTTGAAAAGTAGGTAGTAAAATCAGAAAAGGTAATTTTTCTGGTTCATTTCTGGTCCCATCACCTTGCAAATAGTTTTATTAGGTCTGCCTTGACCAAAATTCCATAGGTACCTTCAAAGTTCAAATCTGACCATAATGTGGGAGGAGATAGCGTGCAGACATACAGACGGACGGACAGAGATTGGTGAATTATTATATAGATTTTAAGCTAAAACTCACAGTTTAGGAGAGGTTTCAATACTACTGAACATGTTTGAGTTCCGAATCCTTTGGGGACAGGCGATAAGTGATGAATAGAGAGCGGAAAAAATGTGAATCACATAAAAAATATTTTTTCACATTTTCCATTTTTTTCCAGATAAAAACATTTTTTGGAAATTTTAGAAAAACGCATTTTTCTTCATAATATCCCTGAAATAAACACTTTTTTGTCTTTTTAGAAAAATTGTTGAACTTATTTTAATCACCTCTTGCATCATTTATAATTTTCAATTCATTCTATTCTTTTGTTGATTTTTGGAGGGAAATAATGCACGCCTAAATTTATGACGCCTTTTCAATAAGGATGAGGCTTTTGGTCAATCAACGTTTTACCCAAATAAAGGGAAGAGTTATGCATCTAATTGGGCGTTTAGATAAAAACTCCTTTCATGTTCCATTTGTGTGAAATGCTCATTCGTCCTCACTTCTGACTCAACACCATGGCTAGGATCGTCAATGATACTCTCAGAATTATTGATCTTCAGTTTGAAGCAAGCTTGTGGCAAAAATTATCGCGACTGACGCAGCTGAGTATATGTGGAAGTGTGGACGAGACCTTAGGGTCTTTTATCCGTAACTGTTAGCAGGAACCTGACATTTGGGCCCCACCACGAAAAAATTATTTAGAATGTCAGGAAAAGAATCGGAGTTATCCGCCGGCTCTGCACCACGGTATCGCGAGGGTCACTGCTGGCCGAGATAGCTAGAGTCATAGTTATTGGGAAACTTCAGACGTCTGATTGGGCGACTAGAAGTGTAAAATTCTCGTCCGCTGCTGAAATACCTCACAACCCTACAATGACAAAGGCAGGCTCAGATTCGCAACTTGCCATCAACGATCTCGCACGCATCTTGCTGGGAGTTCGAAGAGCAGATCGGTTGCGTGGGTTGACCTTCTCGACAGGTCACATCTTCCATCTGTAAATGAGATTTTAGTGAAGCAGGCTGTCATATCCGCTTGGAAGGCTATGAAGGTGTCCCTTGAAGAGGATTAAGTTTAATTTAATTATTAAAATTAAAATATATGTATAATATATTGTTCTTTTTAATTAATATTTTATTATTGTATAATTATTTGTTTGTTTTATATATTTTTTTTAGTAGCCATGAAAGGCTAGAGTTATATTAGCTCCGTAATAAAAGCATACAACAACTAAATGCATATGAAGAAGTCACAGAGCAGATACATAAATAAATTTTCTTTCTTTCTTATCTACCCCACCGATCGCTATTCGGTATTAGGTATATATATATAATAAAATCTACTGAATCGGCGATACCGAATCCCAGCTCTGCCAGATAGGGAACCTGGATCCGCACAGCTGTTTGGTATGGTCAGAATTTCGAGCAAGTCAAAGCAGTCGTGGATATGTTTGACCTTGAGGATGTCAAATGTATATCCAATAGTCAGCGGATTCTTAAAATGAAAAGCATCTTAGTTGACTTAACATTTATTGCAAGTTATTTATCGTTTTTGCAAGATTCATTACCAGCCTGGAGACCACAGAAATTACACTTGAAGATGGACTCAAAATTTTTGAAGATGCTGAGGAAAAGGAACCGCAAGATTCCAGGTGACGCCAGAGAGGTTTTGAAATTAAGTTCGATTACGTTGTAAAGAAAAATCCTGCCCTGCCAGCATTGAGACAGGTACGAGATGTGCTACTAGGCAAACCTGGAGCTGCTCTTCCAGATGGGATGAGCCCAATGGATGGAGCTATTCTAAAATACTGTCCTATTACCTCGGTAAATGTGGAGATATCATTTTTGAGGTTGAAAAATGTTTTATCCGACCGTCGCCAAAACTTCACCGAGAAAAATTTTGCAGAGATCATTGTATGTCACTGTCTTATGAAATAATAAAATCACATTAAATCAAATTTGGAGTTTACATAATTAACATTTTCAACATTTTTAACATTTTTGCTCATTTTGGGTAACATTAAAAAAAACATTTTTGGCAAAAATCATCACATTTTTTCCGCTCTCTAGTGATGAATGATACCTTTTATAAAACATAGGGATAAATGATAAAAAGCTTTACCCGAATTATATTATTTTTTATTGCACTATTTATGATACTTTAAAATTAAATGAACAATGGAGGAATAATCTGCCATGTTATCATTTTCATTTCCAAATATTGTTAATTCTTTCTACGATCATTCGCTTCCAGCATATCGATGCCATGAATAAGACAAAAACCTTATACTAACATCTTCTTGTTACAATTAAATAAGTCGAAAGTCCTAATTTTAAGGATTTGAATATAGACAACTAAAATATAGCTATGTGTATTACATCAGAGCTTAGGTATTAAGAAGCCTTTTATTAGCAAAGTCGTAAATATTTTGACGTTGAACATACGTAATGTGTCGCAGGCATGTGTAATCTTTAATGGATTACTTTTAACACAAATAGAAGAAGATACATTATATAATGTGGGATTCAGTAATATATTATCCATATATAAATGAATATAAAAATTAACATATTAAATTATGTTGCAATAAATAAATGAATTCGAATCAATCTGAATGAAGTAATTTCTACATGTTGAAAATCAAACAAGGAAACAATAATCGATTCGATAGCATTTTATTGACTTGCATAAGAGTTCCGAATATAATTTATCTACCGTTAATTGACTTAGAAGAGCGTTAATTTTTTAATAATCCCGAAATATAATATATTTTATTTTGCATGTAATGCTTCTCAATTGGAGTCGATTTCACCGAACTATATGATCGGTAGTCCAACTATACTATTATAAATATAAAGTATATTAAACATGTTATAGAAATATACATTTTTCATATCCACGAGTTCCAAAAAGCAACTTTTCTTCTTGTGGGTGCTTATACTGTATTGTAGTTTATTATAATTAATTCCTAAGCCTAATTTATACAAACATGCTTATTTTTCAAGTGTTTAGCTATCACTCTCCAATGTAACAATTGTATTCTGCTCTGCAAAAATCTTTTCAATTCCCCGTTTCGTCCGATCCTTTGAAAATTTGGTGTTGAAGATTTTATTAAAAGCGTCATAATATAATATTCCTTTATTTTTTGTTATTCATAAATTATAATACATAACACAAATATTGTTCTATGTTTTGCAAGCAATATTATATATTTTTTACGTTTAAAATTTGTGAAATTTTCTTTTCAAAATCTCTTCATATTTCTTAAAAAATAGTATAATGATTCAAATTCATTAAATAATTAAAATACATCCTCATTTTAATTTTTTATTATGTTTTCAAACAATTGTATTTCTCCTTTCAATCTAAGTGTTTATAAACAGTGAAGATAATGATATATATAATTATATTTATCTATTATGTTCCATGAGTCCTTCATGAAATCATTTACAAAATCAATCAAGGTCCGATGCTCCATCCTAAATTCATTCATAAAAATAAGGGTCTCAAAAAATATTTATAATCAGAAATTTTCCAAGCCTTACTCGCCCAAAGCAAAGAAAATATAAAACAACTATTTAATTAAATATGAGCTGATTATTAAGTGATGTAAACTGATAATTTAATATCGTTTTTACATCCAAGGCATCTTATGAAATAAGAGTGTAACAGGAATCCTCCGCTCCCCAGACAATCATCCCGGGCTTTTAAACCCCCCTGCCATTTACCCCCATTCCTAAAATTAGTTTATGTGTTTCAACCTATGTTCCTAATATCGGCTATATAAACATATGGCCTATATTAGGACAATATGCAATTTTGTCATAAAGAAAATATAGTGAACTTCATAACTGTAAGGGATAACAAATATTAGTAACGGGGTTGAAGCAAGTCGGATAATACTATACAGACGGGTTGAAGGACCCGGATCATTGTCTGGGGGGGGGGGGGTACTAATCTCAAATAAGAGAAGGAATTATTATGTAAGAAACAGCTGTTGGTCATTTATCGACAGACGTTGCCCTTTTGCTCATGTATATTTTTTCTTAAATAATAGCTATTATAAATAGAAATGGTGGAAGCTTAATTGAAATTATACATGATCTAATCTTTTTTTATTAGCCAAATGAGTATTTTCTTCTTGAATTCTCGAGCGTTTAATTCAGCATGTAAGGTTTATTTATATTATTTACCTCACAGCTCCATTTGTTATTGTTGTTATGTATAGTAAGTACGCAACTTTTGTGAGCAAATCAAGAAGATTTTTGTAGGGAAATGAATCATTGAGCGAACATTTGGGCCATGCGTCATCGCGCCATACTATCTGGCCCTCCTCCTGGGCGGAGTCATCCTTGGAGGAGTCTATCTCTATAAACTAAAGGAACTCCGACTTCTTACAGACTCTTCCTTATCGAGAAAGGAGGATCCCGTGTTCAAACATAAACTACTCATTTATAATCGAATCCCCAAGACGGGATCCACGACTCTCATGCAACTTCCGTATACGCTTTGCAAGACACTGGACTATAGCGTTCTCATGGTCAACATCTCACGGTCGTCCCATCAGCTGACATTACATGGTGAGGCTCTTTTCTACACTTAAAAACTCCCGGATTTAGGGCTTAATACCCAAAGTATATCAATTATATTCATGAACAAATATTTCAAATTATAATTTGTGGAATAATGAATTTATTTTAATACGACTTAAAATTAAAAGAAATAAGGAAATAAAAAAATGAAAACTAATTTTATCCAATGATTCCATTGCTTATTTGAAGCAAATCTAAACGTAATTTATATTTGAATTATACGATTTTAAAACTTAGTAATAAATTTAAAAAAATAGATTAATTTACTAATCAAGAATATTTGCTAATGAGTTCTGTGTTATTTTTAAAAATTATATTTGAATGTATAGAATGGAAGAAATATGATAAATTATAATATTGCTATAATCATTATTGCTGTTCTTTTTTTTGTTCCTATTTGGTTCGATAGAATTGCATCCTAGGGGATATAAATAAGCATTATAGCGTTTAAAATAAGTCTATCGAACCTAGAATCTTATCAAATGAGGTAAACCAAAATGATCATCTCCTCTCGGGATTCGAACCTGCGCTCTCAACATATGAGTTGAACACGCCTTAGCGCACTCCCTAAATTATTGCTGTTCATTTTCTTTCAACCAATGAGGTTCGATTAAATAGTTTGATTTGCTTACTTATGATTTTTTTTTATTCCCGCCCAATTTCGGTGACCAATCATTTTCGATATAATGGTTCCATGATGGTATCCTTATCTCTTGTAGATCAAATGACACTCATGAGCAACATAACATCCTGGCAGGATCGTCTTCCGGCTCTCTACACGGTCACTTTTCC
The DNA here is from genome assembly GCA_013387185.1 of Caligus rogercresseyi. Lineage (NCBI taxonomy): Eukaryota > Metazoa > Arthropoda > Copepoda > Siphonostomatoida > Caligidae > Caligus > Caligus rogercresseyi. The sequence goes on from CP045896.1 coordinate 17,896,739, forward strand.
TTCTTAACTTCCACCGACTGGGCTCTCCCGTGAGCCCTCTCTACATCAACATGATCCGACGACCCTGGACCGTCTCATCTCCTACTACTACTTCCTCCGCTACGGCGATAACTACCGCGTCAACAAAATCCGTAGCCGCATGGGAGACAAAGTCACCTTTGACGAATGCGTGGCCAGGGCCTACCGGACTGCGAACCTAAAAACTATGGGTTCAGGTCCCCTGGTTCTGCGGACACTACAAGAAATGCTCGGATCCCGGTAGCCGCTGGGCCCTGGAACAGGCCAAAGCCAACGTTATCAATGCCTATTTCCTCGTGGGACTCACGGAAGATCTGAAGGATTCATCCATGTACTCGAAAATACTCTGCCGCAGTTTTTCAAGGGTGCAAGTTCTTTATATGAGGCATCCGACTCAAAGAAATATGTTCGGAAAACTCGGCATAAGGACCCTGTGAGTGATTCCACTCTAGAAACTCTTAAAAACACAAAAATATGGCGAATGGAAAATGAATTCTATGAGTTTGTGGCAAGTCACTATAAGGCCATGCAGAGTGAACTAGAGGCACAAAAGGCCTCTGGAAAGTACTTTCATTATCAGAAAGTAAGGCCCTAAATGTGTGGGTTTTTTTTACTTTTGAAATTATAATTAATATTTTATCCTGCGGTTGTTTTAAAAAGGCTTTTCAAAAATACTTTCAAAGCAAAAAAAAAGTAAAGTTATATGTTTTTCCTTCTTTGAAACTGATAATATTTTACCTTTAAGTTGTTTTCTGAAAGGCTTATAGTTTTTTAATAAATTTGAATATATTTAATTTGAAATACTGAGTCTCTTGTGCTCTCTTATCATCCGTATCTTCCATCTTTTTTATATTCATAGGTCTAATATTTGTTTTGTATAATTGTTGAAACCTCTCTAAGACATTGCTGTGATTTCTGATATCTAAATAGTTGTCCTATTCATTCTATTTATTCGAGTTACTAATAAAAAAGCATCAAATTGTGTATTTTTATTTATGAGTTCAACTGTTTCTTGGTAATTGATTTATGAACTGGTCGTTGCATAATCGGTCAATGAATCCTATAACTATATGTTTCCTATAAGTAAATCATTTATTGGTTGATATTGATTTTTCTTACCCAAAAGATATATTGCAACCCATGAAGTCATTATTTCTTGCAATTATATTTTTTTATTTTACCATAATAACGCTGTCAAGTAGAAATTGTATTTATGAATATAATTTTGTTTAATTGTGTATGGATAGAAAAACACTTCACAAAGCAAGATGTATTTATGAATTACAACTAAAATTGAAATTTATATCTTTGATGGAACGGAGAAACAGATTTTAAGTATGATGCCATATTTTTTTTACACTGTGAATGGAAAATTTCCTGCAATTCACCATATAAAAGCATCACAGTGTAAGTAAGATATTGAGAAATCTTAATATGCCAATAAATGAATTAAAGTGAAATATTATTAGATTGGACTACTTCAATACACATCGTCAACGCTTTTTGTCCTCGAATGAAGATTATTCAAATTACTATTCAGTTTCAGACTTGCTTAAAAATCATTATTACGGCTCACTAAATCAAGGTTTTTATCCAGGTATGATAAATTGAAAAGCAATTGAATTTCATAATAAAAATAATTTTGTTGAATTGAGTTCAATTACTATTACAAAATTTAAAATTATAGGTGTCCACTGGTCATTTGGATCTGAAGACAGCAAAGAAAGGATTTTTTTCCTCATCAGCAAGGCCTTCATTTATCTAAGTGAAGTTTTTTTTTTTTGCAAACGGAACTTTTTCATTTTTCATCACACAACCTCGATCCTTAGCAAATGCTCTTATTCCATACAATTTAAGGGAGTAATTGAAACATTTATATTTCGTTTAAAAACATTTAATTTTATGAACTATGTAATAAAAAATTGTAATTTGAACTTAATAATAAGTGATGAGGAACTAAGTTCTATTATGATATCAAAGGCAATATATATATATTAATATATACGATATATATATATATATATTATATCCAAATACACTTAAAATATCTATTTAAACATTTCAATTCATATAGAATTATAAACTGATTTTATTTTGCTTCAATTGATTCAAACGTAAAATTATCTTTTTTTTATATTTGTTATGGCTTCATCAATCAACTCAAACGGAATTATTTAAAAGCAATCTTGTGTCTGTGAACAGCTAAATAGGGCTTAGGGCTTATATATTATCATCAAAAAGTCCTTTAATAACCTAGGGAAAAGTCATTTTAGCAAGCAAGAATCATGCAAAGGACAATTATACTATTAGTCTTCCATTAAGGAATGATTAAGTCACACTTTAGCCTAGTGAGATAGATAAGTACACAGATATGCAAGTTTACGAGTTAAGACAGAATCTTAAGACATGGCAATCTTCCTAAATGGAACGGCCTTTAATTTTTCATTCCGTTCACATTCCTACAAAAATATATGGGCAAAGATCACATACATACAAAATTAAACCCATGACATAGTTTCGTAGTCCTCTAGAGCCATTTAGAAAGTGTGAAAATGGGGCAATTAAGACGTTTTGAATGTCGGAAATAGGTTATCAAGAATATATTTTGATGGTCTTAGTTTCATTTATTCATCTAATGTAAAATTGATGTATAGGAAGAGCATGTAAATATAAATAACGTACAAAAGGCCTCACTGGCCATTGGTTTTGACATCGAACCAAGACATAATTGTGACATGTGAAGACTGAGGACTGTTATAATGTTATATTGAAACACCCCTTATGTCATGATTCTGACACCAGAAACTCGATGCACCATTAAAGTTAACCTGGGGCGGAGTGGCCACCGGGATTACCGGGACTATTCCCGGTGGCCTGCTGGCATCAAGAAACATAAACGGCCGTTGATAGCCTTTCAATGACATTTTGGGGCCTGTATAAGGCCGGCGAGGGCATAATTGTCCCGGTGGATAAATTCTTCCCACTCTGTTCCTGAAGGTAACCCTAAACTATCATAATTGTGAAATGACAAACCCGAGAGTCCAGTGAAATTTGGTTTGAAACATTAAAAACATGTCATAGTTGGAGCAAGGTTAAGTTAAGTTAAGTTACTCTAAGGCACTGGGTTAAGTCTGATGGTTCAAAGATGGTGGATTTGGGTTATAACTAAAGTGACCTTCGGAAACGAGTGATAATGTGTAATCTCTGGTCTTCGTGTAACATACTATATATACATAAACTGCTTATATAATCATGTTTAATTAGTTATCAAAGACAATTAATCAATACATGAGATATATTTATGTAAATATCTAAAATAGATTGAATAAGTCGATATTAAATATGTCTTTATTCATTTCAATAATTTATGATAAGGGATACTTTTGACACACTACAATTGAGATACTTCAGACAATTAGTTATTGAGCATATTTTAACACCAAGAATAAGATTTTTTTTCATGAAAAATAAATAAACTTTTGAAAAAGATGTAATATTTTATTACTGGACGCAAATTTTGTCCGTTTAAAAAATGAAACATTTACAACAAATCTAATCATTTTATTAAATAAAAACTTCTCAAATTCATGGAAAGGATGCACGGTAATTTTTTTCTATAATTCATGATCAAAAATAGATCGTCACTAGGACGACAAGACAGTGAAAAATATATATTACACCTTTTTGAATGAAAAGCACAGATTGTCAGCTGTTTAGGAAATTGAGGTTCTTTGAAACCATTAGACTTTCTAGAAATAATGGTATTGACTGAGGCCAGATATAAAGCTTGTTCTATTAGGATTATATCTCTTCACAAAGATGCAAGAACCCTTGCTACAGAAAAGTTAAATATTGACTTCAATTGCTTTATTGCAATTTAAAAAAATGCATATATATATATATATATATATATATATATATATATATATATATACAGTCGGCCCTTGCTATTTCGCCCCTCGACATCTCGCAGTTCTTTTACTACGCAACGACGGCTTGGCTCCCGTTTTTTCACGGCAAAACGTCCCCATATGAACTCAATGGCAGAATTTTCACACAAAAAAATAAATATATATCAACATCGCGAACCCTCATATATCGCGTGGTGGTCCGGGCCGTCGCGACTTTGCGAGGGAATACTATATATATATATATATATATATATATATATATATATATATATATATATATATATATATATATATATATATAATATATCTTAGCTGAAAATCTTTTATTAATGTGTCTTTTTTTGTGAGGATTTTGTGTGATTGTTTTATTTTTCCTCTAAGAGTTGTTGTTCCCCCCTAAATTAATTATTCTTGGACTAGAATTCCTATTTTGTATCATTTGAACGCAGTTACTTCAAAACTTTTACAACTGAAATAAATTAAGAAAAATAAAATAATAAAAGTTGTCATTAAAAAATGTTTATTTTGAGTACCATACAAAGTTCATTAACATTAACTGTTAAAACGAACTATATAGGATTTACAATTTCCTTATTCCCCTTTATAATCCTTGGGACATCAAAGTACTCTATTTACATAGCGGAAGTGCGCATCTTGGCCTCGTCAGTTGTGTATGCTTAGCTAAACACATTTTATATAGGCTTCATCTGTGAATCTAAGGATTTATGAGCTATGATTCACTTCCCTGGTGTTTACTTTAAACTACATATATAATATGCTAATCATCTGTCCTCAGTTTATTTTCATACATGTGTAAGCTACAGTTGTGAGTTATCTATTTAATAGACAAGTGGAATATGAAAGTGAGATTAATATGTAATATACAAGGAAATATTATATATATATATATATCGGAACCAAAAGATAGCTTCATAACCATGTCACCATTAGATACAAAAACCATTTCTTATAATGGAAAGTAACAACAGCAAATTTTAAATAGACAATGGCCTCAACTTTTTAAAATAATATAAGCAATAGCCATAGAGAATATAGGGTACCAAAGCAACGTATGATAGTGTTTAATATTTGGGCATTATTTAGCGACAGAAAGAACTAAAAAGAGAGTGAGATTTGGTGTAACTAATATTTCCCTATAAAATATAAAGTTTCACTCTTTAGTTTAGCTTTTTTATTGGATTCTTTCTCCAACAATGGAGGATAACAAACACCAGATATTAAGCGTTGCCATACGTTGCTTTGGCACTCTATATAATGACAATAGCGTCATCTTTTACGTTAGTTCTAAAAGAGTAATATATGTAATGATGCAACCTGTTACATTGTAAGAATACATTTGTGCTTCAATTTAAGCAATATTACCAACTGTTTTTTGTGTGACTTATCTTTGGACCATTAAAGGTCCTTCAGGTTACACGGCTGGGAAGATCTACCAAGCGACGCCCAAGCTCAATAGATCCTCTTGGTCATCTATTTTTTGAATTAAACATCCAATTGAACATGAATAAATTCTTTATTCGCATTCGGTCCAACAAAGATGGATTGGATCAGACTGCAAATGAGTTGCATACATGGCTTGACCTGGATTTTGTCCCAGACTAACTCATATATCTGAGCTAGTTCTTTAAAAAAATGTATACTAAGTGCACGTTTTATATATTTGTACTTTAACGTCGTTTTTTTGTTGCTCTGTCAATTGTGATTCAAATATGTGTATATTATGTGCTTGGCAAAGGTAGCATGAACGTCAAATTAATCTGTCAATATGTATATCATATATTTCGTATACAATTTGTAGTGAGTGGAAAATGATCTTGAATTAAATAATGAATTGTTGAGAGAGAGCACTTGAATAAATAAACAAATAAATGCTGCACTTTGATACTTTTTAAATTCGCTTTTAAGTGTACGATCATCATCATTATTTTTTACTTTTTTCCTCTTCATTCAACTCCCATTATAAGGATGGAGGGATGAGTCTACAAATAATTTTAAAGTATCACTTGACATTTAAGAGGAAGTATTTATTGTTGTTTTGAAGGATACGTTGCTCATGCATGGCTACCCAGTGAATTTTCCCCTCATTTTCCATTAATGAAAGTCTTCAGTTTTTCAAACTGTCATATGCATTAAAAGAATATATTTATGGAGGCAGTCATCAAATTTTAACGTAAAATGAGTTGCTTATGAGTTCACGGCTTAACAACTTATTTATAATCAAATTAAAGAAGGTAAATATAACGTTCGAGAAACGTATATATAACCGAAAGGAAGTGGGAAAGGAACAAATGGGGATCATTCCGCAAATCAATCTAGCGTTAAAGGAGCGCATTGCTCAATACCTAAGCTTGTTCAGCTCTTAATGTTGAAGGCGCAGGTCTGCTGCCTCCCGAGAGGCGAAGGCCAATACTGATGTACCTCAAGGGTTGCTTGAGTAATTTTAAAGTGACAATGCTATTTCAATTCCGCACAGACCCAAATAATCTAACGCTCTGGGAACGTTCTCCGAGCATCATCCGTTCGCTTGGGAAGAAGGTTTAATCTGAGAGCCTCAAAGAGTAACGATGGACAATGTGCAAACAATGTGTTTTTTTATATAAAGAGAACGGCAAAAGGGGTCCCAAAAATGCAATGATGATACAAGCCAAACTAAGGAATCCCCACTTGTCCTATTTTCAAGAACGCTGTTGGCTGAATGAAAAAGAGAAATAGTCATTAAAAAAATCCTTGTGAGAGATTAAAGCAGTACGATTTTGATACGATTTTATCATTGAATGGATTACTTTTTTATGGGAAGAATGTTCCCTTCTCTGCCATTCAATTGAGTGCATCTCTCAACATGCCCATGAGGTTGGAGGCCAAGCAACTGACCGTGTCATCGAATTATCCACACTTTGAGTAGTCGTGGAATTCCTTGAATTATTACTCCTTATCAAAAGTATTGTTGTCATCCCATTAACTAAGGATGATACAGACATTCCGAGGGAAGACCTTCTGAAAATATAGGGTGAGCTAGGTGTACATAGCTCCTCATTCATTTGTGAAGAGCTAATGACTTCATGACAAGTGTATGTGTGCTGGGAAATTTATAGGGCATGAATCATTCGGCGTGAAATAGATTATATTATTTATTTATTTAGCTGTGTGTAATGGAGTTATGTGCCTTTCTAGTCAAGACTAGAGCTCTTCTTATATGCAAGTTTTATCTTGCTTTGCTTTTTGTTTATAATACTATATAAAGAACACCCGTTTCTCGCAGATAATGGGGGCCGATACCGGCTGCGAATAGATTTTCCGTGAATTAACCTTTTAAATCCCCTTGACGAATTCTTATTAACAATAAAAACATCTATATTAATCAGAGCTGTGACCACCGAATGTAAATCGGTATTCGATACTACCGACGATAGATTTCAAATATCGAACCGATTATACGATATTTGGTAGATTGACAATCGGTACGGTATATTTGAAAGTATGACTTTTGTAGCATTCACATAGAGACATAAAGATATAGAGAGCTTATTCCCTTCAATAGCAGAGAAACATCGTTCAACTATCGCTTTGCCCAAGCGCCCCCTTGTGTGAAGAACTTGAACTTCGAAAATAACTAAACATTTGATTCAAGGAACAATTGGTCTAAGAAGGAATCATAGAGATAAAAAGATATAGAGAGCTTATTCCCATCATCTGTATTTTTGCGTCCAATATAAACAAAGTAATTTGTACTACGTCATCGTAAGCTGATCATAGAGATAGAATCTATCTCTATGGTCAGCTTACGATGACGTAGTGAAAATTAGTTTGTTTATATTGGACACAAAAATACAGATGATGGGAATAAGCTCTCTATATCTTTTTACCTCTATAGATTCTACACTCAAACAAAAAAATGTAAAATGGTCCTTGGAAATAGCCATCACCGAATCAATAGAGGTGCTCAATTCTATAGCCTTAACTATGTTGTCGTCAATTTCTTGTTTCTTTTGTTGATTTTTTTGCATGTAAGGCACGATGAGAACACCACAATATATATTATAGAGCAAATCATGTAACAAAATAGTCACAACTATATCCAAGTTATCCACACATAGAAGGACATATTAGCTGATGCTATAATGTAGTGATACCATGGTGACGGCCTGTGGGCCGGAACTGGCCCGAATGGACATCACATTCGGCCCGTAAGGTCAGTGGTTGAGAAGTGTTTTTTATAAATAAATAATACTGTGATACAATATCAAAAAAATTTAAATATACTTTTGTTTTTTGTTTATTTTGTCAGGCCAAAATATACCGGTAATTTGGCCTCCCGAGGTCCCACTTGAACACAATCTGGCCCACTGACCAATTTCACACTGGCATCCCTGCTATAATGCGTAGAGGATCAAAACATTTAATCAATTTGAATTTATGATCAGTATTATATACTTATATTGCGAATTATTTCGTTGATATATAAATTGTTCCGAATATTATTGTTATTTGGCTATTTTCTAAAATATTGTTACTACAAAATTATCGAATGTTTAGATCCTCATGATATGACAAAATCAGTTGACAATCCCTCTTGCTCGGCGTTCTACATATCTATCCATTTATATATGAAGAAAATCCTTTGGCTGTGAGACTCATCGTAACCTTAAGGACTATCCATTAATTTTAGATATCCTACATTAATCATTATTAAAGTTAATTTTGAAATGTGACTAAAGATATCAATTCCATATGTATTTTTGCAATGAAGGATTCAAAAAATTAATCATAGCTTTTAGAAAGACTCTTATTAGCGAAAAACGACCCCCCAAAACCCGGACTTGGAATTGTGCAGTTCTTAATTGCAAGGCTTTAAGATATCAAGGCTTTCTGTCTGCACCTTTCACTAAAAGAAAGGGAGTTGAGGAAAGAGCTGGGACCATAAGCCCCTTGTGTCATAGCCCCGAGGACCGTTGCAAATCGTGGTGATTTGCAGTAGAAATAATACGTTGCTACCTCCCATCGACATCCTTAAATCAGAAAAAAATATTTGAATTCGATTTTACGAAGTTCTTGCAATTTCTCCTTATATGTTTCGTAAATAGTTTTTAACTTTCTTAATGTTTATATATTGATATTCTTCCCCAGAACTTTGATTTTTAATTATGATGTTTATTAATGTATTTTATATGCATTGGACGTGTTTTATATTATAATCTTATCTTCATAATATACTTCATAAACAATTTAAAAAAATTGACAAAAAAATTGATAATCGCCCCAGCCCTCTTCCTTACTACACTGTCTTTTGTTTCAATCATTTACTATCCTTTTGAAGCGCCTGAGGAACGACTCTGATCATAAGCTCAAAGAATATATATTTGTTGTTCGTGTGTTTATGTACAATGTATTTGAGGTAATGAAGGGGTTTACAAAGAATCTCAAGGACTTATTTCCTTCATTTTTTGTTTTGTTGGAGGGTGACTGAGGAGTTTAACAAGATAATATGAGCAACGGGGCTTGAGATCCCCCCATCAGAAGCCGTTAAAAGGATGATTCTCAGGGCTTGACGAATGGCGGGCCCTGTCTCGTGCAGTAGTGGCCCCCTTTTTTCTTCAATCCATTGTTAATGTAACCATATTCAGTTTAAAAGAACTTTAATTTTATATAAAGGAATGGCATTTCTTACATATTTATTAATATATTAATTACTTCATTTAAAAAGGAAATACGTTCAAAAACAGGATATGTCGAAAAGCTAAGAAAAAGACATTTGGTTCTCTCAAAATATTTAGATGAGAGATAATTTATTGGCCATATCAAATTCGTGCCTATTTTTGTGGTAGTTCTAAAGACCCTCTAATAATGGTCATTGTGCAAATAATAATTTTTAGAATTATTAGTTACTTTTTTATGATAACAATCCATATTTTAATATATAAATTCTATAAGCATGCAAAATATTATATATATATATGTACATATATACATATATCTTTTAAATTTCCATCTGATGCCTTCTGTCCGCAATAACGTTTGTTTAAGTTTGCCCATAAGATTTTCAAATATAATATTCATTCATGTGATTACGCATTATCTTAGGCTTTATTTATTTTTACTCTTTACTTTTGAAGTGTTTAATTATAAATAGGTTTAAAAAACATATTATAATATGCTAAAACGATTAAAGTCCAAAATGTATACATCTCTCTCTTCTTTATATTTAAATAACGGTTTTCTTAATTCCTTTTCATCATTTCCATCATTAATTCCACTTCATGATGGATCTAAGAATTAATACCTTGATGCTTGGAGTCCATCTATACACACAACATGTATAACTAGGCAGCTAGGTGTGCCCAGGGACCTTTTTATTTATATATATGCATGTAAGGCCTCAGCAAAACTATATATACACATAGTTGTGTGTACATATATTTAAGGGAATTCAATATTCAAGACCTAATGAAGATTAAATGACTTGCTTATCCCTTCTTCGACATTACATTTGGGTTGGTTTTTAGAGAGTCATGAAGGATATGTTGAAAAAGAAGTGTTGAAGGAGATAGCTACATATGTAAGTCAATCGGGTTATTGATATTGACCTTAAAGTGAAATGGCGTCACTTTGTGAAGGGTATAAAATAAATATGAAATGGAGTTCGTTCAAGGTATATTCAAAGATATTAGGAAGACATGGCCGAAGAAAAATGGAACAGGAAGAAATGATCCAAGATAGAAAGAAGAATGATGACACAATCAAAAAAATGGGCCAAATAAATATTTGCACAGAAGATACAATCATTCCAACAGCCACTTATGCAAGAATTTTCTAAGCTATCAGACTGGTCGTGAAAGATAATGATTCCTCTATGTGTTCACTCCACGATCAAGTCATAACCAATATAATAATCAAGTATTAAGAAACAAATTCTCCCTTATAATAAGTAGCTGTTGGAGATTACTAAGTCCTTCGTTCACGGGTTAGTCAAGGATCAAGGACACTCCCAATTACTTCTCTGATTAACCTTAATGGAATGATTGAAGATCATTCCATTATAATGGGAGTTTTGTTGAAATTGCCTTCATGTTTAAAGCATCTTGTAATCATATATTATGTAGTTTATATCAGAGCTAATTTCTTAAACGAAAAACACTATTAAAGAGTATTTTATTTACTTCTTTGTTTACATATCAGCCATATTTTTTCGTAAAGCTAAGATGCCATATGAGATCATGTTGAAGGGGTGAAGGTTTGCTTGTCTGATCAGTTGTGACGATCAAGGGGATTGGATCTTTGGGTCATATGCGGTCTGCAGGCCGAGGACACCCAGGTCTGGTTTTTTTTTTTTTTTTTTTTGGGGGGGGGGGGGAGAAAATATTTTTTTATTCAATTATTGAACTTGAAAAAAAAACCTATGAAATCAATTGGCTTCCATTCAGAGTTAACTTTCATAACCTAGAATGTTTGTCAAGTGCCTGTAAAAACGCTTTTATTATTTTACAAAAAAGTATTTTTTTCGTCTATAAATATTTATGAAAATCTACTGATCTTTCTAATTGATTAAATCTCGCTACCGATTACGGATACGGGCAGCATAGATTTTTCAACAAATCCCAAAATGTATTTACAAAACCGAAATTAATATTAAAGTTGAACACACTTTTCTCTATGGTAGTGTTGGAGAATGTTAGTTTTAAGAACGTCTATTCTCATGCGTCAAATGATATGTATTCCCTATAAAACCCATGTTATCATTGTGCCATACACATAAACAGTAATCTTGTCATGCAAAACATACTTATTTGGTTCTCCAGGGATTAATTTCTTGCTAGTCAGAGGCATATTTTGAGGGAAACTGTTTGTTTTATGATAGGAAGTCAAGGAATCTTTCATCATCATCATAGGTCTTAGTAATGCCTATATCTGAGTTTAAAAAAATAACAGATAAAATAGTGAACCTTATCTAGGTATGTTTGTTATTGGTCGTTTATAATAATAATATGATGTCCTTCTTGGCATCATCAAAGTATCAAAATATTGCATCATATACTTGTTTATATTTTGTATTGTTTTGATTAGCCAATAAAGAGAAAATTATTGGGTTGCATACATATAACATGATTTAATAAAGTTTTGCTTTGCAACAAAAAAAAGTGTTTAACATATCTATATAATAATTCACCAATCTTTGTCCGTACGAATGTCCGCACGCTATCTCCTCCCACATTTATGGTCAGATTTGAACTTTGAAGGTACCTATGGAATCCTTGGGTCAAGACGGACCTAATAAAACTATTTGCAAAGTGGTGGGACCAGAAATGAAAAAAAATAGACTTTGTCTGATTTGAACTACCTACTTTTCAGAGAGAGAGAGAGAGAGGTACAGAGAGGAAAAAAGAAAAGGAGGAGGAGGAGTTAGAGAAATAGAAAAAGAAAAAAACATCTCATGTGACTTAAAACATATTCTTTGTACAAAGTCAAACTTTTATGAGGAATGTTTGTACAAAGCAGAAAATATTTTCTCTCTCCTCTCTTATAATCTTTAAGGTCTGTTTCACTCACAAACTAGCTCCAAAACCTACCCATACCCGAAGGGCGAACATATGGGTGCCGTAGGCGCCCAAATATGCGAGAATGATTAATTTTGTCTTTTATTTACGTAGAGAGCCAAATAATAGCTTTTTCAATATATATATAAAGGGATTATAAATATTGAATTTTGTATGTTTCGATCCTCTCGGCATGAAGCAAATCTTCTTTAGCTTCCCCCTCTCATATTATATATATATACATATATATTTATATCTATATGCAACCGACAACGTAAAATAGTTTATAGCTCCAATAACTTTTACATTTTATTAACGCAAACAGATTTTCCGATAATCTACATTAATGAACATTATTTATCATGGATACTTTGATAGAGTTGCACCTGTGACAAATATTAGTAATCACTATGAGCCTTATAAAATCGTTCATTGAACCAATCAATTACCTTGATGATGATAATCAAAAACACCTTCGAATGAAAATAATTGTCGAATAAAATTGTAGATATACAAAGAAAGATTATCCTTCAGGGAGTTAAAAATATTTACCTCGTCACACGACGCAAACAAATTTCCGGCGGCTTAAATTCTTGCACGAGCCGCATTTGTATGCCTTTAACCTCAAATTTTTCTTCAAACACGCTGTTGCATACGACAATTCTAGTTGTTGAGAGTGATGTTCAGATAATTTTTTAGGCTAAAGTCTCGGCTACGGCTCTAATTTTATGCCTTGCGAGCTGTACCAGACGACGAGACATCCAAGAAACTTGCATTCCCTTCAAATGTTTCGATTATTCCGCAATTTGTTGATTCTGAAGGTCCATTGAGTGGGCATTAACTTGTACGAAAAATCATATTATTTCTATTACAATTGAACAATATTTACACATATTTGAATCTTTTTGATTGTAAAGCATAGAGAGATAAAGATATAGAGGAGCTGATGGATCTTCAGAGAAAATACGTCATTGTGACCGTAAAAAAACTTTTAAAAAGATATACAGTAAACCCTCGATATAACGAACTATATCGGGGGAGGGCAGGGTCGGTATATCCGAAAGTTCGTTAAATCCGAAGTCCTTAAGGGGGGCTCTGGAGTGTAAGTATATCCTGCAGGAGTGACGAAGGAGGTTCGTTGTATCCGAAGTTCGTTATACAGAGGGGTGTTATATCGAGGGTTTACTGTGAGAGTTTATTCTCTTCATCATTCATAGATTCTATCTCTAAGATCAGCTTACGATGACGTCGTATAAATTACTTTGTTTATTTTGCACACACAGAAACATTAGAACGCTGTTTCTCTGCCATTGAAGGAATCAGCTCTCTATATCTTTATATCTCTATGTTGTAAAGCAGTACGGAGTAAAAAAGACATATGAGTTTGACAGAAATTGTCAAAAAACTGAAAAAAATCGCTCGTTATGAATCACTCTTTATGATCACGAATCTGATTTGTTTTTATTATGACAATGGAAGTCAATGTTTTTTATTGAGGGTGCCAAAGGATAAGTTCAAATCCCAGATATATATTTTAAATGTCTCTGATGGTCTTTTTTTTGTCCTGTAACCAAGTATATGTTTTGGACTTTTACCCTTTTTAATTAACAGTATCAATAGCAAATGTTAAGCAACTTTTGTGAGATTCCAGTCGCAATGCTCATCGAAAATTAGTGCGAAAGATTGGAATGGCCAATTGGAACCCAATATGCAAATAATTATAGTCAAGAAATAAGGTTAAAAGTTGTTATTTTTGGTTCATAATACAGTTTTGACTCAAATATTATTTTTATGGTCTTATTTCTGCATCCAAGAGCTGCTCGTTTTGAATCATCCTTAATAGTAGGGGAAATTATAGTATAAATCGGAGGACTGCAAAGAATTAAATCACATGTTATAATATAACATGATAATAGAATCAAGGATTCAAGTGATCTAATACAAAAAAAATGTCTTAATCATTCAAAAGCAAATATTGAACTTTTAAACCTTTGAACTCCCGACATACATAGTTAACACCAATAAATATTTTAGGCATACATAGATACAGGAATGAAGGATCATAAAACTTGTACAACATGAAAGTGTTTACAAGAAAACATACAATTAATATAAGTATGCACAAGTATAAGTATATTCCACTATAGTTTGAGGTTAATGGCTTGATTTTTTCCTACAAGTGATTGTTCTTTGAAGATCGTATTTCAATGTATTTGAAGGCTGAAAATATCCTATTCTCATTTTTTTTGGACAACAAAATCACTTGGAGGCTGTCTGTTAAATATGTCGATCACTACAAAAAGGGACAGCCTAGAGTACATAGGATTCAAAAGAGCTACTATAAATGAAGGATGACGTCATCAAAATAGTGGATTGTAAAGTTATCAAAAATGGAAGCCGTACAACGAGTGTAATGGCGATAACTTTGACGTCTCTACGCAAAATGGAAAGGATTTAATCAAATGTTAACTAAAGAAGAAGACAATTCTGGCTGCGGAAGATATTCTAAAGCTAGGACCTGAAATACCTTTGAATACGATTGCGGTCCGAGTAAATTTAAATATTATCTGTTCATACTCTAGTCACAGAAGTTTCATAAAGGAGTTATAAAAATATTTGAATTATGTTATATTTTATGTTCGTGTTTTAGCCATAAAGATATAGAGAAATTAGCAGAGAAGCATCGTTCAGCTGTATTCAGGACACAATGACTATTTTTCTGAAGATCCATCCTCCAATAGCAGAGAAACATCGTTTAACTGTATTCTGGACACATTGACATATTTCTCCAAATAATCTAAAAGCTCTCTATATCTTTATATCTCTATGGTTTTAGTCCTTTAAATTGATTGTTTTTAATAATCATTGCAAGTATGTTATTTAAATCAGTTTGCCTGATTTTAAACAATTGAAATAATTCATTTTATGTCTCTGTTATGGTGAAATATATATTCTTAAAGTAAACGAAGCTACGAAGAGAAGGAAAGAATGCTCAATATAATCCCTTGAACAGTCAAAGTCTAAATAGCAAGAATTCATATTTGTACAAAAAATTAAATCATTTTAATAAAATATAGAGTATATGTCAAAAAGGAAAAATAAAAGAAATAGTTTGTACAACTTCGTAATTTGCCATCTCCTTATGTAAGTGGTCATCTCTCCTAGAAGAGATAACAATCTTGATCTCTTCTAGCAGAGTCTGCCATTCTTCTGATAGAAATAATTCCTGGGGAGTTACGTTCGCGATCTCTACAAGCAGAGTCAACGATTTTTATTTGATCTCCATCTCTGCTATATATATATATATATATATATATATCAGACTTGTTGATTTATTGTTCATTTGAACGACAAGGAAAATCCCTTATCGTTCGTTTTTGGTGGCAAAAAAAGACAAAGATTTTTCATTTTCTTGGGAAAACGTCGTCAATTTTTTTCAGAATGACGAACGATGAACGAATATATACATATAAAAAAAATATATAATATATATATATAATGATTTATATGTTTTCTTCTTTTAGACACCAATTATTGGAATGTTAAAATTGAGTAACCCTTATCTTAGTAATCATGTGATGCAATTATAAAGCAGGTAGTTAATATATTTCGTAATGTCCATATACTTATGTACAATCTATTCATTACAATCTAATGTTTTGTCAATGTTATCCCCCCCCCCCTTTTTACTCACTTAGATTTATAACTAAATAATAAGTTTTTGAGTGGAATACGTTTATGCTCCTCAAGACTACACATAGGTATCACAAATCAAAGTTTGGTTAATGTGATGTATATTTAAAATAAGTGACGCAACATTGTCAATGTCTAAAGATAATACATAAGGATTAATAATACGAATAAGTAAAAAAATAATGACGGAGTAACAAATGATAAAAAAGGAGCTGTGAAGGTGACGTTTTATTGCCAAGAGGATAAAAAAATTCGAAATTCTGTATTTAAAACCATCCATAGTATTCAAATACTAAATATCTGGCTCTCTTTGATGGTAAAAAGTAAAGTCTATCCGGGAGCAGCATTCTACTTTCGTATACCTCTTTCATGTTATAAGGACTCATGATACATATTTATAATATTTTTTTGACCAAAAGCAGAGCCAAAGAGGGGGAGTTAGATAGATAGGAAGAGATGGAAACATAAGAGAGAAACGAGTGAATTAGCCTCTTTCCGTCCCGAAGAGTCCGGAGTAAGAAAAAAAGGAATTTAAATGTCAAAAAAGAACTTTTGGACTCGTACATTATGAAGGAGAGGATTCTTAATATCCTCTTCCTACTCATATACCTTCACAAATTGAATGTGTATCTACAGGAGGTAGATATACATTTCTCTATCTCTTTTCCTTCTCCTTTTGTTAAAAATAAGTACCGTGAGTCCCTAAAACATGCAAGAGGAGTACAAAAGTAGAATGTACCAATAAATTATATATGTTATAAGCTTTGACTTATAATTAAGTTTTGAGACCTTTTTTTCTCTGTTTTGATCCTCTCATTTTTATGATCTTGTAAACTGTTGATAAGCTTCAGTATTTCCCTTCCTAGTAGCACTCTATAGATTTATATGCCTATGGTTTCCCACCCCGTTGTTTGAATCTATTTAACGTGGCGCCAGATGATTATTGGTTATTGTTGTCAATTCTCTTAAATAAATGTTTATTTGGATAAAAGCCAGTAAAAATCAAATATTCGCTCACTTATCGGTCAACTAACCGATTCTTGCTTAAGAGAGCATGGACCCGTGTGAAGGCTCACTCCGTCTCTTCTAAAG
>CP045896.1:17914101-17943860 GCA_013387185.1 Caligus rogercresseyi
ATTTGTTTGTTTGTTTGTTTAGCTCCTAGAATACCAGACCCACCTCAACCGGAACCTAATCCGTATCAGCCGGTAGTGACCTATCTAGTAGCTATTGTCTTTATTAATAAAAATATCATTAAAAGTGCATAAACATTTAAATGTTCTAAAATATATTCCTCCAGACAACCTCTTCCACCGATATTTCCCTCGAGTTGTCTTATCTTCTGTCGTGTAAAGGACAATTGTAGATGAGGTGATATGGAGTTTCCTCGTCGTCGTTACAGAGCCGGCAAGTTGAGCTCTCAACCTTCCCCATCTTAAAGAGATGCCGATTTAGATGATATTGACCGCTCACCATTCCAACAATGACAGAAATTTGTTTTCTCTTGAAACGAATATCTTCTTCCCAACATAGGGCTCAGTGATGAACTGTTTTGTTTGACGACAGCACTTCATACTTTGCCAAGCAATTCGCCATTCTTTCAAAGATTCTTGTCTTAGGGAATTCTTTGATTGGCACATAGATACTGGTACTGAGATTGGTGTACCTCTCATGGCGCCATTCTTTGCCAACATATCTGCGTATTCATTCCCGGTGCTATCATTGTGTCCTCTGATCCATCCTAACGTGATTTTTCAATTATAATTATTGATGGCGTCTTTACACGCGAGAATTTCTGCAACGTCAAAAGGTCACCTGGTTTAATGTCCAGACTATTGATAGCCGACATCTGTCGGAAAGGATTATATCTCTCTTTTGTTCAATTTTATCCCCATTGAGATTAATACATATGTTTCTGATGGCTTCCACTTCAGCTTGGTACACTGTGTTTGTGTCTTCAAGTCTTAAGAACTTTTGATCAAGTACATTGTCCCCCACGTTATAGCCCATCCAGCGCCAGTTTTGATCCTTGATTCTTGACCCGTCAGTGTAACCAACAAGATCAAATCATTCATACAACAATTGTTTTTTATGTCGTAGCCTAGATTATTGGACCAGAAAGGGATCCGAAGTGGAGGAGTTGGGATATTTTTTACTTGCAAATATTTATCTAAATATTGCAAGTGTCCTCTTTGTAGGTGGTCGAACCATTTCAGTGGAGTTTCCTTTTTAGTCCGAAGCCTAATTAACTCGCACGCTCCATTACAAATAGATGAAGTGGAAGGAGCCCACATAGTACTTCCATAGTCGCAGTAGGTGTAGACCTCATAGCTCCTGTTATGCTCATCAGACCAAGTCTCTGTAGTTTACTAAGTTCATTTTTGATGAACCTAGTGCCTAGAAGTTTAGGTGCAAAAACAATAGCGCCATAGCTCACTATAGATCGAACATAGGTCTCGTAGATCCATTTAGACTTTCGTGGGCTAAGCCCCCAGTCGGATCCAACAAAAGTTCGCAGGGCAAAGAGACTCCTCTTAGCCTTAGAGATTGCATATTCTATGTGCTTTCTCCAGTTTAGACTATCGTCAATTATTACGCCAAGATATTTAAATGTTCGAACTCCCTCAATCTTGGCTCCATTCAGGTAGAGGAAGTATCCTTGCATTTTCTTCTTTTTGAAAAAAGCATATATTTTGTTTTGGTTGAACTGAAGGTAGTGTCTCTAGTGTTTGCCCAACTTTTAAGCCTATTAAGGGCACCTTGCATCAAGCTGTTAATGGTTTGACGATCCGTACCACGAACACACAAAGCCAGATCATCAGCGTAAGCAATGTATAAACCGGTGGTTTGAAGGTCTATAGCTTCTTGGAAAGCAAGGTTCCATGCAAGGGCCGATAGGATTCCTCCTTGTGGGCATCCTTTGGTTGGTGAAACTGAAACACGTTCGCCACCCAATTCTGCAAAAACAGTTCTATTCTTCAGTAGGTTGGCATACCATCGGATTGTCATATTGTCCACTCCATACTTCCTCATTCCATCTATGATATGATCAAAGCTAATCCGATCAAAAGCACCCTCGATATCCAAGAATACTACAAGGGCCTCTTCATTCCGGTGGTAGCTGCTCTCAATTGAGTCCACGAGTTTGCTGATGGCTGTATCAGTTAGATTATAACTAAATAATAAGTTTTTTGAGTGGAATACGTTTATGCTCCTCAAGACTACACATATCAGCAATGAAAGTTTGGTTAATGTGATGTATATTTAAAATAAGTGACGCAACATTGACAATGTCTAAAGATAATACATAAGGATTAATAATACGAATAAGTAAAAAAATAATGACGGAGTAACAAATGATAAAAAAGGAGCTGTTGAAGGTGACGTTTTATTGCAAAGAGGATAAAAAATTCAAATTCTGTATTTAAAACCATCCATAAGTATTCAAATACTAAATATCTGGCTCTCTTTGTTGGTAAAAAGTAAAGTCTATCCGGGAGCATTCTACTTTCGTATACCTCTTTCATGTTATAAGGACTCATGATACATATTTATAATATTTTTTTGACCAAAAGCAGAGCCAAAGAGGGGGTGTTAGATAGATAGGAAGAGATGGAAACATAAAGAGAGAAACGAGTGAATTAGCCTCTTTCCGTCCGAAGAGTCCCGGAGTAAGAAAAAAAGGAATTTAAATGTCAAAAAAGAACTTTTGGACTCGTACATTATGAAAGGAGAGGATTCTTAATATCCTCTTCCTATCATATACCTTCACAAATTGAATGTGTATCTACAGGAGGTAGATATACATTTCTCTATCTCTTTTCCTTCTCCTTTTGTTAAAAAATAAGTACCGTGAGTCCCTAAAACATGCAAGAGGAGTACAAAAGTAGAATGTACCAATAAATTATATATGTTATAAGCTTTGACTTATAATTAAGTTTTGAGACCTTTTTTTCTCTGTTTTGATCCTCTCATTTTTATGATCTTGTAAACTGTTGATAAGCTTCAGTATTTCCCTTCCTAGTAGCACTCTATAGATTTATATGCCTATGGTTTCCCCCCGTTGTTTGAATCTATTTAACGTGGCGCCAGATGATTATTGGTTATTGTTGTCAATTCTCTTAAATAAATGTTTATTGGATAAAAGCCAGTAAAAATCAAATATTGGCTGAGAGACTCTTCGCTCACTTATCGGTCAACTAAACCGATTCTTGCTTAAGAGGAGCATGGACCCGTGTGAAGGCTCACTCCGTCTCTTCTAAAGAGGAGTAAGGATCGTTGAGAAGTCACTGGGTCCTTCATGAAGATAAGCAAGGATCGATCAAGTCATCAATTGTGTGAACGAACGAATGACGTTATACATAAGACAATAATGACTACGTCACATATGACGTCACGTGAAGTGAAACTCATATAATAGGATTGGATACTTGTAAATACTCTGGCTTATTAATACGATTTTAAAAGTAAATATTCATTACATTCCTCAAAAAATATGGAAGATAAATCATTATAAACCGCTGAAGTGATCATTTTATGGCATTTTAAATGCAACACTAGCTTTTAGTGTGAAGGTGGATGTCCTTAATTATGGCCTTGTGGGATTGTGTGATGAACCCTTCAATGAACATGCATGTAATTAGCCATTGTGTTATTTTAGTTATTGGGAAGGAAATGCGTATACGTGTATTAGGTATTTCAAGACAAGGTTTGGTGGTAATACAGAGTGGAGTAGCATTACTCTATGGAATAAAGAACCATGTTTTCTTCTTTCACAAATTCTGAGCAATTATTGAACCTTCCCCTTGATTCAGAGCAAAGTGGGTCTTTATAGAATCATCTACTTTCTGGAATGTTCATTACAGGGCATAAAAAAAAGGTTACAGCTTTTAACAGTAGCAGTTACACCTTGAACAACCGGAGTTCGAATAAAATACATATTTACAAGTTGTGTGCATAACGCACATTGCTATGATTGTTGGTTCACTAACTCATGTAGGGCAATGAAGGTTGCCTATAAAGATGTCCTCATATTTAGTGAATATTAAAAATGCATAAAATATAATTCTACATCTTCTTTTAAACGAGTATTATTTGCTATGAACGTATTTGCTAATTATATGATTACCTTATGATATACATTATTATATTGAACATCATTCAATAAAGTCCTGAAGAAGTTAGACATATGTTTAGGTTTATTATATCGTGTACTGATATTGCATATGCATCTACTTACCGTGACGTCTAGTGTTGTGTGGGTCCTTATTTAAGACCGAGGACTACAGTCCAGTCTTTTTTCTCAGTCGTTAAAAAAGGAAAAAAATGTTCCTTTATGACGTCATAACCCACGTCATGTTGTCACCATCTCTTAATGCTATGAAAAAGAATTTGAGGAAGTAACATCTTCATGAACTGATGACAAATATAACATTTTTACTTATGTTATTAATAAGTATAAATATTGATTATCGTTAGAACAATAAATCCTCCCTGCTTATGACAATATCTTACAATTAGCCTATAGCGGTTGACACGAAAGGGTCGTGAATGAATTATTTTACCGAAACATTTAATGAGGAATGACCCACGATCGTAAACTGAAAAATGCTTCCAATTTGTCTCATATAAATATTATTAAACCCAACCCCCCGCCATTTCATAATGTATAAACTTAGGTTCCGAAATATTTTTCGTGTGACGTCACGTCTGGCAGAAAACATAAACAAATAACTTTTACTATATATAACATCACTACTCAAATTATCATTAGTGCATCGTACTCTTACAAAAATGGCTTCAATTAATATAAAAAAAAAAAAAAGACAGTGTGCAGTTACTGTTTGTCCTTCATTGGATCCCAATGCTCACAATGTATTGTACCACTCGTTTCCAACCAACATCAAACAGAGAAAAGCTTGGACCATCGCATGCAAAAGAGGAGATTCGACATTTCAGCCTGCATCATCCTTTATGTGTAGTCTGCACTTCACTGAAGAAGACTATGAGAGAGATCTAATGCATGAGCTTCTTAACCTTCCTATTAGAAAGAAAATCAAGAAAGGAGTAGTTCCGACACTTAATTTAAATGAAAAAATTGAAACAAACTTGTCGGAATATACGTCCATGGAACCATCTTCCAAAAGGAATGATAGAATATTAAAACGAAATTATCGTCAGATTACTCAAGAATGCTTAGATAAATATGAATCTTCTAATTCATCGTTACCTCCTCCTTCAAAGCAACCTCCAAGTCCACAAGTATTACTTCCAAGTTCATCAGAAGATAATTGTCATGACAAAAGAGTTTCTAAATCAATGTCTAAGGTGCCGTCAGTTCCATTGGAAGCTCTTAATAAATTTGCTCAAATTCGTGTATTTCTCCAAATAAAATTTGAAAAAAACCGCCTTCAAGAGCAAAAAGCTAGACATAAAAAAAGTTTAAGAGAGAAACGAAAAATGAAACAGTGGATTAATTAAATGCTCCAATAAATTATTTACTTTTTCCTAAATATGTATTTCTAATAACATTTATGTAATATATGATTACAAACAGTATTTTGTTTTGTAATAATTTGTAAATTATATATTTTTTTCTTAATATGTATTTCTAATAATATTTATATAATATATGATTATAACCATATTTTGTTTTGTATTAATTCATAAATTATATACTTTTTTCTAAATATGTCTTTGTAATAATATATGATTATAAATAGTATTTTGTTATAATTTATTTCATTGTTTTTTATGTGCTTTAACATATAATGATTGAAGAGTTTGCTTTTTCATGAAAATATTTTGGATAATATCAGCAACTTTAAATCATCAAAATTTTATGATTACTCACAAATTTAATATTTTTCCATTTTCTAATAGAATTGTGATAATTAATTCTTCTATGATCTAATTAAAGGCTAAATTCGATTATATTTAACATATTTTACTTATACAATATACCCTCTTTTGCCATACGTGACGTCATGCTCATGAGGTAGGTTGCGTGGCGGTGTATTTTTTTTTACTTTCATTGGTTAAAATGGCTCTACCTTACTTTTAACTACCTTGATTAAACCCTCTGTTGCTATTAAATTAACGCCAAGTTATAATAGAAAATATAACATACATCATTATAAGTTAAAAGTATAAAATAAATACTCTTTCAACATTTTTAAAAGAGTGACAAAAGACAATCTCAAGGACCGATCATCCCAAGGACTGACGGTCCTAAAACTGGACTGGACCAAATAAATTGGTACCAACACAACACAGTGACGTCTGAGGGATGCAGGTTATTGTCTCTTTTCTCTAAAGTTAATGTTTATTTTATTCAACCTTAACTTAAATTTAACTATATTCTCGCCTTGTATACAAATAAACGTCAATTAATTATAAACATATTTATGTATACAAGCATTAATGGTCCCTAAACTTGTAAGTTGTTATATAGTGTGCATTGATTTACCGTGAGTTGATTTAGGCCACTGTCTACTTTTCTCGTTTATCATTGATTATTTTGATAAAATCACAGCTCATAATTTAAGAAAGTTATGTCTGACTTTTACCAAAAGAGTATTGGCCTTAACAGGGTATGTAAAAAACCCAAATTTTTGAAAAACCCGGTTCAAAAAACCCAGGTTCTAACCGGGTTTTTTCAATTTTGGTTTTTTTTTTACATACCCTGGCCTTAAAGGAGAAGCGGCAGCGATAATCTACTTCAGATTTGTCGTCACAATAACTATTTGTTGTGTAAAATTAAACAGCATAGAAAAAATATCTATTTATTTGTTATGTAATTTAGGGACATCAACTATTTCCTAAATATTTATGGATTGTTCGGCCCATGACCCATTAACCAGTCTTAAACGAATGGCGCGACTACTTTAGATATCCCTGACTTTTTTTTGCATTTCAATATTAATCAAGAGATTCATAAACATACCAACAAGATTTATTGTCCTCAGCCAATCCTTTGAAAAAATAAATATTTCTCTTAAACAACTATTTGAAACTCGAAGAAAAAGCTACAATATTGAATCATTGAACGCTCTTATATGAACAATATGAAATTATCCTTACACTCACTAGGGTTTGTAAATTAAAGCAATGGATAGATTGTTAAATTCATTATGTTTTTGTGTCTGACTAACAAGTGAATCTACCTTAGGGGTATTATAGAAACCTAATATTAAGATATCAAATTTATCCCCCCGCGAAAGTTGCGTCATAGAAACTAAATGATCGTAGAAAAATGGATTTTGGTTTGACCCCCCCCTTACCCCCCCCCCAAATTGCGTTCAAAGGTTTCGTTATGAAGCAAAACTTTTTGTTATTACTTATTTTGAAAAATTTAGTTTTACAAAATTTAGCTATGATCAATGTATGACTTTTTATTTTTTGCAAATTTTCGTCAAATAATATTTAGTGCCAATAAATGAACATAAGTGCTCACGCACCAACCATTTTTTAAATAAGGCTCCTACTAGGGTTCTTTTATAGTTTCAAGAAGGAAAAAGAAAAAGAGGGTACTCATGTTGATGTTTTTAAGTTATTTTTTAAATACGTTTGCTTTTCACATCTTAATTTTCATACAGTAACTCCTCACATGGTTGAGAATATAAATCTATGACGTTGATTATATCCATAAACTTTTGCAGATGCCTCCGTTACTAGTTTTACAGCTCTTTCCACTGATTGTGAATGGCAAGGATACTTATTAATTTTTAAAGGATGTTCTTTTGCTTTTATAAGATCTTCCTCAGGCACAATTGGAGGAACAGACAAATTTATATTTAGTCGATAAGATTTAAAAAATTCTTAGAATTACAACTGATAGTTTTGGGTAGTTGAAAATTTCTTTCTTTTTAATATTCTTTTTTGCAAACAAAACTTTTCCAGGGCAAATATTCTTGTTTCCATTTATTTATCGGTTAGGCCTTCTAGCAATATATTTTCAGGGTGGGCAAAAAAGCGTTTCTCTTTATTTTTTATATTGAAGGGCTAAATTTTCATCAATCTCTTGTAATAAAGTTATGGCGAATTGATAGTGCTTTGAGCCTTCAATAAAAGAGGATTTAACTTGGTTTGAAACCATATAAGAGCGTAAAAATTTAATATAAATTTTACAAGTTTTATGTGAGACTCACATGGACTTTTTTGTGAAATATAGGATCTTAAAATTATGTTGGCTTTGGTAAGACATTTTGCCTCATGTAATGCTCCTGGAGACCTGTAGCAAAAGATTGAATTCGAAATTTTCCTGTTTGTATTCCTAATGTAATTTCGTATAAATATTTTTATCTGAGCTAAAGAAAACTTTGATTTAAGTATTTTACTTTTCCTACAAGTATTTAAAAACTTTTTATTGAATTTTTGGTAAAGTCTGTATTAATTAATTTTCCTATGGTACCTTCATAAGTCTGAGTCCTTTTTGTGCGCCATCTAAATGTTTAAAAACTTCTCTAAAAGGTAACTCATTCATGTGTAGAAGACAAATAATCCACTGAAGTAGTCTTTTAAGACATAACTCGAGTCTGTTTATTACTCCTTACCATATTCTGACATTGGTGTTGCATCCGTAACACACAACAGTTACCAAAGTGTCTTTAATGTTCTTCGACTACTGAAAGTAGTTATTTCGCTTGATCTTCCACTATACCACTTTTTAGTAATACGTGATCAATGTATTCATGGTGGAATTCTAAAAATATTTTTTCAAGAAATAAGAATTAAGTTTTAAATAACAAGTTACCTTTAACAATAACTTCTTTTATCAGTTGAGAAAACATTTTTCGTCATTATATTATTATCTGCAAAAGTTTATGGATATAATCAACGTCATAGATTTATATTCTCAACCATGTGAGGGAGTTACTGTATGAAAATTAAGAGGTGAAAAGCAAACGTATTTGAAAAAATAACTTAAAAACATCAACATGAGTACCCTCTTTTTCTTTTTCCTTCTTGAAACTATAAAAGAACCCTAGTAGGAGCCGTTATTTAAAAAATGGTTGTTACTTATGTTCATCTATTGGCACTAAATATTATTAGATGAAAATTTGCAAAAAATAACAAAGTCATAAATTGATCATAACTAAATTTTGTAAAACTAAATTTTTCCAAAATAAGTAATAACAAATTTTTTTGCTTCATAACGAAACCTTTGAACGCAATTTGGGGGGGGGGTAAGGGGGGGGTCAAAACAAAAACCATTTTCTACGATAATTTAGTTTCTTATAACACAACTTTCGCGGGGGGATAAATTTTGATATCTTATATTAGGTTTCTATAATACCCCCTAATCTACCTATTAATGCATACATATCTGAGATATTATCATAATTTGAACTTATTACCCATTAGTTCATTATTAGTGACCAATAAAATCATATTAGTATATATTATATTGATGTTATGAACATGACAAGCCATAACCTGTCTTAGCAAATGGCAGAGGTAATCATGTGCCTAACAAAAAAAAGTTGCGTGCTTTATCCATAAATGCATTATACTATAATAATGACCCTTTTTGGAGGGGAAATTTTGTCTCCATCGGAAGGCATTCGAAGGAAGCGACATTCCTTCTAGTGATCACTCTCCATAATCCCTAGAATCACCATATAAATATAAACAAAGAGAGTGCAGTTTTATTTTGTTTATACGCAGCACGCACAAAGAAAACGGGGGTTCCTTTGGGCCTGGACAAGATTTTTGATATCCAACAGGGACTGGACAAGGGTTGGAGTGGAAAAGCGGTTCATAGTGAAACCCTCCTTTCTGGTTGCTATGAAGCCACGGTTACCTCAGCGACCGACACAATAAACCTTCTGCCTCGAACTTGTCTCCTGATAATAAAATTTACTCTGCTTTTATGTGTTTTTAAATTTCCCAAGTTCTTGTTTGCCTTCTTGTTTTTTTGTTTGGCTTTTTATCAGTACTTTTAACCTCCCTTTCCATTCCCTCCAAGAGAAACATTTACTGTCCATGTATGATTGAATGTTGCCAAAAATTTGTACAATATCTATCCTATATATTTTATATTCTAATGACTACTTTAAGAAATGAATAAATAGAACAATAAAAAAAGAGAGTGCATTATATATTTATAGATTGTCTGGATAAAATGAACAAGGGAAAAAGGATAAAAGATAATTTGCAAGAAATGGACAAACAATATATAATAAATGTGAAACTGTAGGATTTGAAGGATAAATAAACAAATAATTACCTCCGCCGAAGGAGGTATGTTTTCACTGGCGTTGGTTTGTTGGTTTTTTTGTTGGTTGGTTTGTTTGTCAGCAGGATAACTCAAAAAGTAAGGAACGGATTCGGATGAAACTTCGTGGAGTTGTTGGAAATACCAAAAGGAACAAGTGATTAAATTTGGCACCTCTGAGTGCTTTTTTAAGATGCAAAATGAGCTAAATACTAATAAATATTTCAATATTACTACTCTGCCAATAGATGTCGCTGTGCTGTGAAATCGGGTGCAAGGAGCGTCTTCCTCTCGGAATTTCCGTCGACGGGAACCCTCCCCCGTCCCTCTACGCCGCCCCAGTCGTGAAAAATCTGCCTAGGAAGGCTCATAAGGACCCCGTGACGGCGGAGGTTTGCACTCTCTGAGTGTATATATGCCTCTAGTTATTGGTGAAATAAATATATAAATAAATTGATCCCTTTCATTGGTGTTTTGTAATATTGATATTCTACCCAATACATGCTTTTTCAAACATTATAGGTATACTGTATAGATTTCCTTATCCTAATTTGACCATTTTATCTTAATATTCATGAATAGAGAAAACACGAAATATCAATAGAATATCACTGCAGAACTATTAGTCATTAGTCATAGGCTCCCTATTAGTCATTGGTTATTTTTTTTTCTCTCTATAGGTCCTCTTTTGGAGAAAAAAATGCGAAAAAATCTTTATGAAGGACAATGGATTCATACATTTACAGGGCCATTTGATAGGAATATTATCCTCTTATCAGAGAACACTGTCCTGGGGAATTCAAGCAGCCATTTGAGTAGTGACAGGGGTGCGTTCACTCTGCGCATTATTCTTTATTTCAGGATATGCCTGATGACATTTAATGCATGCGAAATATTGAACATGCTTAGTTTTGGGCTCTAAGACAAAGACCAATAATCAACAGATTTTACTTAACTCATGTATATGTATAATTTCACATTTGTAAGGCAATTAACTTTTTTTTACATTGGAAGTACATATGTGTGTAACAGTACAAAACTAAGGCATATATACACTCAGAGAGTGCAAACCTCCGCCGTCACGGGGTCCTTATGAACCTTCCGAGGCGGATTTTTCACTACTGGGGCGGCGTAGAGGGACGGGGGAGGGTTCCCCTCGACGGAAATTCCGAGAGGAAGACGCTCCTGGCACCCGATTTTACAGCACAGCGACATCTATTGGCAGAGTAGGCTAACTTGAAATATTTATTAGTATTTAGCTCGTTTTGCATCTTAATTTCTGCACTCAGAGATGCCAAAATTTAATCACTTGTTACTTTTGACATTCCCAACAACTCCACCAGTTTCATCCGAATCCGTTCCGTACTTTTTGAGTTATCCTGCTGACAAACAAACCAACAAACAAACAAACCAACAACCACGCCAGTGAAAACACTACCTCCTTCGGCGGAGGTAAATATGTTATGTGTGTATGTTGTTGCACATACTTGATAAACGTATACATTATGCATTTAGATTGCACAGATGGTAAAATATATATCACTCCTCTTGTAAGGAGTTTGATAAAAACAATATAGTTCAATCAATGCTTGATTGTTTAAATTAGAACAGGGACTCGTCTTAAAGACTTCATGTTGTCTGCAATTGAGACACTAAACAATTGTATATTTTATGTTTAACACTCTTGGTTATTCCAGATTTTTTCCAAAAGTAGTTCATAAGACTTGTGAACTCAACTTGATGATAAGGTATGGGCCGTCAGTTATACACTTTAAGTCTTCAATGCAATAATGATAGAGAGAGGTTGTGCTAGATTCAACTAATCAACGTCCATATTACTACGTTGTCATATGTGAAGGACGCATATATTCCCTTGCGTTTCTTTATACATTTTGTAAACACACCTTGAACACCTATTGTGAAGTTTGCAATATAATAATGACTTTTATAATAATTTTTTTTTGATCATTGGCTACGAGAAGGAGGAAAATCAATAAATTAGTAAAATATTTTATATTTGATGAAAAAGTAACAGAGTATATCATGTGTATAAAAATATTTCATAATTACAATATGGCGAGTTGGAAAATGTAAACTCTCAACCTCTGTGTGCCATTCTTCCTAAACAATACCGAGATGGCGACATCAGCTTAGAGCTAATAATA
This sequence comes from Caligus rogercresseyi, assembly GCA_013387185.1. Classification (NCBI taxonomy): domain Eukaryota; kingdom Metazoa; phylum Arthropoda; class Copepoda; order Siphonostomatoida; family Caligidae; genus Caligus; species Caligus rogercresseyi. The sequence goes on from CP045896.1 coordinate 17,926,349, forward strand.
TCAACCCTAAGAACACTAAACGTTTTTCTTCGTAGGCCTCAATCCACGTCATTTGGAAAACACTCGTAATAGAATATTCCAATATCATCTATCAATATAATATCTCCCTCACGCTAACTGAAAAATGATAGTTTATTCTGATTTTCTGGTATGTGTCGATAAAGGGATCACACGATTAAACAATGAAAAAGAGAAAGACCCTGAATTGGCTGTTAAAAATATAATAAATAAATATATATATATATATATTGGTAAGTTTGAATGTCATCCTGCATATCATATTTAGTGGAAGAGGGAATATAAAGCCTTGGGGTTTCTTGGATCACATGGCAATATTCTTAAGCATTTTATTATTTTATAAATTGCCTTCCGATAAAGAGAAGGTATCATCATAAATATATATTTAGTCATCCCTGTAATTGAATGTACACTTTATAAGACACTTGAGCCCTAGAAATTCAATGGGAGAATAGATTCTACGCAATTCGCCTCTGATTATCCAAAAAGAAATCAAAAAAGGCGGCCAATGTGAGATTTCTTTCCATCAATTCATGGGTGGATTTCTTAGTGGATCTGCATTGTGAGTCCCTCTCTCTCTCTCTCTGTGTGGTGATAATTATAATACGTTTAGGAGTGCATAACCAAAGTTCCACTAACTGCTTCCCTAGAGGTATGCAGTTAAATGCATAATGGTAATGAAGATACACTATCATAAATAGGGTGATACCCTCACCTGAATGCATACGTTCACATGGGTATACTTAATGGGAGAATAGTGTTTACGAGTTTTAATAATATAATAAATATGACGTCACGTGGTTATAATAGTGATGATGAACTCTCGCAATCTTTCATTCATTTGCATTCAGAAGCAGGGCTCTCAACTTTTGAAGTGAGTTCTATGTGTTTTGATATCCAGTTGATTTATGGATAAATAAAGTTGTACATCGTAACAAAAAACTTACGTTTAATCAATAGAAAGTGATACTAAGCAACTGGGCTTACATCTACTTTCAAGAATATATTGAATAATCCAATGACTTCAGACTCTTTATAAGAATATATTGGATAATCAATGACTCTTTAGATTAGTAACTGACGAACTTCAAAATAAATTTAACATGACCTAATTAATCGGAATCCGTATATTTTATTGTATTTCTTTACAACACTTTTAGTTGAGGCAAATGTATACTTAGATCCAAATAAATATTAATTGATGTAATGACAAACCTTAATCTTTGTTTATTCACAAGGCTGAATTTTTCTAAAATTCATTATTACCTTTGCCGAAGGAGGTATTGTTTTCACTGGCGTTGGTTTGTTGGTTGGTTGGTTGTTTGTTTGTTTGTCAGCAGGATAACTCAAAAAGTGCGGGACGAATTCGAGTGAAACTTTGTGGAGTTGTTGGAAATGCTAAAAGGAACAAGTGATTAAATTTTGGCATCTCTGAGTGCTTCTGTACGATGCAAAATGAGCTCAATTCTAATAAATATTTCAAGCTAGCCTACTCTGCCAATAGATGTCGCAGTGCCGTGCTCTCAAAAAGGAGCAACACAGCACAGCGACATCTATTGGCAAATGACAAAAAGACCATGGATTCATTTGGTGGGGATCGGCGGAGGTTTGCACTCTCTGAGTCCTCTAGTTTTCATTTATAATTGATATACAAAGTACAATAAAGATGTACATACTAAAGTAAAGAACACGGTTACAGTATTGGATATCTATGTCACAGCAATAAAAGTTATATATATATATATATATATATATATATATATATATATATATATATATATAATAATTTCTCTTAACAGTTAACAGGCAATAATATTCTTAAGCTTTTTTTACGACACAAAAAAAATAGTTTGCCTTCATTCTGAAGAACAATAACGTTTAAATATTGGCGCCAAATTACTCCTCGGCGGCTGAAGGTTCTTTTGTCTATATTCAAATCAGTAATACAAATATTCAGAGCCATTGATAATATTATGATTCTATGCACGAATTAGTATTGAGCATCATTTATATTTTTGTCCTTTTAATGCAATCACGCGCAATGCCATGGGCTTTAAGTGACTCATTTTAAAGATCTCTGATGGAATGCTCATAACATATCAATAAGAATTTCATTAGGGGCAGTGGATGCAGGGACACCAAAAAAACAAGTTTTAATGTTTGATGCATTATCTCAGAAGCCACACATATTTGAGGCTCCTGTATAAATTACTATTTATATATAGTTTTTTTCTATTTCTCTATAATTTACAAATAATAATATGTACATGTCATTCAGTATCGAACAAGGCCAGCTGTCCCTCTTAATTTATAATCCCAGTAACTAATGTGGCTGTAACAAAAATATATATATATATATATATATATTTATATATAACAGACTTGTTGACGTTTACGAAAATTGTCATTCGTCGTTTGTTTGTCGTTCGCCAAAAGTTATCGTTCGTCGTTCATCGTTCGCGAACGACGAACGACGTTCTCAAACGAAAAAAATGAACGATAAATCGACAAGTTTGATATATATATATATATGTGTGTGTGTGTGGTGTGGCATAACACAAGATAATGATTAAGATTGAAACTTCTCAGGTCATATTGCTATGTAAGTAGACAAGAGTGCAAAGACTTGACCCTCAAGCCCGCAAGATATTGCCATATAATTACTTCTATTGTATCTTAATTCCTCCATGAATTTTTAAATATATTTATTAGTTAATCATTTTTTAAATTTGCTTAACTAATACGTTTAAATCTGCTCATTAAATAAGGTAGTCTTAGTGAGTATCTTTTGGCATACTTGAATGTATATAATTAAACATATATATATATAATTAGTGTGACAATAATAATAATGGAAGTTAAAATGCATAAATAGCTGATGAGGAAATAACTTAGCAATAGAGTGTCAGCAATAGAGTGCCTCTGTGATTAAATAATGTGTTTTAAAACCTCATATACCCTTAATATATCATATGTTTGTACAAAAATCAATTATTTAATAAGTTAAACTGAATATATAGAGCCTAATCCAGGCCCGGTGGGATGGGCGGGCTTGAGGGGGGCCAGGCTCGCCCACCGAGTGACCTAGGCCTGCCCACCCACTGAGTGACGTGGGCCCGATTTTTTATGAATGTGCCAAATGTGCCCCCCCATAACAACTGTAGGGCCCCCCAAAAGCTGGCCTGCTGCTGGGCCTGGCCTCATACCAAGAGAGAGCTAGAAGGTCGTTCTCCCGAACTCATCAATAATGTAAATTTTTCAGTTCAGTTTTCTTTCTTTTTCTACGCCTAATTTTAATATTGACCATCCATTTGTGGACAGTCGCTTTATTTAATTAATAATAATATGCTATATTTGAGGATTCCATTTGAAAGATTCACATAATACATTGATCAAAACCCATAAGAAGATACAATTTGTGTTCTTTTCTCTCAATTGGTGAAGTGATACTTTATTGTATAATGCCTACTGTTTTTATAAGAACTCACTCTCCTTTTTTATTGAGCAATCTCGTTTCCCTAAATATGTCCTTTTTGTTATCCACACTCATTCTACTATTATCAGAGATGCATACGACTTCATATTCCTCTCTCGTGTATCTTAAAGTAAATGTGCCCTTGTGCATTGAGACTTTATATTTGATACTTCATATATTCAGTCAATATAATAGGGGATATATATATATATTATACCTATACAGTCAACTTCGCCTAAGTCGATTCTCTCGGGACTGTGCAAAAACAATCGACTTAGACGAAATTCGAGTTACAAATTATGGTTGCTAAGTCGAAGAAGTGTTCAATATTTTTCTCCACTTCAACCATCTGTGTCTGCTTCCTTGTAAAACACAGTGTGAACGGCAGGCTCAGTGCATGCGGGCTGTGTTTTGGAAAGTGAGCGCCCTCTTCGACTTATGCGAAGTTATTTTCTTGTTTATGTATGTGTTACTGTCAAAATATCTGTTCGACATAGGCGAAATATCGACTTACAAAAATCGACTTGTACGATTTTTATTACACACATGTCAATGGAGAAAAAATGGGACTTCTGAGTTAGGCGACTTTTCGACGTATGCAATTTTGACTAGGCGAAGTGACTGTATATACATAAGGGTTTAAGTACTATTTTAACTATTTATATCAACTTTTTCACAGACTTGTTTGTGAGGGAGAGCAAATAATAAGTCTAATTCCTTATTAGTCGACTTTGAATTCGCCTGGATAGCTTTAAGAGTTGAGGAATCCCTCAGCATACAGGGGAAGCCTGAGTTACAACAATAATTATTAATTAGCCACTCTATTATAGCCCATCTGATCACCGAACCGTCTATCTCTCAATGATTAAGATTAACTCAGCATCATCTTCCTTCTTATCAAGAGATACATACTTTGTGCATTTTATATGGAGAGGTAAGCACGCTTATTTGTCACTCAGAGATTTCTCCCGCGCGCGCGCTATTTTAAACCTCTTCTCCTGAGTATAACCATAATAATAATGATAATAATTATTATTATTCCTCTTGACCTTTAAGCAAAGGGTCGCTCAAAAAGTTATTTGGTTCCTCTTATTTTGCAAAAATAATAAATAAACAAATAATCGGAGGGATTTAACGCCTCATATGAGTTGATTTTACTATAATCCAAGCAGTATGTTTTGCTTTTAGGAATCACATTTTGTCTTAAGCTGGATGACTTGTCTGAAGCAATTAAGGTGATCACTTCAAATCCTCTTCAACGTTAAATATATGATGCTCTGTATAGAAGGCATTGACCAATCATCTTCTTTTTAACCCTTTTTAAGAATCAATATTTTTCCAAATACAAAAATAGACTTCACAAGATTTTTTTAATGAAATCATTTTATTCCTTCATAAAGTCCATTGTAAAATATCAAAAGTTAAAAGTATCAACGCCTATTTTTTATATTTATACAATTAAACATGATCATAAATATAATAACGAATTAATAGTAATTAATCATTACTCAATACAGCTTGGATATACATTCTTAAAGCCCTTCTAAATTCTTTTCTTATATAATTATAAAACTATTTGGAGAAAGTATAATAAGATCTCCATCCCCTTTTCGTGTTGACGCTCCCTCAAATATTGTACTTCATAGTTTTGTAGAAATTGAAAATGTTTATAGTTGTTTTTTAGTTATATCCTTCTAAAAAAAGTATAGATTTGTCAATCATTATTGAAATGATATCATCGTCTTTTATTTTTAACTGTATGTGCGATTAGTGCGAAATATAAAAACAATAAGGAATTTTGACTCCAGATGGCCAATAGCCCTTATGTACTTTGCTACATTATTGTTTCGTATCCTTTTAATCATCATATAATACATTTTCAAGTTGCCTAATGTAAAAGCCTAAAAATATACCACATACAAAGATATGTTGATTAAAATAGAATAACGTTACACAGGAAGAAAGTATTTTTATAAATATGGAGTGGAATATGTGTCATTATTTTTTCTCTTGATATAAACAGAGATATGGTCAATAATATCTAGCCGTCTGGTAGTTATATAATAAGTAAATATTATAAGAGCATTTGAACTCATGATTATGGATTGTTAATATGTTCCACGTTCATTATTTCATAGCTTGTATCAATTATCACTATATCTCTAGCGATGTACTCGAATTTGCTTCAATAAATTTAATTAACATTACGGAAGGCTTCATAACCATTCCTTGATTTAATAACTAGGAACATTGGCATATATTTACAATGAAATATTAAAACGTACTTTTGCCTTGTGACCTTGACCATATTGTTTGTTCCATGTGGACTTTTCCCCTCTCTTGTCTTTATTCCATGCCTTCGTAGGTTTATATATATTAAAGAGGAGAACGGAAGTAAAATCCCCACACATAATTGGAGGAACTCATTTTAGCCAAATATTTCAGTAAATATATAACTATATGCGAAAAAGCGTGTGACCTTCAACTTATTATGAGATAATAACAAATGTTTCACATCCTAAATGTAAAACAACCACTGGCATTGACAAGTCAGAGTGCGAAGAAAAAAATCCCTTCATACTCTTAGATTCAAATCTCTAGCAGATGAATAGCCAATAGGTAATAATAAAGTGTTTCCATCAAACACAATAAATGATTGTAAAAACAAATTTCTATTGAAAGCCGTGATGGCTTAAAGAATCATTTCTTTCAAAAAAGTAAGGATTTATTTCAATAATAAAGCCTGCCAAGCTCTAAAGCAGATGTGTTCAACTTAGAAAAAGTCAAATCTCTAGAACATCCCATTGTCTAAATGGCGTTATGATTTTAGTATCAAGTAGCAAAGGGTGCCTATGTAGGTACATGGTATCAACATTTGACTGTCAAATAAAATAACGTACGTTTCATAAACACTTTAAAATATGCAAGGTTTAAAATAAAAGTGTCCTGTCAGGATTTTAAAAGGTTTTGGAGTTTCCTAATTATTGGTCCGGACTGCGATTTTCCAGGTAGGAGGGACCCCTAAGCCTCTAGCCATTTTTTATAAAGAAATTGTACCTCAAAGGAAAGAAACATGTGATGTAGTATTTAGCGTGGTGAGAAATACGTTTCTAGGTATATTTTCTATAAAACCCTTATGCATAAGGAATGTCTGATAACGCATTTTTGTATAACAAATTATTGATAATAGGAATTTTTGATACAGACACTTTTGTATAAAATGCATTTTATATATATGTGTCTTTATCAAAAATTTATATTATCAATAATTTATTATACAAAATGCGTTATCAGACATTCCTTATACATAAGTGTTTTATACAAATGTTCCTAGAACCGATAAATACACAACAAAATATTGTCATGCTTGATAGTATTCAAATGAAATATAGTAAATACTACTATATATTTTCAGATCAGAAACGTTGATCTATTTAATCATATTGACCCACATCAAGTAGTCATGTTCACTACTAGCCTAAGAGTATCTCTAAGTGTAATGCCCTACAAGCTTAACTACCCGACAGATGTTCTGCTAAAATATATATTTCAATTGAGGACTAATAGGGAAAATATCAATTCCAAAATGCATTAAAACATTACAGACTTTAAGGGATCCCTTTCATTGACAAATATATTTTGTTTCTAGCATTTAACGTATGCCCCAATCAAACATGAATACATTTTATATGAGATGCCAGATGAATCATTATAAATATATGAAAGTTTTAGTGTTGCAAGTACATTGGAATTTAGATTTATAAAAGTTATTTGTAAGCATATCATAAAACCGACTTTAAAATTTTATATAATGTTACATTTTCATAAGTATCATAGTAAGAACATGTAAATGGGGAACACGCGTAAAGGAATTGGTTTAAAACCCTCATATATTTTATAAATATGGATATAAAATTCGAGGATTAAAAGACGCTCATTTTTGGACACGTCTAAAAGATTTTTATGTTGTTCACAATTTATAATTATACTGTAGTTAGTCCAGATTTAAAAAAGTAGTTCATACGACTTGTGAACTCAACTTTAACATTTTATGTTTAACAATACAATCAAACAGCCAATCAAGATACTAAATGGACTTTTTTAAATTGAATGATTGTAAATGATGGCAAATTATTTAAAAATATCACGGATTTTCTCAAAGCAAAAAAAAATCATGAGGGTAAAATTCGGGGCGAGGATCGAGAGGGATGAATATTTGGCACACATTACTAAAAAATGTATGCGAAATCCATGAAATTATCATCATTATGATATAACTGGAATACCTGGAACCCGATGTTCTATGGAAGGTAGATTTTGACACCCCAAACTGCCATAGTCATGTAGAACCCTAGGGCACCAGTAAAGCTTTATTCGAAGCCATATTTTGCCATGGTTGTGACTGGTTAAACTGTTCATTGATTGTGGGTTTGAACTCTCATTAAAATAACATTTTGATCTTCGGAATACAATGTTCCAAATGGTTGCGGGTAATCCTTGATTCGTATTCTTACTGTAACTTAAATACACACACACATATATATATATATATATATATATATATATATATATATATATATATATATATATATATATATATATTATATATATATATATATATATATATATATATATATATATATATATATATATATATATAAACCTAAAATATTCATTCGTAAGACTATTAAATGGTTGGAGAATAGAATAAGCAATTGGAAATAGAACAATATATTATAATAAATGGAATTGAGGATGTACTTAGATTGTAGTTATATCTATTTAATAAGACAGATAATCTTTTGAAATGAATTGGGATAAGGAAAATTAGGCATAATATATGTAGTCCTACCATCAGCTTAAGGAATTGTATCATTTTCCAGGCGATTTAACAAAATAAAGCAGTCCTTTTCAGGTCTATAATATTGGACTACTTAGGAATATTCCAATTCAAGTCCCTATAGTTATAAATATCTGTAAATAAGATCTAATAGCCGACTAGTTTGTCAGTAGAGTTATATTATGTGGGACACCCGAATGGTAATCCATGAAATTTGACGGCTGGTAATGGGTCCCAGGGCAGGAGTTAATTATGTAATACATGAAAAGACTCTTCATAACTTAACCATATACTTTATTTGGACAATGCCTCTTGCTGATAGGCTAAAGATCCTTGTTGATCCATGACCGAAACACTTTGTAGGAATACAGAAGCATACATGTTTATACAACGCCTATACATAAAATAAGAACACTAATAATTTTGGCAGAGTACATTATTAAGAGCATTATTTGATGATTCTTGAACAATTACTAAACTCTTCCTCTTTAGCTTATTAATTCATTTTTTCCAATATTCGTTTCTTATTTTTATTTACAAACGCAATGCTGGGACTCCTTTTACTTATTCTCCTTTTATTCAAATAAATATATCGATAATTCATTACACACACTCTTTACCTTGGAGACCTTATCTTTGAAGGAGTCTGATCCCCTTCTGAAAATATGATTACACCCTATGGTAATCATACCCCTGGATAGAAAGGAGATGAAGACGGAAATATATTTTCTAAAAATCATGACAAAAATAAAACATGACGAATCAAATCAGTGAGGAAGACGAAATTGAAATATGACAAGACAAAAAATCTGAAACAGCGTATCAAACTCGTGTATGCTCGTATCAAAGAGTTGATGTAGCTAAAATAGGCCTTTAAAAGTTGTTGCATGTTTGTAAATGCATAACTAAGTGGGGAAAATCATATATCCAGTCCACCTAGAGTATAAGTTGCATAAATAATAGAGAACAACAAACTATATAAATATAGGGTATATTCATGTTACATAGCTTGATATGTCGGTAACGACGTAACGTAAGGATTAATGATTTTACACAAATGTCGCACTATAATATAAATTAGCAATTTTGATCAAAAACTGCAACTTATAAACTAAAAAACTTGCCAACAAATACATTATTTTTGTACAAATCAGTATTACTCCATGTAACTTCGATATCTTCTAATGTGTTCTCTGCAATACACTTTAAAACACATACAAACCATACCAGAGTTGCCAATTTGAATATTCCCGCTTTTTTCACAAAAGTAAAGACTTAAACTAAGGGACATCTCTAAAAGTTGTTGTTTTTTGGAGGTGGATGTCTAATAATCGGCTCCCCTTGAAACTACAGAACATATCGCGGTAAAATTGTTGTTGATTTTGCTGTTCAAGGGATATATTTATGAAGTGATCCTCAGTGAGGGAGCACAGGTTTTCAAAGGATGAAGAGGTGAGGTGTTTTTATGCTTGTTTGTTGCTGTTAGGGGAAAAAAGTGGTGGTAGAATACAAGGTCACCCCATCTCACTCATTGAGTATTATTATTTGTCAGTTTCGTTATCGCTGCCCTAATTATGGAGGAGGGGTAACATGATAACTCAGATCCTATGTTAGCTTATTTTTTTGTAAAGCTTCAAAATAAATGTCCAATGCCTGCCTCTGATCGATATGAAGCTTTAGATATTGAAGGGCCCAGTGAATAGGTCTGGATTCATGGACACTTCCATCGATTAGGAGATCAATTACGCTCCTTTTAAGTTCATTATAGTGACATAATTGTATTTTAAATATTGTGATGGGTATTTTTTTTAAATTATAGGAATACATTTTTTCTATTTAGAAGTAACAAAAAGAGAGTTCTTGCATACTTACTAAAAAACACTATTTTTCCAAGGTAACTCACTTTTCCTGTACTTATACGCTTTGTAGTTAGAATGATGAACCAATTATCGTCATTTTTGAACAAACAAAATGTATATTCTTTTAATCTTATGTATGAGCAGCTACTTTATTCAATAAATATCAATGGATCATATATGAGGGATCCTTTCTAGAAATCCTTAAGGATTCGCCAATGACGTCATGGATCCAGGCCCATGAAAGGGGACGATTTGTGTTGTCCAGGATAAATTCCTTCTCCCTTAATTGATGTTTACACCTCAACATCCGCGAGTGATTATGCTCCATTGCATAATGCCAATTTCATTCTTTATTAACTCTCTCTTTATTTCAGACAAACACGCTTTTAAAAGAAGGGTCCCAGTTTTTATCATTAATAATCCACTCTATTACTTGATTCCTTTAAAGTGATTGAAATGGAGGGGAAACAGGAAATGAAGATTAACAGAGAGAAAAAGATTACCTTAAATCTCTTAAGGATACCACTCTGTGATCTTTTTCTAGAATGCGGTTGGTTGAAGGAAGTGGAGCTTTAATGAATAAAACATTTATCAGGTTCATTGCATATATATGTAAAAATAAGAACCCTCCAAGTTGCCAAGAGAGCTGACTACTCGCATGCCGGCGATTTTTAATGACGTCACACCGGCAAGCGGGAAGAATCTTCCTTTTTATTTTTTATAATGTGGTTCTTACAGCTTGCATGATCAAAAAAAACATTTTTTAAATATATTTTTGGTACGTCACAACTAATATTAAGATTACTGACGCTTACATGAATGAACTTATTGATATTCTATATACCTTGGTCAGTATAAGCTAAGGGATCATTTTACTCGTGTGTCTGTTGATGTGTAAACATCATCTTGGGGCTGCGGATTTCATCCTACTAGCTGTCCTTCCTCATACTTGGCGCAGGAATGAATGTTAACTTTATTTTATCATTCAAAAGGTATATATATCAAAATTCTATGACAATGAAGCGTACAAAAAGGCACGATTTTGAACTTGCGTTCGTTTTTCGTTCAATCCATAACCCAAATTTAATCAAGAAATAATACTAGACACTTTGAAGTATGGAGCCTTATTAAAAAAGTTTTACCCATATCATTAGTGGTTATAAATAAATAAATGATACCAATAGTCTCAGAGTGTTCGTCTATCCGAGAGTGAACTCTGGGAATATATAGCCCCCAATTTATTATGAAAGGAAAAAAACAATGCTTGTATGCCAGGCGAAGGTAGGTGCATGCCTCAAAATCATATATGCAGAGAACGTAGCCTAGATAAAGAATAAGAGAAGGGTCTTTGGAAGGAAAGGCTTAACGAGGAAGTTCAGTCATACTGATGACACACGCCTGTCTTCATATTGAAGATCTCGGAGAGCCCCTTTGGGTTTCTTTAGGAGAAATGATTGATGTTTGGGGCCCTGAAAGAATGGGCATGATATGTACACATCCTACAAGAGTTACTTTGAATAATGGGGGGAGTATATAAAGAAGGAATGAACTTTGCATGATGCAACACAGCCCTGTTAAACTGCTGATTCTTTTTCTTTCTCTTTTCAATTTCAAATTATTCTTGACAGAATTAATGTAAATACACATGGTTTCCTTTCAAAATAGCTTTACTTATAAGTATATATTTTTATTTATATCCGATTACAGGGATGAAAGCGAGTCCTAACGGACCGGAACGCCATAAAAATATTTAAGGCCAGTACGGCGTCCCTTTAAAAGAAATAGAAGGAACTTGGTTACTCCACAACAATGAATTACCGATCAAATCAATTTTGGCAATCGGTAACAGTATATTTTTCTGAGAATTAATTGAACTCCCTCCCCCCTACATGTTTTTTTTTTTGGCCCATGGGCATTCATATATTTCATTTGATTTATCCCGACATCTTACATGTAAAATAGTAATAATGTACAACTCAAACAAAGAAATAAAATTATAACGAAAGAAAGACGTTAATTAGGCATAAAATACGGTAAAAATATAAGTATACAAACAAAAGAATAAGTTAAAACAGTCATTGTCGTATTAAAATTTCTAAATATTTTCTTGCTATGTTTAGTATGGATCCGCGAATCTCTTTCTCTTTTGCTTTGACGTCGTATATACAATATTGGAGCTTAACAATCACTGCATGCTGAAGAAGTTTGTCCTTGGCCGAAAGTGTAAAAAGTCCTCTCTACCCAAGGAGGTCCCGAACCTCTCCTCTAGTTCCATTTTCAAAGTTTCATAAATGGGATGAAGAATCTTGCACTCAAGTAGAAGATGTACCGTTGTCTCCTTAGCTTCTTGGCAGAATATACATTGAGTGTCACTGCTTAAGATTGAGGAAACTTCAAGGGTCCCGGTGACCACGCGATAAACGAACCATTTTTCCGGAGGGGTCAAGAATGGGTTTTGATAACTTTGGCAAGCTTGTTTATCCTTTATCTTGAGACTTCTTCTTTTTAAAACATTATTTATAAGAGGAAGTGATGAGGAATTCCATATCCGTCTGAGGTCACAGAGTTTAATGGATGCCAATTGTTCCCTAAAGGATTGCGATGGATTAAAGTTGTTGTGGAAAACGAATTCAATTTTTTGCATCTTCTTGATTTTTTGAAAATAAATCCCCCCCCCCCTACATGTTTATTAGAATCACCCAAACAGGGATACTGCAAATCAAAAGAATATTCTAAATTTATGAAAAATATGATATTTTTATTGGCTTACATCTTGTTTAAGGTATATATATAGATATATATATATATATATATATATCAGACTTGTTGACGTTCGCAAAAAATTGTCGTTCGTTTGTCGATCGCCGAAAGTTATCGTTCGTCGTTAATTTTAAATTAAATCGTTCGTTTGTCGTTCGCCATTCTGAAAAAAAGTGATGACTTTTTTTAGGAAGGAAATTCGTCCCATGAAAATTAAAAATCTTTGTCTTTTTTTGGCACCAAAAATGAACGACGAACGATAAGGAATTTTCCTTATTGTTCGTCAAAAACTTTGTCGTTCGTTGTTCATCGTTCGCGAACAACAAATGAACGATAATCAACAAGTCTGATATATATATATAATACCATAACCACCTTTATTTGGTAGATTAAAGATGGCAAATCCACGGATACCGATTGAACACAACTTGCTACCGACTCCTGATACCGGCAATACATTTTTTCTATCGAGTCCCAGTTCTGATATTCACTGCTATCTCAGTGAGTTGACCCCAAAATGTAGATATTGTATGAACGTTTAGATTCACTACGTCACACAGAATCTTTCCTCTTCCACTGTTACAACAGCAAACAATACATCTCTTTAATCATATCTGTATGATACATAAGTAGGTTATCTTTAAACACAATTGAGAACAATATACCTACACATTTATGTATAGGAGGGAAACGTCAATATTTATTATTATTATTATTATTTGTTGTTGTATTTATTTCAAGTAAATAATATATACATCTTCTTCTTTGTCTCAGAGAAGGCAAAAAAAGCTACTATTGCGTATTAATATGTATTATTTATGTATAGTTATTTGTGTGTGTGTGTGTATAATTCATATCGTCATCATTGTATGAAACTCTTAGCTTGAGAGTCGCATATAGAAAAAAACCCTCTCATATATATGCTTATTACAAGGATCATTGTTGTTGCTCCTATCAGTACCGTTATCATATATATGTACCTGTTCAAATCATTTTTCATCTTCCTATTAAAGGGAAGATGTAGAAAAAATCAGGGCAAGTCTATTTCGGAGGGGTCTTCCATTTCGTGATTACAATACAATAATAATATAATATGTAGTTATCAATGATGGATAATTGACTTGGTTTTAATCCCTGACCAATTAAAGTGGATGCACAATGCCATAAATAACATTGCGGAATGAAGGAAAAATATATTGGTATAGTTAATAGTAGCCATCTTGGTTTGAATTGATCATGCATGTGGGCGTTCGCACCTTAGCGTTCGTCCGTTCGATTTGATTTTTTCCGTTCAGGGGTTCCTCCGTTCATTGAAAAATATAAACTATTTGAATGCGTTCCTATTTTAAAGTTTAAAAAAAATCCATGGTTAATAAAACGTCTTTCACTCTTTTCCAGATTGACTCCCAGTAATTTCAATTGCACTTCTGCTTGTAAAAAAACGTCCCCACTTTTTTCTGGTGTGACATAAGAAACATTGATGAACTTCTTTTATAAAAAACGTCCACACTTTTTGCACAGAACTACGTATCTTTTAAACTATTCTTTTAAAAGCAATATAAATTGAAAGAACGAAAGCCAATCAAAAAAATATGTTCGTCCGTTCATTTATAATCCGTTCAGACGTTCGATTTTGAACGTGCGTTCGCGAAGTGTGTTCATTTTTTCGTTCAATCCACAACCCTGGATTTGATACGGTGTGTACAAAAAAAGGATTATAAATGCCTTGTAGTAAATTTATTAAGTATAATCAAAACTTTTTAATTGAATATATGTAATATTAATCAGTAGACATTTTGTCTATTGACTTTGTTTTATAACTATTTATGATATTTATATTTATTTATGTATCAATATTATTAATTATAATCATGTATATATATACAAATATATATATATACAAATATAATATATATATAATATATATATCATATATATAACGATTTTGGTGATATATTTAGTTTACAAAATTATTGAATATTTATTGTTAGTAGAAATGATAATTATGAAAATTTTTTTTTTCTCATAAGCACGGTATTTTTAAATAGAAATAATATATCACATAATGTATAATTATGATACAAAAGGAAATGTTTGTTTAAAATAATTAAAATGATTTTTTTTTGCTTAAAATTAATTTCCTTATTAAAATCCTTCAAGATTTATCTTCATCATATATGCGCATATATAATATGAAAATAAAATGCAGCTATTTTTTTTTTTTTTTTCGGTTAAGATTTTTTATTTACCATCATCAACAAACAGTGTAAATAAAATACACATAAGATACGATAATAAATAAATAAAAATATAAAACTAGGCAGTTGCGTAAAAAAAATACATAAATGAACATTATAGTTCATAATTACTGCCTAGAAATAAAATAACCTTTTATAAAGGGACAATGAGACGAAAAAGCTAAAAATTATCACAAAGAGGCCGTTCTTGACATAAAACGTTTATATCTTCTAGCAATTGATTTAATCAGGCTTAGATATTGTGCTGAAGTTGATGGTATGAATCTGATGATATCGCCAGCCCAAATCCAGGAGGAAGATGCCACTTGAGGGATTTTGATTCCGAGTGCCGAGTAACGCGCTGCTGCTCCTATCATGATGGATCTTAACTCTTCTTCGTGTATGGGACTGTTCATTGTTAATTTCTTCCCGATCAATGATTTAATATTCAATAAAGCACACTCAATCGCCTTGTGATGCGGTAAAGAGTTACGACTCCTCTTGTGTGCTCCAAAAAGAATAATGGCCTTCATTTGTCCTGGCAGTCCGTTCCCATCCACGCCAACATTTAGTTGGACAAATGTCTTAACAATTTTTAAAAGTGGGCAATCCACAAAAGCGTGAACTGTGGTATTAAAAATAAAACCGCAGTCCTTGCATGGATGGTAAAACCTTATAATGTCCGAGGAAATTTGAAACTGGGCTGTGAATTTATTACCGTCCGCAATTCTACAAGTTGATCCCATAATTCTCCTGTCCCATGAAGAAGGCAAATTAAGTAATTTTTTATATTTACAAACTATGGAGTTAGGATCCGTTGTCCGCTCCAAAGGATATAAAAGTTTTGTATGCCATGGTCGGGTTGGGCTAAAATTGACGAGAGATCTCTCAAGGGGAAACCGGAATCTTCCATTTGAAAAAAGTGATTCGGATACCAAGTCATGCAGAGAAAACATTTCATTCTGAAGAGCAAACTTTTCTAAAGAACTAGGATCCCCAAATTTATCCGTGAAAGGCTTTTTATTTTTGTTTTGATAACTATATCTATCGTTGAATCGGAAGAAAAGCGCGGTGTACCCCTCCAAATAATTCTCTGGATGGAAGCCAAAAAAGGAGAAGAAGTTTCCAATTCATCATTCGTCAATGGAGTGCCCATGTGCATCCAGTTGAGGTATTTTGGAGTTGTAAATCTCCTCCTCCAATCCTTTCCGTGAAGAACACCTAGTTCCTCTACCACTTTTTTGTAACATTTTGGAATAATGTTTACTAAAAGATTGAGACCACCGCCAATTCTATTTTTTGGACGTTTTAAAGAAGGGAGATTTGTAATGAAACAGATATTTCAGCCATTTATCCTCTTCTGCCATAGCAGATTCCGCTATAAATGGTATGGAAGTGGCCTTGTAAAGAATAAGTGGGATAATTCGGGTGTTGTATATATCTATTCTTTTTTGAAGAGAAAGATTACGCCCTTGACGAATGTTGTTATACACCATGCTTTTCAGCCGATGCCAATTACTTGTAGCGATACCGTCCCGTGTCCACTCGATTCCCAAAATGTTGACGAGCTTAACTACTTGGCACCCTTCAATTACTTTTGAGCTATTAGGTTGCCAGGAACCTAATGGAAGTATCGCAGTCTTTTTGTGGTTCATTTCTAATCCAGACCTAAATCCGAATTTACCAAAACATGCTAAAACAATCTTGATGCGATGTTCCAACTGAGTTTCTGTATTGGCTTCAATCGTTAACGTAACATCATCTGCATAAAGGTCAATTAGGTGTTTCTTATCGGCAAAAGATACACCAAAACCAAGATACTTTTTTGTGATGAGTCTCGTTAGTTCATCTATCGCTGATATAAAAAGTAAGGGAGCGACAGGACAACCCTGTCTGCAGCTCTTCTTCAGTAAAATAGGTGGACTTGTAGCACCATTCAATGAGATGACTGATGAGCCGTTGGCAAGTAAAGCTCTTATGGGATTAAAAACGGATCGGGGTAGGTAAAAGTTTTTTAATGGATCTTAAATTTGACAGTGTTTCACAGAGTCAAAGGCTTTTTTAAAATCTATGGCTATTAAGGCGCCAAATTTTTTGTTTTCTCTAAAAGATTCTATAACAGTTAAAATGTTTCTTGATATGTCCGTAATTTTTCGGTTTTTAAGGAAACCTTTTTGCTCGTCGTTTATGTTTTTATTTAAAATGGGCTCAATTTTCTTAGCAAGCACTCCGGACAGTATCCTGTAAGTATCATTTAGGACAGTGATTGGCCTCCAGTGATTAAAATTCGTTCCATCCCCTTTTTTTGGTATCAATGCAATTT
>CP045896.1:17943960-17964698 GCA_013387185.1 Caligus rogercresseyi
ATCAATCGATATTCGGTACGATAGATAAAAAAGAGTACCGATTGTTAATCGGTACGGTATTTGGTAGTGTCTACCGAATATCGTATAATCGGTTCGTATTTGAAATCACCGTCGGTAGTATCGAATACCGATTCACATTCGGTAGTTGTTGCTCTGATATATATATATATATATATATATATATATATATAATATATATTTCCGTTCCTTCAATTAATACTCAATCAGGATATGGCCTTTAGAGTAAGTCTAGTAATTACATATTTCTGACGTCATCGTAAATACAATGATGACGTCATAGTAGTCAAACCTCAAACAACAGTTTATTACAAATTATTAAATAATCTCCCTACAGCAAATGAAAAAAACCATTTTATGAACAAATGGCTGTATTTATATGAGATGCTTCTTATATCTATAAATAATACTTTAGCCACTCAGCTCAATCGTCCACCTTAACATAGCATTGACAAGACAAGCCAACAAAATAGTTCTTGATATGTGAGTTATTTTGTTGATCCAATTTTTGTCCAAAATAGGATTTATTTGCAACTCACGCGTCTGAAGCTATTTGATTAAATAATAATTTTTGTTTCACAACTTTTATTTTGCACTAAGGAGGGTTATATTTGGCGGAATAATAACAATAACAATAAATTATAGAGTCTCTAAGCCACTATTCGTTTGAATATGTTATATAATCAAGGATGAACAGCGTATCATTAATACCTAGGGATTAATATATGTTTCCTCTATATATATTTTCTAAACAGGAAACTACGCCCAATCATAACTGCAGTTAAACTTGTGTAAGCGTTCACCTGCCTATAGCGGCCATTCCTTCAAAGCATGCCCCAAATTTCCTCTGCACAAGAAAAAGTTGGTAATAAAAACACTTCTACGTATAGCGGACAATGTCTTTAACAGTCTTTTTTATGTTCCATAAAGAAAGATAGTTTGAGCCAATTTATCAAAGTTACAGAATGCTACAATCAATTTTTATTAGGAATATCCTTTGGCTTTAATATATCTTTTTTTGATAAACAAATGGTTTGAATAAAACAAAACAAGAACTCTTTGCGTAATTGGTATGTACTTTAACCCTTCGATATGTGAACGTAATTAATAATTAATTTAAAAAATGCTCAAAAGGATCCATGTAAGCTCAGGTAGCTCCTCTGGACTTGCATTATAATTGTATTAATATTAGAGCATTGATGCTTGAGACAAAGCATTTAGTAACCTAAAGGGTTCAATGAACGATTGTAAAGACCGTAGCGTGAGCCTGCATGCTTTTTGGCACAAAATTTGGTCCTCCTGGTTTAACCAATGGATGTTAAGCTACTGATGAGTATTTTATGGTTACAAAAGGGTTGAATACTCAATGACTATTGCTTATCATAATTCTGACTATTATACTCAGATAACACAATTTTCAAATATTTAGTGATTTTGGACGCTCCTAAGGACTCGAAATAAATATTTACATGCAAGGGAAGAAAACATTCTTGATATTATTCACATTTATTAAAGTGGCATTGACTTATTAAAGCTGGATGTGATGTAAAACTCAATTAAAGAAAGGAAGAAAAATACTCGACGAGCGCCATCTTAGATTGCATTTATGACAAAATATATACATAAATTCCTTAAGTCCATGAAGCTACAAAGAAAAGGAAGGCAATCTTGTTATTATTCCTTCAGGATTAAAAGTCGTAAGGGATATAAAAAGGGTGATACAATGACAAAAGACATCGTTGCAAGAGGCTTTTCAATTTTATTACATTTATAGCAAGATTTTCTTTTTTCCATTCCCAAAACTACTACTATCTTAGGTTGATTGAGCGTTATTAAAAAACTCTCCAAGACAAAATAAATATATAATAATAAAGTCGTCAAGTTGAGTGATTTTTTAAACTATTTACTGTGAGTATTCAGTTATTATATAGGTACATGATCGCAGCACAGGGCCTGAAAAGACTGCTCTTTAGTATCATAATTAAAACACTCACAGTTTCACAGGGGTGGTTTCCGCCTTTGTAAAAAAGAGCAAGAACACACACCAATACATGCATACTATGAATTATACAAACATCATGAACACAGAGTCTCACATATTTATTGGAGAGGCATCACATTACAAGCAGGTCCTGCAACTCTGGCCCATGCACGCCCCTCTAGCATAGAGAGAGGGAGAAAAAAAAAGAAAACTTAATTACTTTGACAAACTCCATCATGACTAAAAGCTCACCTTATCTATTTATGGACATAAATAGTGAGTTAAACATTTTGGTAGTTCCATGGACCTATGCAATAACTGGATACTCAGCATGGAAGAAGATTCACTCTACTGAAACAGATGTTTGAATACGCATAGCAATTTAAAATGGCTGTCACACTTTGTGATGAAATAGTTTAATAGTCTTGGGCACAGAAAAAAGGACAACATGCAATAAATATCCAGTGTGTGTGTAACTAATCGTTTATTTCAATTTCTAGTAATTTAAAAAATAACTAATTAGCTAAAATCTGGTGGTCTAAAAACATTTAAAATAATAATATATCATTATAAAACCGAAGAAATTTAAAAAACACCTAAATTCTTTATTAAGCAATGGCCCCATATACATATATTTGTTAAACACTTCGCCATATCGTTTGTGGACGCTCCACGCAGATCACCAGATTATATCCATATTATGAAGGTGTTCCACAGGGCCATGTTACCGTTGTCGAGCAGAGGGACTCTCAGGAGATTAAATTTGGCCCACCTGGCATCCATGACGGCGTTCAAAAAATGTTCATATAGCGGGTGACCGGGCCTAGACATTTTCCATGTCAGTAGTCCAGAGGACTGAGCAATTAAATGTCGAATGATATCGCTATTTTATGTTTAATATAAAAAACCCGATGTCACTGATGAATATTGTCATTTTATCTTTTCACTTAAAACTTGGTACTTAGAATGACTGCTCAAGGAATCAATATTCCCTCCCTTTTCTTGGGTGTTTCATCGACTTTAAGAAAGTATGTTTCGTCATAAAAATAATTAAAGTTGCTTCTCCACTTTGATTGAGTCGATTATGCATCCGGTACACATACAATATTTAGGTCGGTAGGTAGTAATCGCAAACACATCTATAATTTTTTTTTTTCAGTTGGTAATACATTTGTTTCAAGTCAGAGTGATAATTCATTTATGGCAATAATTAAGTAATATACATTATTTTTTTGAGTAGTGTGAACAGTTGGTTATTAAATAAATATGAATAGATTGCATAAAAGAAGTTTATTCAAAGGAATCGCTTATGACATAGCCGATGAAAAGAAAAAAATAATACTTTTAAGGATTCATTTCTTATCTTTGAGTTTATGTTTATACCTCAACAGTCCCAAGGGAAATAATGCTTATTCCAGCACTACCAACTGTTTTTTAAGTATTATTCACTGTCCTTTTCTATCCACCAATTACATTCGAGAAAAACGTACCCGAGTGTTATCCTTGAGACATAAATAGAACACATACACAAAGTCCCTTCGTTTGTAAAATAAAGGAGCAGAAAAAAGAAGTTGACAATCCTTGGCCTTGAACCCCCAAATTTTAAGGAACTGATAAGGGAAGTGGCACGATTATATTTCAATCCTGTGGTCTATGCCTCTTTTTTTTTTACTTCTGCCCAGTAGCCTTTTGCTTTAATGTATTTACCCATTTTATTGAAGTATTAATGAGAGAGGGGGTTCTGTCTTTGATCAAAGGAGTAGTTGTAAGTTATAGCCTATAGGTTGTTAATGAACAATGACTTTATCATCGGATAATTTTATATCCAAATTATGGTCATTCTTATAATGTGGATCCCACATGAATTATATTAAAAATGACTTTAGTTGTTAACAGTGTATAAATGATTGCTATTAATATATCTATCATAGAAAAATGATTAAAAAGAGAGATACACATAATCAATTGGGACATCGAGTTCCAAAAGGACCAAAATGACCCAAATGATAGTTCTTTTAGGGTCACTAAAAAAAGGCAAAAGACCTCTCAGATTCACCAGCAACAGATATATAAGTTCTAGATTACAAACCAAGTGTAGTCACAAAGCACTCAAGCTATTAATATATATATATATATATACAGGGGCGGGAGTGGCCAGCGGGAGTACCGGGACTATTCCCGTTGGGCCGCTGGCCTCAAGAAACATAAACGCCGTTGACAGCCTCCCAATGGCATATTGGGGCCTGTATAAGGCCGGCCAGGGCATAATTGTCCCGGTGAATAAATTCTTCCCACTCTGTTCCTGTATATATATATATATATATATATAGCATTGTAATGTCAAAAATGATGTTCAATTGTTATATACATTAATATTAACAAGTCCAACCATGTAATTTCCATCCGTTTAAGGCATTTGTCTCACTAACCTCATTTCAAAAAGCTGCACGCGGACGGCGACGCCCGCTGTGCTTGATTCCTTTATTTAACTGCCACGTTTGTATGGGTAATGAGGTATGCAAAGGAAATAAAAAAGGGTTGATGAGGAGGGATTCCTTATATGCCGAGGTGCACCGCTGCTCCTGCTTGAATGATGCCCACATTTCAATGCATGATGTGAGAGATGAAAGTCAGGGACTGGATTTATCCACCTACAAAAGGATTATTTGAGCTGCACCAAAAATATTTTTTTTTCATCACTGTTTAGCAATTGTTAATTTATATTAAAAAATTAACAATACAAGCTATAAAATATAAATAGAAGGAATATATATATATATATGTATATAAATATATAATTTTATATATCCGACTTATTGATGTTCGCGAAAAATTGGCGTTCGTCGTTCGTTTGTCGTTCGTCAAAAGTTATTGTTCGTCGTTCATCGTTAATTTTAAATTGAATCGTTTGTCGTTCGTCATTCTGGAAAAATTGATAACTTCTTTTAGAAAGGAAATTTTTCCCATGAAGAAAGGAGAATCTTTGTCTTTTTTTGGCGCCAAGAACGAACGATAGGAATTTTTGTTCGTCAAAATTTTGTCGTTCGTCGCTCATCGTTTGCGACGAACGATTACAAATGAACGACAAATCAACAAGTCTGATATATATATTATATATTCTTCTTTCCATTTCTATTTTATAGCTTTTTATTGATAAAATACATAATTTCTTCTGTAAATCAGTATAGTCCAATCTGTTGACATGCACAGTTTTTTTACTGTAAAATTCTCATAGAAATGTGTCTTTTCAAGTCCAGGCTATGAAATCATAAATCTATATCTAACTTACGTTTTATTCATTTTTGTTAAAGGTAAATATTTTGTTTTGTTTTTAGAATATCAACATATTACTCTGTGGAACAATCAAAAAATGAATAAACAGATTCAGATACTCCTCTACAGGTGTTTTTAATTCCCTTATCAGTGCTTATCTATTAGCAGGTGATGATTAAAGTAACTTAAGTAAACGCTTCCTCCTATAACAAAAACAAAAAATATTATATAAAAGTACAACTAGCATACTTATTCATTACCATATGTACTTACATAAACGCATATAAATTAGTTACTTATATAAATAAATACACAAATATATGCACGAAAATTCACGAGAAATGAACGTTCTGAAATAATATATATGAGGCAAATCCTAATCCATTGCTTAGAGTAAAAGCTATTACACAAGTATGTTGATATAGTGAGCCTCTTAAAAAGGTCGATAGATTAACATCATTTGTATGATAAAGAGTGTTTTATAATAGAACACATTGCATTTTTACATATAAAACGGAGCCTTCACAAGAGTCAATGATGCAATAAGAGAAATTTATATTTTTTGACTGCCTTCGTACGTAACAACAACAAGATATTTCAAATATTTGACTGAAGAAGGAAAAACTAAGACAGACACTGGCAGGAGCCCTTATGAACAAAAAAAGAGGCCCTTTTAAGCAGTAAATGAGATGAAAAGAGTCCCATAAACACAGCTGAATAGACTAATTATGTTGAGAAAAAGGAATAGTGAAATAACTAAGAGTTTTTTTTACAAAGTGGGGCATTTACAAAGTCAATGGACCTCAATGAACCGTCTCTGATTGTGGTAATAGCCAAATTAACTAAAAAAGCTTAAAATATTACTGCTGAGGAGATATTATTTAAAAAAGAAATAGTTTTACTGGGATTTACGCTGTGTCTTTTAGCCTTATATGACGTCACTAAAAACGACGTAGCCTTGATGTTTTATTATATACTTTAACTGAAATCTGAATGAAACAGTATTTTTAACCCGAAAAAATATCATTTTCTTCCGTTATCAACTACTTTATGCCTCTCAATATCATAATATCATATCAAAATACCGCAACATACATTAAGTGAAATGAATTATATTCAGATGTACCCAATGTTTTTTATTATTGGTGATTTTTCAACCAATCATTTCCGAGAACGGAGTTCCAGTTAGCTATACCAGGGAACACTATAACCTGGAATAGGAACTTCCTCCATTTTATAAAAGGAAAAAGGACGGAGTTTCTAATTATATATATTTTTCCATTATTCTTTTATTTTTAAAAGAATCAAAGCAACCAATGAAGTTAGACAAAATATATATTTTCTCAAGAGAACTGTATATCTTTGTGTTCTCAAAGTAATTAATATGACAGCGTCTCTTATCAAACCAATTAATCGCACCGCCATGCTTATCATACCTGCTAACCACATAATTTTGCAATTTATTTATACAAGGAACCTCCAAATATGTATGTATGTATTTGTTATCAAATAACTATTTTGCCAGAGCTAAAAAGTTATATATACTATATAAATAAGGGCAACATTGCCTTTAGTCAAACTAGAGTGCCCCAAACATAAGATTTAGACAACCGGGCCTTAACGCTAAAAGCAAATTCCCCTGTTCTTCCCCTGACAATCGATTAAAATTCATTAGGTTACATAGAAGTTAAAGAATCCTGGGACTTTAAAGTATCAATTGTGATGGCCTTATATTATTGAAAAATCAACAATTCTTTATAGCACTTATTTATATGAAATAAATTTAACCCCATCTTCATAAGCAAAGTATATCATCAAAATGGCTAATATCAATGTAGCGTCACTATTGTTATATTGAAATATTATATTTCGTCTCCGTAAACTAAGTAAATATCCTAAATAGCCTATCTTTATGAAGCAATATACCACGGACTTAGTCAACTCATATAGAATATTCGATATTGCAGAAACAGAAATGAAAAATAAAGTGGATCGTGAGTCTGACCCAACTATGAGAAATAAGTTGCTTCCACAAAAAAACCAATTTACTGCTTCAACTTTACGAAAAATTATTACTAATAATAAAATAATTAGGAAACCTTCTGCAATTCTCGGATACTTTCATGAGAGATTCTCGGAGATCCTTGGAGGGGAGAGACAACGCTTTCCAAAGAAGAGAAGATCTCATAAAGGGGAAGTCTACACCCTAGAAAATATAGTTAATTACATTAAAAAAGACTATAAAGACTCTAAAGCAGCTGGTCCAGATGGGATATGTGGAAGATTATTTTCGCTCGTTCCAGAGGAAGTTGCTCCGTTTGTTTTAGCGATTGGGAGGACTATGGAAAGACACGGAAAAATGCCGGACTCTCTCTCAAAAGGAAGGATTGCATTGATACCAAAAAAAGGGGATGGAACGAATTTTAATCACTGGAGGCCAATCACTGTCCTAAATGATACTTACAGGATACTGTCCGGAGTGCTTGCTAAGAAAATTGAGCCCATTTTAAATAAAAACATAAACGACGAGCAAAAAGGTTTCCTTAAAAACCGAAAAATTACGGACATATCAAGAAACATTTTAACTGTTATAGAATCTTTTAGAGAAAACAAAAAATTTGGCGCCTTAATAGCCATAGATTTTAAAAAAGCCTTTGACTCTGTGAAACACTGTCAAATTTTAAGATCCATTAAAAAACTTTTACCCCGATCCGTTTTTAATCCCATAAGAGCTTTACTTGCCAACGGCTCATCAGTCATCTCATTGAATGGTGCTACAAGTCCACCTATTTTACTGAAGAAGAGCTGCAGACAGGGTTGTCCTGTCGCTCCCTTACTTTTTATATCAGCGATAGATGAACTAACGAGACTCATCACAAAAAAGTATCTTGGTTTTGGTGTATCTTTTGCCGATAAGAAACACCTAATTGACCTTTATGCAGATGATGTTACGTTAACGATTGAAGCCAATACAGAAACTCAGTTGGAACATCGCATCAAGATTGTTTTAGCATGTTTTGGTAAATTCGGATTTAGGTCTGGATTAGAAATGAACCACAAAAAGACTGCGATACTTCCATTAGGTTCCTGGCAACCTAATAGCTCAAAAGTAATTGAAGGGTGCCAAGTAGTTAAGCTCGTCAACATTTTGGGAATCGAGTGGACACGGGACGGTATCGCTACAAGTAATTGGCATCGGCTGAAAAGCATGGTGTATAACAACATTCGTCAAGGGCGTAATCTTTCTCTTCAAAAAAGAATAGATATATACAACACCCGAATTATCCCACTTATTCTTTACAAGGCCACTTCCATACCATTTATAGCGGAATCTGCTATGGCAGAAGAGGATAAATGGCTGAAATATCTGTTTCATTACAAATATCTCCCTTCTTTAAAACGTCCAAAAAATAGAATTGGCGGTGGTCTCAATCTTTTAGTAAACATTATTCCAAAATGTTACAAAAAAGTGGTAGAGGAACTAGGTGTTCTTCACGGAAAGGATTGGAGGAGGAGATTTACAACTCCAAAATACCTCAACTGGATGCACATGGGCACTCCATTGACGAATGATGAATTGGAAACTTCTTCTCCTTTTTTGGCTTCCATCCAGAGAATTATTTGGAGGGGTACACCGCGCTTTTCTTCCGATTCAACGATAGATATAGTTTATCAAAACAAAAATAAAAAGCCTTTCACGGATAAATTTGGGGATCCTAGTTCTTTAGAAAAGTTTGCTCTTCAGAATGAAATGTTTTCTCTGCATGACTTGGTATCCGAATCACTTTTTTCAAATGGAAGATTCCGGTTTCCCCTTGAGAGATCTCTCGTCAATTTTAGCCCAACCCGACCATGGCATACAAAACTTTTATATCCTTTGGAGCGGACAACGGATCCTAACTCCATAGTTTGTAAATATAAAAAATTACTTAATTTGCCTTCTTCATGGGACAGGAGAATTATGGGATCAACTTGTAGAATTGCGGACGGTAATAAATTCACAGCCCAGTTTCAAATTTCCTCGGACATTATAAGGTTTTACCATCCATGCAAGGACTGCGGTTTTATTTTTAATACCACAGTTCACGCTTTTGTGGATTGCCCACTTTTAAAAATTGTTAAGACATTTGTCCAACTAAATGTTGGCGTGGATGGGAACGGACTGCCAGGACAAATGAAGGCCATTATTCTTTTTGGAGCACACAAGAGGAGTCGTAACTCTTTACCGCATCACAAGGCGATTGAGTGTGCTTTATTGAATATTAAATCATTGATCGGGAAGAAATTAACAATGAACAGTCCCATACACGAAGAAGAGTTAAGATCCATCATGATAGGAGCAGCAGCGCGTTACTCGGCACTCGGAATCAAAATCCCTCAAGTGGCATCTTCCTCCTGGATTTGGGCTGGCGATATCATCAGATTCATACCATCAACTTCAGCACAATATCTAAGCCTGATTAAATCAATTGCTAGAAGATATAAACGTTTTATGTCAAGAACGGCCTCTTTGTGATAATTTTTAGCTTTTTCGTCTCATTGTCCCTTTATAAAAGGTTATTTTATTTCTAGGCAGTAATTATGAACTATAATGTTCATTTATGTATTGTTTTTTACGCAACTGCCTAGTTTTATATTTTTATTTATTTATTATCGTATATCTTATGTGTATTTTATTTACACTGTTTGTTGATGATGGTAAATAAAAAATCTTAACCGAAAAAAAAAAAAAATAGCTGCATTTATTTTCATATATATATGCGCATATATGATGAAGATAAATCTTGAAGGATTTTAATAAGGAAATTAATTTTAAGCAAAAAAAATCATTTTAATTATTTTAAACAAACATTTCCTTTTGTATCATAATTATACATTATGTGATATATTATTTCTATTTAATAAATACCGTGCTTATGAGGAAAAAAAAATTTTCATAATCATCATTTTACTACAATATAATATATTCAATAATTTGTAAACTAAATATATCACCAAAATCGTTATATATATATGTATATATATATATATATATATATATATATATATATATATATATATGTATATATATACATTGTATATATATATATGATATATAATTAATAATATATTGATACATAAATAAATATAAATATCATAAAATAGTTATAAAACAAAGTCAATAGACAAAATGTCTACTGATTTAATATTACATATATTCAATTAAAAGTTTTGATTATACTTAATAAATTTACTACAAGGCATTATAATCCTTTTTTTGTACACACCGTATCAAATCCAGGGTTGTGGATTGAACGAAAAAATGAACACACTTCGCGAACGCACGTTCAAAATCGAACGTCTGAACGGATTATAAATGAACGGACGAACATATTTTTTGATTGGCTTTCGTTCTTTCAATTTATATTGCTTTTAAAAGAATAGTTTAAAAGATACGTAGTTCTGTGCAAAAAGTGTGGACGTTTTTTTAAAAGAAGTTCAATCAATGTTTCTTATGTCACACCAGAAAAAAGTGGGGACGTTTTTTTTACAAGCAGAAGTGCAATTGAAATTACTGGGAGTCAATCTGGAAAAGAGTGAAAGACGTTTTATTAACCATGGATTTTTTTTAAACTTTAAAATAGGAACGCATTCAAATAGTTTATATTTTTCAATGAACGGAGGAACCCCTGAACGGAAAAAATCAAATCGAACGGACGAACGCTAAGGTTGCGAACGCCCACATGCATGATCAATTCAAACCAAGATGGCTACTATTAACTATACCAATATATTTTTCCTTCATTCCGCAATGTTATTTATGGCATTGTGCATCCACTTTAATTGGTCAGGGATTAAAACCCAAGTCAATTATCCATCATTGATAACTACATATTATATTATTGTTATTGTACTCACGAAATGGAAGACCCCTCCGAAATAGACTTGCCCTGATTTTTTCTACATCTTCCCTTTAATAGGAAGATGAAAAATGATTTGAACAGGTACATATATATGATAACGGTACTGATAGGAGCAACAACAATGATCCTTGTAATAAGCATATATATGAGAGGGTTTTTTTCTATATGCGACTCTCAAGCTAAGAGTTTCATACAATGATGACGATATGAATTATACACACACACACACAAATAACTATACATAAATAATACATATTAATACGCAATAGTAGCTTTTTTTGCCTTCTCTGAGACAAAGAAGAAGATGTATATATTATTTACTTGAAATAAATACAAACAACAAATAATAATAATAATAAATATTGACGTTTCCCTCCTATACATAAATGTGTAGGTATATTGTTCTCAATTGTGTTTAAAGATAACCTACTTATGTATCATACAGATATGATTAAAGAGATGTATTGTTTGCTGTTGTAACAGTGGAAGAGGAAAGATTCTGTGTGACGTAGTGAATCTAAACGTTCATACAATATCTACATTTTGGGGTCAACTCACTGAGATAGCAGTGAATATCAGAACTGGGACTCGATAGAAAAAATGTATTGCCGGTATCAGGAGTCGGTAGCAAGTTGTGTTCAATCGGTATCCGTGGATTTGCCATCTTTAATCTACCAAATAAAGGTGGTTATGGTATTATATATATATATCAGACTTGTTGATTATCGTTCATTTGTTGTTCGCGAACGATGAACAACGAACGACAAAGTTTTTGACGAACAATAAGGAAAATTCCTTATCGTTCGTCGTTCATTTTTGGTGCCAAAAAAAGACAAAGATTTTTAATTTTCATGGGACGAATTTCCTTCCTAAAAAAAGTCATCACTTTTTTCAGAATGGCGAACGACAAACGAACGATTTAATTTAAAATTAACGACGAACGATAACTTTCGGCGATCGACAAACGAACGACAATTTTTTGCGAACGTCAACAAGTTGATATATATATATATATATATATATATATATATATACTATATATATATATATATACCTTAAACAAGATGTAAGCCAATAAAAATATCATATTTTTCATAAATTTAGAATATTCTTTTGATTTGCAGTATCCCTGTTTGGGTGATTCTAATAAACATGTAGGGGGGGGGGGATTTATTTTCAAAAAATCAAGAAGATGCAAAAAATTGAATTCGTTTTCCACAACAACTTTAATCCATCGCAATCCTTTAGGGAACAATTGGCATCCATTAAACTCTGTGACCTCAGACGGATATGGAATTCCTCATCACTTCCTCTTATAAATAATGTTTTAAAAAGAAGAAGTCTCAAGATAAAGGATAAACAAGCTTGCCAAAGTTATCAAAACCCATTCTTGACCCCTCCGGAAAAATGGTTCGTTTATCGCGTGGTCACCGGGACCCTTGAAGTTTCCTCAATCTTAAGCAGTGACACTCAATGTATATTCTGCCAAGAAGCTAAGGAGACAACGGTACATCTTCTACTTGAGTGCAAGATTCTTCATCCCATTTATGAAACTTTGAAAATGGAACTAGAGGAGAGGTTCGGGACCTCCTTGGGTAGAGAGGACTTTTTACACTTTCGGCCAAGGACAAACTTCTTCAGCATGCAGTGATTGTTAAGCTCCAATATTGTATATACGACGTCAAAGCAAAAGAGAAAGAGATTCGCGGATCCATACTAAACATAGCAAGAAAATATTTAGAAATTTTAATACGACAATGACTGTTTTAACTTATTCTTTTGTTTGTATACTTATATTTTTACCGTATTTTATGCCTAATTAACGTCTTTCTTTCGTTATAATTTTATTTCTTTGTTTGAGTTGTACATTATTACTATTTTACATGTAAGATGTCGGGATAAATCAAATGAAATATATGAATGCCCATGGGCCAAAAAAAAAAACATGTAGGGGGGAGGGAGTTCAATTAATTCTCAGAAAAATATACTGTTACCGATTGCCAAAATTGATTTGATCGGTAATTCATTGTTGTGGAGTAACCAAGTTCCTTCTATTTCTTTTAAAGGGACGCCGTACTGGCCTTAAATATTTTTATGGCGTTCCGGTCCGTTAGGACTCGCTTTCATCCCTGTAATCGGATATAAAATAAAAATATATACTTATAAGTAAAGCTATTTTGAAAGGAAACCATGTGTATTTACATTAATTCTGTCAAGAATAATTTGAAATTGAAAAGAGAAAGAAAAAGAATCAGCAGTTTAACAGGGCTGTTGTTGCATCATGCAAAGTTCATTCCTTCTTTATATACTCCCCCCATTATTCAAAGTAACTCTTGTAGGATGTGTACATATCATGCCCATTCTTTCAGGGCCCCAAACATCAATCATTTCTCCTAAAGAAACCCAAAGGGGCTCTCCGAGATCTTCAATATGAAGACAGGCGTGTGTCATCAGTATGACTGAACTTCCTCGTTAAGCCTTTCCTTCCAAAGACCCTTCTCTTATTCTTTATCTAGGCTACGTTCTCTGCATATATGATTTTTGAGGCATGCACCTACCTTCGCCTGGCATACAAGCATTGTTTTTTTCCTTTCATAATAAATTGGGGGCTATATATTCCCAGAGTTCACTCTCGGATAGACGAACACTCTGAGACTATTGGTATCATTTATTTATTTATAACCACTAATGATATGGGTAAAACTTTTTTAATAAGGCTCCATACTTCAAAGTGTCTAGTATTATTCTTGATTAAACTTGGGTATTAAATGTTGGATGTATTGAACGAAAAATGAACGAAACGTAAGTCACGAAATATAGTGAGAACGTGCCATTTTATGTACGTTTCTTTGTCATAGAATTTTGATAGTATAATTATTCTTAGAGTCATTATGGATAAAAGAAAGATTAACATGGAACTTTTTCAAATGTACTAACAATACAAATTGATATCCGCCAAGGGAAGAACGGACAGGTCTAGTAGGTTGAACCATCCACAGCCTGCCCAGTGATCTAGCATGTCAAAATGTTATATTTACTCAATGAGAAGTACTAAATAGACACTTATAAATGCACAGTAGTAAAATAATCAGATCCTCTACCCTTTTTGACGCTTTACCAAGGTATATAGAATATCAAAGTAAGTTCACTGCAAGTATAGTTAGTAGGATGAAATTTGCAGCCCCAAGATATGTTTACACATCTAATGATTTAGCTGATACTGACCAAGGTATAGAATATCAGATAAGTTCATTCATGTACGTCAAAAATATTAGTTGTGACGTAAAATATATTAAAAAATGTTTTTTTGATCATGCAAGCTGTAAGAACCACATTATAAAAATAAAAAGGAAGATTCTTCCCGCTTGCCGGTGTGACGTCATTAAAAATCGCCGGCATGCGAGTAGTCAGCTCTCTTGGCAACTTGGAGGGTTCTTATTTTACATATATATGCAATGAACCTGATAAATGTTTTATTCATTAAAGCTCCACTTCCTTCAACCAACCGCATTCTAGAAAAAGATCACAGAGTGGTATCCTTAAGAGATTTAAGGTAATCTTTTTCTCTCTGTTAATCTTCATTTCCTGTTTCCCCTCCATTTCAATCACTTTAAAGGAATCAAGTAAATAGAGTGGATTATTAATGATAAAAACTGGGACCCTTCTTTTAAAAGCGTGTTTGTCTGAAATAAAGGGAGAGTTAATAAAGAATGAAATTGGCATTATGCAATGGAGCATAATCACTCGCGGATGTTGAGGTGTAAACATCAATTAAGGGAGAAGGAATTTATCCTGGACAACACAAATCGTCCCCTTTCATGGGCCTGGATCCATGACGTCATTGGCGAATCCTTAAGGATTTCTAGAAAGGATCCCTCATATATGATCCATTGATATTTATTGAATAAAGTAGCTGCTCATACATAAGATTAAAAGAATATACATTTTGTTTGTTCAAAAATGACGATAATTGGTTCATCATTCTAACTACAAAGCGTATAAGTACAGGAAAAGTGAGTTACCTTGGAAAAATAGTGTTTTTTAGTAAGTATGCAAGAACTCTCTTTTTGTTACTTCTAAATAGAAAAAATGTATTCCTATAATTTAAAAAAAAATACCCATCACAATATTTAAAATACAATTATGTCACTATAATGAACTTAAAAGGAGCGTAATTGATCTCCTAATCGATGGAAGTGTTCCATGAATCCAGACCTATTCACTGGGCCCTTCAATATCTAAAGCTTCATATCGATCAGAGGCAGGCATTGGACATTTATTTTGAAGCTTTACAAAAAAATAAGCTAACATAGGATCTGAGTTATCATGTTACCCTCCTCCATAATTAGGGCAGCGATAACGAAACTGACAAATAATAATACTCAATGAGTGAGATGGGGGTGACCTTGTATTCTACCACCACTTTTTCCCCTAACAGCAACAAACAAGCATAAAAACACCTCACCTCTTCATCCTTTGAAAACCTGTGCTCCCTCACTGAGGATCACTTCATAAATATATCCCTTGAACAGCAAAATCAACAACAATTTTACCGCGATATGTTCTGTAGTTTCAAGGGGAGCCGATTATTAGACATCCACCTCCAAAAAACAACAACTTTTAGAGATGTCCCTTAGTTTAAGTCTTTACTTTTGTGAAAAAAGCGGGAATATTCAAATTGGCAACTCTGGTATGGTTTGTATGTGTTTTAAAGTGTATTGCAGAGAACACATTAGAAGATATCGAAGTTACATGGAGTAATACTGATTTGTACAAAAATAATGTATTTGTTGGCAAGTTTTTTAGTTTATAAGTTGCAGTTTTTGATCAAAATTGCTAATTTATATTATAGTGCGACATTTGTGTAAAATCATTAATCCTTACGTTACGTCGTTACCGACATATCAAGCTATGTAACATGAATATACCCTATATTTATATAGTTTGTTGTTCTCTATTATTTATGCAACTTATACTCTAGGTGGACTGGATATATGATTTTCCCCACTTAGTTATGCATTTACAAACATGCAACAACTTTTAAAGGCCTATTTTAGCTACATCAACTCTTTGATACGAGCATACACGAGTTTGATACGCTGTTTCAGATTTTTTGTCTTGTCATATTTCAATTTCGTCTTCCTCACTGATTTGATTCGTCATGTTTTATTTTTGTCATGATTTTTAGAAAATATATTTCCGTCTTCATCTCCTTTCTATCCAGGGGTATGATTACCATAGGGTGTAATCATATTTTCAGAAGGGGATCAGACTCCTTCAAAGATAAGGTCTCCAAGGTAAAGAGTGTGTGTAATGAATTATCGATATATTTATTTGAATAAAAGGAGAATAAGTAAAAGGAGTCCCAGCATTGCGTTTGTAAATAAAAATAAGAAACGAATATTGGAAAAAATGAATTAATAAGCTAAAGAGGAAGAGTTTAGTAATTGTTCAAGAATCATCAAATAATGCTCTTATAATGTACTCTGCCAAAATTATTAGTGTTCTTATTTTATGTATAGGCGTTGTATAAACATGTATGCTTCTGTATTCCTACAAAGTGTTTCGGTCATGGATCAACAAGGATCTTTAGCCTATCGCAAGAGGCATTGTCCAAATAAAGTATATGGTTAAGTTATGAAGAGTCTTTTCATGTATTACATAATTAACTCCTGCCCTGGGACCCATTACCAGCCGTCAAATTTCATGGATTACCATTCGGGTGTCCCACATAATATAACTCTACTGACAAACTAGTCGGCTATTAGATCTTATTTACAGATATTTATAACTATAGGGACTTGAATTGGAATATTCCTAAGTAGTCCAATATTATAGACCTGAAAAGGACTGCTTTATTTTGTTAAATCGCCTGGAAAATGATACAATTCCTTAAGCTGATGGTAGGACTACATATATTATGCCTAATTTTCCTTATCCCAATTCATTTCAAAAGATTATCTGTCTTATTAAATAGATATAACTACAATCTAAGTACATCCTCAATTCCATTTATTATAATATATTGTTCTATTTCCAATTGCTTATTCTATTCTCCAACCATTTAATAGTCTTACGAATGAATATTTTATTGTTTATATATATATATATATATAGATATATATATATATATATATATATATATATATATATATATATATAATATATATTTATATATATATATATATATTATATATATATATATATGTGTGTGTGTATTTAAGTTACAGTAAGAATACGAATCAAGGATTACCCGCAACCATTTGGAACATTGTATTCCGAAGATCAAAATGTTATTTTAATGAGAGTTCAAACCCACAATCAATGAACAGTTTAACCAGTCACAACCATGGCAAAATATGGCTTCGAATAAAGCTTTACTGGTGCCCTAGGGTTCTACATGACTATGGCAGTTTGGGGTGTCAAATCTACCTTCCATAGAACATCGGGTTCCAGGTATTCCAGTTATATCATAATGATGATAATTTCATGGATTTCGCATACATTTTTTTAGTAATGTGTGCCAAATATTCATCCCTCTCGATCCTCGCCCCGAATTTTACCCTCATGATTTTTTTTGCTTTGAGAAAATCCGTGATATTTTTAAATAATTTGCCATCATTTACAATCATTCAATTTAAAAAAGTCCATTTAGTATCTTGATTGGCTGTTTGATTGTATTGTTAAACATAAAATGTTAAAGTTGAGTTCACAAGTCGTATGAACTACTTTTTTAAATCTGGACTAACTACAGTATAATTATAAATTGTGAACAACATAAAATCTTTTAGACGTGTCCAAAAATGAGCGTCTTTTAATCCTCGAATTTTATATCCATATTTATAAAATATATGAGGTTTTAAACCAATTCTTTTACGCGTGTTCCCCATTTACATGTTCTTACTATGATACTTATGAAAATGTAACATTATATAAAACTTTAAAGTCGGTTTTATGATATGCTTACAAATAACTTTTATAAATCTAAATTCCAATGTACTTGCAACACTAAAACTTTCATATATTTATAATGATTCATCTGGCATCTCATATAAAATGTATTCATGTTTGATTGGGGCATACGTTAAATGCTAGAAACAAAATATATTTGTCAATGAAAGGGATCCCTTAAAGTCTGTAATGTTTTAATGCATTTTGGAATTGATATTTTCCCTATTAGTCCTCAATTGAAATATATATTTTAGCAGAACATCTCTGTCGGGTAGTTAAGCTTGTAGGGCATTACACTTAGAGATACTCTTAGGCTAGTAGTGAACATGACTACTTGATGTGGGTCAATATGATTAAATAGATCAACGTTTCTGATCTGAAAAATATATAGTAGTATTTACTATATTTCATTTGAATACTATCAAGCATGACAATATTTTGTTGTGTATTTATCGGTTCTAGGAACATTTGTATAAAACACTTATGTATAAGGAATGTCTGATAACGCATTTTGTATAATAAATTATTGATAATATAAATTTTGATAAGACACATATATATAAAATGCATTTTATACAAAAGTGTCTGTATCAAAAATTCCTATTATCAATAATTTGTTATACAAAAATGCGTTATCAGACATTCCTTATGCATAAGGGTTTTATAGAAAATATACCTAGAAACGTATTTCTCACCACGCTAAATACTACATCACATGTTTCTTTCTTTGAGGTACAATTTCTTTATAAAAAATGGCTAGAGGCTTAGGGGTCCCTCCTACCTGGAAAATCGCAGTCCGGACCAATAATTAGGAAACTCCAAAACCTTTTAAAATCCTGACAGGACACTTTTATTTTAAACCTTGCATATTTTAAAGTGTTTATGAAACGTACGTTATTTTATTTGACAGTCAAATGTTGATACCATGTACCAGCTACATAGGCACCCTTTGCTACTTGATACTAAAATCATAACGCCATTTAGACAATGGGATGTTCTAGAGATTTGACTTTTTCTAAGTTGAACACATCTGCTTTAGAGCTTGGCAGGCTTTATTATTGAAATAAATCCTTACTTTTTTGAAAGAAATGATTCTTTAAGCCATCACGGCTTTCAATAGAAATTGTTTTTACAATCATTTATTGTGTTTGATGGAAACACTTTATTATTACCTATTGGCTATTCATCTGCTAGAGATTTGAATCTAAGAGTATGAAGGGATTTTTTCTTCGCACTCTGACTTGTCAATGCCAGTGGTTGTTTTACATTTAGGATGTGAAACATTTTATTATCTCATAATAAGTTGAAGGTCACACGCTTTTTCGCATATAGTTATATATTTACTGAAATATTTGGCTAAAATGAGTTCCTCCAATTATGTGTGGGGATTTTACTTCCGTTCTCCTCTTTAATATATATAAACCTACGAAGGCATGGAATAAAGACAAGAGAGGGGGAAAAGTCCACATGGAACAAACAATATGGTCAAGGTCACAAGGCAAAAGTACGTTTTAATATTTCATTGTAAATATATGCCAATGTTCCTAGTTATTAAATCAAGGAATGGTTATGAAGCCTTCCGTAATGTTAATTAATTTATTGAAGCAAATTCGAGTACATCGCTAGAGATATAGTGATAATTGATACAAGCTATGAAATAATGAACGTGGAACATATTAACAAATCCATAATCATGAGTTCAAATGCTCTTATAATATTTACTTATTATATAACTACCAGACGGCTAGATATTATGACCATATCTCTGTTTATATCAAGAGAAAAAATAAGGACACATATTCCACTCCATATTTATAAAAATACTTTCTTCCTGTGTAACGTTATTCTATTTTAATCAACATATCTTTGTATGTATGTATTATTTTTAGGCTTTTACATTAGGCAACTTGAAAATGTATTATATGATGATTAAAAGGATACGAAACAATAATGTAGCAAAGTACATAAGGGCTATTGGCCATCTGGAGTCAAAATTCCTTATTGTTTTTTATATTTCGCACTAATCGCACATACAGTTAAAAATAAAACGACGATGATATCATTTCAATAATGATTGACAAATCTATACTTTTTTTTAGAAGGATATAACTAAAAAACAACTAAAAACATTTTCAATTTCTACAAACTATGAAGTACAATATTGAGGGAGCGTCAACACGAA
Organism: Caligus rogercresseyi; assembly: GCA_013387185.1. Classification (NCBI taxonomy): domain Eukaryota; kingdom Metazoa; phylum Arthropoda; class Copepoda; order Siphonostomatoida; family Caligidae; genus Caligus; species Caligus rogercresseyi. Next base: position 17,964,269 of record CP045896.1, read on the forward strand.
AAGGGGATGGAGATCTTATTATACTTTCTCCAAATAGTTTTATAATTATATAAGAAAAGAATTTAGAAGGGCTTTAAGAATGTATATCCAAGCTGTATTGAGTAATGATTAATTACTATTAATTCGTTATTATATTTATGATCATGTTTAATTGTATAAATATAAAATAGGCGTTGATACTTTTAACTTTTGATATTTACAATGGACTTATTTGAAGGAATAAAATGATTTCATTAAAAAAATCTTGTGAAGTCTATTTTTGTATTTGGAAAAATATTGATTCTTAAAAAGGGTTAAAAAGAAGATGATTGGTCAATGCCTTCTATACAGAGCATCATATATTTAACGTTGAAGAGGATTTGAAGTGATCACCTTAATTGCTTCAGACAAGTCATCCAGCTTAAGACAAAATGTGATTCCTAAAAGCAAA
>CP045896.1:17964798-18091845 GCA_013387185.1 Caligus rogercresseyi
CCTCTCTGCGCCCGAAAATAAGTTGAATATTTGTCATTTAACAAAAAAAAATTGGGATTACTTTTTATTGAAATCATTTTTACAACTTTATAATAACAATAATAATGATATGTCGTATGATCACCTGTAACATTCTTTTTGACCTACTTTTACTGTATTTCAATCCATTTATCTCTATGTATCCATGTAATAATCATTATTGCTAACTTTCCGAGTATATTCGTCATTTAAAGTCATAACTCTAGGTTTATATTTTACCATTATCGTATTGCTTATATTAATGTTATACTTATCTCATACGAATCATAAAAGGCCTATAAATGATAACTAAAGATGCAGTCTTCTTGAGTTTTCTCTTGATTGTATATTAAAATGGAACTCTTTTGGCGAAAAAAAAAACTATTTTTCAAATCACAATCTAAATAATAATTTATTTATTATTAACTTTTGACTATCCCAATAATTGACGTAACCCTTTTCGTACTTGTTTAGCTATAATTAATGTATGTTTAAATTTAAATATAGTAAAGGAGCTCGATAGCTGGTGTGTTGAGGCGTGTTCAACTCCCGTGAGGGGTGGTCATTTTTTGGTCTACCTCATTGATAAGATCATAGGTTCGATAGACTAATTTGAATGCTATTATTCTTATAATATCCTATCGATGCAATCTATCGACCATATAGGCAAAAAATATATAAATATAATATAAATTGCATTCTGGGATGAGAGGTCATTCTTTATGTTGTTTTGGCCCACAGTAGTTCTTCTTCTTATAGAGAGCCCATGGCTCCTCTATTTACTAAATCAGTCCTTGAATTCCCCATATAAGTAAAAAGATTGAAGTCATGTATATATTTTACCAATACAGAATGGAGTAAAGAACTTTTCTACCAGCTACAGATCACAAAAGCCCATTTAAAGGGACAAACACATATTTTTTGCTCTCTCTCTTTTGATCTTTTGATTGAAAAATTGATCTTTTGATATGAGATATACGATTACCATTTGGTAACGCTGTTAGTGTTACCTGGATAGAAAGAAAAAAAGAAGGGAGAGAAGTGAGGCAAAATACTCTCTCCCTTCTTTTTTCTTTCTATCCAGGTAACACTAACAGCCGTTACCAAATGGTAATCGTATATTCTCATATCAAAAGATCAATTTTTGGGGGAGAGTACGTATTTGCTTATATCTCTTAAAGTATAGCGATTTTAGAACACCAAACATATCAAATGAAAGCTTGGTTAACCAGCTTTAATATTTTGGTATACTAAATCATGTCAATTTAATAAGTAGAGAGTTATATGTACATTAAAAAAAGCCTATCTCGCGTACAAAATGACGCATATAATGGATTATGTATGCGTCAGAGACAAAGTAAAATTTTGAGAGGATACCTTGACGCAAATCTAAGAAACACATTATTTTTTTTTTTTTCATAATCGATTTCTTATAGGTCAATACAGGCTCTGAATCATATGATGTAAACTCAGATTGTACTGAATTCTGAATTGATAGAATGCAACCAAGGTCATTTTTGGATTTATCATCTAAAGTTTACTAAACTTAAAAGTACTATTTTACTCTGAAGCGAACAAGTCATCTTCTACAGGCGAGTGAAGTTAATTGATACAAAAAAGCTATGAAATAAGCTAACAATACACTCCATTTCTTGCTTTGTTTTTACTGAAAACTTTGTTTTATTAAAAAACATCAAACATACGTCTGGTAGTAAATTAGATTTCCTTTAAATTAATAATATTATTGAAGTCTGTAACGTCCACCATTTTGAAGAAATTTGCGGAAAACTATATTTTTACTAAATTTTTAAAACTTTGACCTCGTTGCGCGACCTCGTAATGTTGACCGATTTTGTTCAAACTTTGTATGTCGTCTTCTTTTATCACCAAGAAACAGAAATCCACAATGTTGCTAACATTTCAAACATTTGAAAAATAAGAACAACCCTAATATATATATATATTCCCTAATTTATACAGTCGTATCAATAATGCGTAAAATATGTCTTCCGACATTTGTATTAATAATAATAATAATAATACTTATGGATGCCTTCTCTAATAAAAAAATAACCTATCTTCTCCGCAATAGACCTTAGAAGAAATCGTTGCGAGGGCACCATCAGTGAATTTACATATTTTTTGCTTGTGCCCGCTCTGTTGGTGTATGTGTAGCAATAAAAGCCTATTTCAAAAAACCTATTTCTCTTTTACCGTCTCGTATTGTCTCTTCATCCATATATATATATATATGCATGTATTTCAATCCTCACTAAGATTTATAATATAACTTTAAATTCTAATTTGACGATTTTATTGTTCTATATCTTGTATCTAATAGAAATCCCTTTCTCATAAAAAGGTATAATACTCTCTCTCTCTGTGTTTCTTTATACATCTGTATCTCAAAATTGTGTACAACATTCCCGATCTTAATATAATAATCATAAGCCTTATAAAAGTATTATTTGGACAGTTTTATTCATCAATTAATATATATAATCTTTCTTAAATCCTTTTTTTTACTCATCTAAAAGAAATTAAAAAAATACATTATATTATTTAATTTCATTGAGGAAGATAAGAGAAAAAGTATTAAAAATGAATATTAAGAAGTTTTCTACATGTAAACGCATACAGAGTGAATGCTTGTATTATATTATATATATATATAATATATAGTTATATTATATATATATATATATATATATATATATATATATGATGTATGTATGTAAAGAGCGAAGAGAAACATAATAAAAGAAAGCGAATTCTTCGTTTTTCTAATACATAATAAGAAGGAAAAAATATTCATATATTTAGTCAAATGGCATATTATCAAATAAATACTAAATGATATAATCATCATTAGTATTGTGAACTTTTATTATTAAGATGAAAGCCGCTTTGCAACTCTATCGACCTATATCAATAAAGGCACTCTTAAGTATTTGTAATATATATAGGAAATATATATATATAATAAATATATGTACATACAATAATATAATATGGTAAGCGTTCTTTTTATACAAAAAAAGAAGTTGCAGAGGCAAGGCGTGCGCGTACCTTCCCCCTCCTTCTTTTCGCTGGCCGGGAATGATATCTTCCAGAAAAGATTTTAAGTTTTTTTTTATTATTTACTATTATTAGCAAAAATATTCCGTGGGGTTCCCTGTGTTATATATATATATATACATATATTTGTGTATAAGAGTGTCTTAGAAATGTGATTGCATTAGAAATTATTTCATTATATAATCCTTTAATAGTCTTATTTATTTTGTGGCAGAGTATTTTTGATAATGGATCCCAACGTTTTTCAGTGAGTTTTGTATTCTCTGTAATGGAAGTGATGAAGGTGTGCTGATATGCTTGCTGTTTTTCTTATAGTTTGTGGGGCCCCTCCTGCGGGACGCATGCCTCCTATACATTTTACAAGGCCATCAAGTATAAGGATAAGGCTGGAAGGCTCGGATACTTTCATTGGGGGAGTTCTTCTTTGTCAAAATTTGGTCCAATTCTGACATTGTGGCTGTGGGAGAGCTTCAGCTCATTGGGAGGATAAGGCAGCTGGGCAGAGTCTCTCCAGCTTAAGGCTATACTTTCTGCCGGAGTATACACCCGAGGGACGCCTTCATACGCATGGAGAGGTAAGAAAACAAACCAAAGAAGAGACATCAGACAGAGATACTATCAACACAAGGAGAGAGACATGAACAAATAAAATACCTTATAAAAACATGGAACAACCGAGCAAGAACTAGAAGAAGAAGAATGCTGAAAGACTAACGGAGAAAGAGTAATTACTTATATCTACGGTTGAAAGTCGATCATATATATATATATACTTTTTGTAGGACCTCTCTTAAAGTAGTTAAAACGATTCCTTTTCATACATCTAGTAAGAGGCATGAGGATTAATAATGTACATTCTTCTATATATGTATTATGTGCTCAGACGCATATAGAGGTGTATATAGATAACTTGTTGGGAGTCGCTTTGCATTGGGCAAGACGTGCATATATATATATATATATATATACATACATTTTTTTTACAGAAGCAAACCTCAACAGTCTCCATTTTGAATTGATTGTTTGAATCCTTTTACATATGTTAAAAGAGGCAGTAAGCCCTTTCTATACTTTGAACGTCATATTGTTTTTTCATGTATTATTAGAGGCAGAGAGAAATCGCCGAGTGATTGAAGTTGCATTTAAGAAAAGACGCATTTAAGTTGATATGCTTCTAGACGCATTACGATGCCTCAGCTACAACTATGCAAAGACGTCAATGAAACAATTTCCTCTTTACTATGATATCCATCAAGATACATAAATATTGCATTTTGGAGTCAGATTTATGGATGCAATGGTGTGCAATATAACATCACATTAGAAAATACATCCATCAAGAAGCAAATAAAAAACTCAATTTTAGCGTCAGATTAAAGAATGCAAAGGAGCCCATTGTATACTCATCAAAACAATTTAAAAAAACTCAATTTGCGAGTCAGATAAAGAATACAACGACTCAGAATGTAACAAGTATCTCTGTAATACACCTATCAATAAGCAAGACTGCTAGACATTTTGGAATAAGTTCCAATAAGCGTGTTGTGTCTTGGCAAATAAAAGTTTTAACCCCTTATCATGGTTAAAAACAAGTCCACCACATTCCTTAAATGAATATGCTGTTGTATCCAGCCATGGACGCATACATTAAAAAAATATCCTCCTTCATTTTGGAGTTATTTAATACAAGGAATAATAATAACTCATTATGCAGTCTTATTCTACAATAATTTGAGACTACTCCTTCTCATGATGAGAGGCGAGAAGAACATTCAGGGAGACAAGCTCGACAACAACATACAACAACGACTGTAACGTACATTTGCCCATAGAAGGTAGAAAGATGTATATGCTTCATGTATATACAATAATAACATATCTGGTCAAAGAGGCAGGGAAGAAATAGAAATAATAAGTCCAATACAATAATATAAATACTACACGCAAGAGAAGGAAGAATAGAAGGGATAGCCCCACATCGAGCATAGACTATATTAAGTCTCTCATAGATCCCTTATTTGAAATCCTAGGCCAATTATATTTTGCCCCAATATTTTTTAATAACCTCATACAAAATTGGGTCATTTTTGACATTCACAGGCCTCATACTTGGCCTTCCACGACCTCTAATAATTTTATATTCGCCCCTACGCTCACTACGGGGCTAAACACCTTCCCTCCTCATACCACCTCATTCACTCTCTGCGTGTTTCTCTCCGTCAGCGTTTAATGGAGCGCCAGAAGAGCCTGCCTCCTGCCTTCTTCAGTGCACTTTTTTTTTCTCTATAAGCCGTCCTCATAAATTAAATAAATACTCTCTCTCTATATATATATACACTGTGCATTTATACTATAAATATTTCCTATTATTTTTTCGTCAATGGATTTTAACAAATTTGTATATAACATTTTATGTATATAATACATATAAAGGAAGTCGTCATATAGAGGGGGTGTTTATTGTAAATGCACGCTATAATACTGTAGAGGGATGTTTTTCATTCTGGCATATAGTATTATATTCCCTAGTTCTCCCTTGAAAAATATACATAGTTATTTGAAAAGGAAGGGAAAAGAAATGTAATGTCTTTTATTATGAGAAGTGTTGCTCCATAATAACGATGAAAAGAATGTTAGAAGGACAAATAGACGGAAAGAGAGAGCGAATATAATATAGGGTTATTATTGTGTGTGTGTGTGTGTAGAGAGGTACATAGATAAAGGAAGGAACGCTGATAGAGAAATGTAGAGAAAAAAAGAATATTCCTCCCTTTTCTTTCTTTTTTTTTTTCATAAGGTACGCTGCAGCGTTTTTTTTTCTTCTTTTGTCTCTGTTTTTCTCTCTTTCTCAGTTGATTTCTGCTTGTGTCTGTGTGTTTGTGCGTGTTTGTTATTATTGTTTTGAATTTGGTATCCCTTTTCCTCTAGGATGAAGTGGTAGCAGTCTCTGAAAAGTCTGTTCTTCGCGTCGTGGACCTCTTGGACTGGATCGCTGTTCCCTGTGAAGTCGTCTGGGATCGTGGGCTGAGCGGTGTTCATCATCCAGACGGGTCAGCCTTGTCTCTAGGAGAGCATTCACTCTATCCAGAGTTCTTAGAAGACGTTCGACAAGAAAAGGTGTCCATTGGTAAGAAATGGCCATGTTTTGATCCTATTCACCCTTCTTGATCTCTCTCTCGCTCTCTCTCTCTCTAGGTGACACGCAGTCTCCTGAGGACTTGGCTGTGATTATCTTGAGCCTCTCTCAGTACGCTCGCTACCGATCCGTCCCTCAAGCGGATCTCCGGTGCGGAGAAGGATTGGATCTCTCACTCACTGGTTCTTGCACTTGGGGGATTTACGGCACCCACGAAAAATACATTCGTTCTCTTTTGTCGGGAGCACTTTGACTACCCGGAGTTGGAAGAGCATCCTTACCTCTGCAATCACTTGGGTAAGTAAAGAAGGAACTCCCTTCGACGAGATCAACTCACAAAGAGAGACTTTACAGTCAGGAATGGAGCATACAAACTACATATTAGACTCTAGATGTATTCATATAGACCAAGTTCGGAAGAACATTTCCATTCATTATTAGCTCCTTCCTTTGTCTCACTTTGTATCAAATGAAGAAAGGTCATATCGGAGAATCACACATCCATTCATAGATTCAACAATGAGACAACTCACAATTATCATTCAGGAAAGGAATGCTCTTCTCTAATTGCATTTGATTGAAGTAGCACTGCTCTATTACTTCAAAATCAACAGAACACATTCCGATCAAACCTCTTCAATATGTATATATCTTAATGAATGTAGACATAGATAGAAGGTGGCCTAACTCCAGGTCGAATGATTAATTTGTTGATATTAAGAGTGTAATATTCAAACATATAAGAAATGCAATATAAAATAAAAATGTGCACATTTTAGGCGACAGGCTGCAAAGACAACATGTTAAATTAGTGTCAGATGCATATATCAATAATTTATTTGAATTATAGTTACCTCGTTTTCAATATATACCTCAATAATAATATAAGTTATCTTGCTTTTTTTCTTTCAGCTCCTAAACTAAAAGGTCGTCCCCGCAAGAAAAAGTATCATTTGAAGCGACCGGGATCTCCAGAATCGGAATCTGCGAGCTCAGAGTCCTCCCTGAGTTTATCTTCCTCCAAGGCCGAAAGTCAACGCAATTCCCCGCTTCATCCAAAATACCCTCAAAAGGATCTCATCCTTATACTAAGCCAAAAGAAGTCCAGGGAAGAACTTGATTTTCTGCGGAGGCTCACTCGGTTTATGGACAAACGCTCCACGCCAATTGAGCGACCGCCCATGCTAGGATTTAAACAAAGTAAGAATCCGGCACTTGCTAGCATCTATATCATAGAGAGCTTATTGGAGAACAATACTAACATCGAAGAAGAGCCTTCTATAAACGTCAAGGTTTCTAACACATGAACTAAAATTTCACTTAGACTACGAAAGGACCCTAAAATTAACTATTACAATAGTAAAGTTTTTACTCCTACAAAATAACGTATATTTTGATTATTTCTGTATGAACAGCCTTCAGCTTCTTCCCTCTTTTTTGTAGTAGTTAAGCACATATTTATATCTACGAGATGACATTGCATGATTTATTCAATGGAATTCTTTTAAAGTAGTTCAATATAGAGAGAATATATAAACATATAACTACTGAAAGATGTCCTAATAAAATACCAAATGAAGAGGAAGGTGATCTTTTTATGGTTGAGAGGATTTAAACACGATTAAATTGTGTCCTTTTTATCACTTCAAATCATTTAATAATTATGGTTTGGACTCCCTTGGGAGAGTAAAAGGAAAAATAAGAGTCAATATGTTATGATCCTTGACTAATAAATCACTTCAGCGAAGGCTCATGATTATTTTATAGTTTGATTGCTTCTATATGAGATCCACTTTTATGATATGTTAATAAATAAATTGTTAAATAGCTGGGAAAGAATTCACGGTCAATTCAATGAATTCTTTGTTCAATTGTTACATTTGTGGCCTTGTATATGAATATTTAAATATATGTCGTCAAATTGAATCAATTCATAATAGTATTTTTAATATAAGACCTCAATTATATGTCTCAATGTTTTAATTCGTTTCCTTAGTTGACCGGCTATTTTATTCGGAATGTATTAAATCGTCCACGCAACTTCAAGTTTAGGATCTCTTATGTTAAAAAATTACTCCAAATATCCTTTTTTCGACTATAAATGTATTTATTAACACTTCTTTTTTTTGTGTATGTTACTTCCAGTTGACTTGCATTTGTTTTTTCGAAAAAGTGAGCAAGTTGGGAGGCTATGAGGCGTGCATGTCCAAGAAGCTTTGGAAGGCCGTGTATGATGATATAGGCGGGAATCCACAGAACACAAGTGCTGCAACCTGTACCAGAAGACACTACGAAAAGTAAGAAGAAAACAATAAGGAATATGCTCCTCTTCTTCTTGAAGAAAAAGAGAAGAAGGAAAAACTCTACCTGTCTTCTTACATTCTTACTTCCATTCCTCCTCTTCTTCTTTTTTCCTTCTTCAAGTAGAATGAGCTTTCAAACTGTCTTCCCACCACCACCACCGTAACAGAGTTGCTGCTCCTTTAGCTATGGCTCAAATTCCACAAACTTTGCCACCATTCACCCCTACTAAATGGCTCCCATTCCAATTTCGCTACTTTCTCTTTTTCTCTCCATAGATTTTTGTTACCTTACGAACAGTACCTGAAGGGCCAAGAAGAAGAGGAACAGAAAATGTCACTCAGTTCCAAGCCTGATCCAGTCCCAGAGGAAGAGGAGGAATCCTCTGAAGAAAACACGAGGGTAAGAACTTTTATACTTTTTAGTATCGTGTATGTAGTAGCTCTGGAGGCTACTCAATCCATGCCGTTCATCATTTAAAATGCTCTCGTAAAATCCCATTGATAACTTCTTTTTAAGGATATTTATAACGCCTCAAGCGACTGAAATTGACTCATCGGCATTTTATGTAATCACGCCGCCGCTTTCTTTGAAAAACAGCACGTGTTTCTAGATAGCCAGTTATAATATTAAATGTGAACAGAAGTACAGAAGCTGGCTTGACACGACTCTTACTTATGTCCTTGACGTTTAAAAAAGCCCCTTTATATATTTATGTGCCGAGCAATTCGAAAAAAACAATCCTTACAATAAAGTAAATACTTTACCACCCCATTATTTTCTCTCATCTCCAAATAGGAAGCGTCTTCTCCCTCTGCTCTCACAGAGCCTAAGACATTGGCTGAGCCCATTGAGGATGATCAACCCAACAATGTTCTCCCTCAAGAACAAGAAGAAGATGAACAAAGGGAGGAAACCTCTAAGGCGGAAGAACCTGAAGATCCATTCACTATGTCCTCAAATGGAGGGGAAGAGCAGCAGTCCCTTGAGGAAGAACAGAGCTGTGCTGAGGAGGACGGTTCCGTTCCCAAGGAGAAGATGATGGAGGAAGATGATAATGCGGAACAAGCAGAAGAGCAGCTGCAGGAGCAGCCCTCCTCGCCCTCGCAGAAGGACTCTGAAATCATTCCAGACGTCACCATCACCAAACAGCCGCAACCCAAAGCACCTTCCTCTCCACACATCGCATCTCAGCAACAGCGAAGTGTAAGAGAACCTATATTATACATATATATTTGAGTGGTAATAGTCAAAAAGCAATATATATCCGATAAAAAATGCACCGACCTATAACTAATAACTAAATTTAAGTCTGAATTAAAATATTATATATTTATCTTCTTGAAACCTAATGATCCATTTGTTCGACCCTTTTTTGTCTTGTTCTCCAAACCTCCTCACAACTCTCATCCTCTCTTTCAGTCCGAGTCTCCGAAGGCCGCCTCTTCCCCACAGCTCCAGTTGGACCCGAGGGGAAAACGCCTTCAGATCGACGACTTGATCATCATTCCCAACAACCTCAGTGTGGGCGCACCAGAGGGAGGCGGTAGCGCTCTTCAAAACCTCGCCAAAATAGCTAGTCGCTACCAGAACCAAGGAGGAGGAGAAGGAAGATGCCTCAAGAGCAGTCCACAGAGGAGCCCTGTCTCAAAAGACCCAAAATCTCCTCGGAAGAGAGTCCTTTCGCTTCAAACGGAAGCAAGGCAAGACGGCAGCTCCTGCTCTTCCTGTTGGACTCAACAACCCTCTCTTCTCCATGATTCCTCCAGGCATGCTCCCAGGAGCTTCATCTTCCTCCTGGATCCCACCTAAGACATCATCCTCTCCATCCAAAAATAACAATAATAGTAGTAGTAGTAGTAGTGTTGTCAGTGGTGCCACTAGCAATAGCAACACTGCTGCAGGCCTCTTCTCCTCCTTTCCTGGGCTTGCAGACGCCATGAAGCTGGGTGCAGACGGATACCATCTCCTCCAGTTCTACGAGAATCAAATGAAGACTGCCCTTGCCGCCAGGGGACCCCCAACGCCCCCCGGAAACACTCTTCGCACTCTACGAAAAAGAACTCAAAACCGCACAGCAGAGCCTCAAGCTCTCCAATGGAAGCAGTAGCAGCAGCATTAAAAGTAACGAGAGCCTCAAAGCATCATCATCCGTCCCGCCTGCTCCTCCTCCTGTTGTTACACCCTCTTCCTCCCCATCCCCTTCTCCGGTTCCTAAAGACGTACGAAACAAGGTCTGCAAGCCGCCGCCAGAGACCAAACGCCCCCCAAGCCTACTACAAACGCCCTGCGCATTCCTACAAACCAGCCACATCTACAGCAACCCACTCTCGGAGCTCACTCAAGTGCGAGAGGCCGCTGCAAAGAGCACAGGCCCCCAGCTCGGAGGACTTGACCTCAGCAAGGGAAATCTACTTAAGGCAGAGCAAAGGAGCCTCATGGACCTATCCAAGAGGGGGGGAGGAGAGCCCAAAGCCAATCCATTCTCTGCGGAGGCACTGCTCAGCAAGCCCGCCAAACACCCTGACCTGGCCAAAGTCTCTCCCTCCCTCTCAGTAAGGAGCGGGCTCACCATGTCCCCCGAGCACCACCACCATCACCACCTCCCCCCAGCATCATCTCCACACTCACCCTCACCCTATCGAAAACAGGCCAGCAACACGTCTGCCTCATCAACCTCCCCATCACTTTCCTCCAAGTCACGATACCCCCCAGAGGCGGCAAACAAACGCAGCAGCCCTGGCACACACCCGTTGGAACGAGTCGAGGAAGCCCTGCAGCCTCAGGGAAGCCCGCCATTCCCGTTAGCCCCGTCGTCAGAGAAAGCAAAAGCAAACAGCTGAGCAACATGACTTTGCTTCATCACTTATGGGCTGGCCAACTCCTTCAGCAGCAGCAGTAGTGGTAACAGTGGGGGAGGAGGAGGAGGAGGAATCCCTGGACTCTCTTCACCCCAGGTGAACCCCTACCTGGCCTTATGGCCTCTGCCGCCGGAGCACCGCCTCCAAAGAGCCCTGTCAATCATCATCCTCCTCCTCCACACTCCTCTGCGAGCAATCCCTTCCCACATCATCTCATGGACCCCGCAACTCTGCATACTATGCAGCACTTTACAGCCAGCAAATGTTCGGGCTGAGCCCCTTTGCGGCCGCACCCAACGCAGCATCATCATCATCCTCCTCCCTTAGACCCTCCTTTCATCATCCACCTTCCTCAAGCGCATCAAGTGCACCACCAAGCCAGCAGCAGCAGCCTTCAGCCTCCTCTGGCCTGGACCACTTACAAGCCTCAGCCCTACAGGCCATGATGGCTCGCAGCGCCGCAGCCGCCCACCCATACAGCTACGCAGGCCTTGCCACTGAGGAGCAGGGGCCTTCCTTGGACTACACCCCAATCATCCACATCATCCCTCACGAAAAGATACTTAAAAAACATGATTATTTTATTACTGTCTCTCTTACTATGTTGTTGAGTGTGATAACTGTCCTCCTCCTCCTCCTGTCTATCTTTCTATTACTATTATTATGTACTTCATATCCTACTCGTCTTATTTAAATTATATATATTTCTCATTAAATATATAGATTACTACTACTACTACTATAATAATAATAATAATATATTTAATAATTCAGTCAACCATTTTTGGAATTATTTGCTCGAATAACCGCTATGTATGCTGCAATGGTTTGAATCATGGATGCAAAAATTAATAGCTTTCCTTTCATAAATTTGTTCGTGGTCTTTATTTGGAAAAAATGATTGAGGGGAGAAAATGAAGGTCTTTAAAGAAGGAAATCATTCATGAGTATTTGAAATAAATGTTATAATTGTTGTGGCAAAAAAAAGTTGTTAGTTTGAATATTAAATACGTAGAACACGATATTTTACCGCCCTTTTATCCGTCTCCATCTTTCATCCTATGTGAATTCCTCTCAATTCTCATGAAATAATATTTCATATTTATTCGTCCTTTTTTCAGCATATTTAGCAGTGTTTTGATCCAGATTTTCGGGCTTAAAAAGTTTTTTAAACTCCAGATTTGCCCAGCCCTAGTAATTTTAAAATAGGTCCACTTGTTTGAAAATTTCTGGGGCCTATTGATGTATTTTTTAACTAGTAATTTCTTATATCTAGATATGAACAATTACATAGTTTCTAAATGCAATAAATGACTGTGATTAAGACTCATTTTATATCATATAAGTGGTCAATAATGCTTGACTATCATGTCGAATTTCTCCTTTTTGTCTATAATTTATATCATTTTTCTTTGGATTGCATTAATAATGATTCCCATTGCTTCAAAATGTAATTGACGGAATTACATTTCTTTTTTAGAAATGTAAGAGGTTGAAGGTAGTCATTATTCCTCCTTTTCCCGTCTCCCTCTTGGTACCAGAGGGGTTGATGGGCCGCGACTGCATATCCGAGTAAGGATATTGACCCATAGAGCACAGAGCAGACTCCCCAATAATGAGAGAGAGCAGAGACACCACTAGAAAGGAGGAGATGAGGTGATGATGATAGAGAAGATAGCGAAGCCCCCAAAGCCTTGGATGAACCCGGAGGACCCCCGAGGAAACGTCCAGACTTCGGCTCAGAAGAGAGACCCGTGGATGACTCGCCTCCATTCGGCCAGGAAGTTTCTCAAGGAAGAGCACGCTCACCGTGCTTACCTCTTCGCCGAATATTCCAAGCATGTAAAAGGGTAGAAAGATAGTTGATTCCAAGGAGCGGAGAGTTTGGGATTTGTAGGGGAAAAGAGCTCCGCGACACAGTGGATCCTCTTCGTCCTTGCTCAGGTTTAGACAGCACATAAACATTCCGTGTCGGAGGTTGCCCTCTGAGGGTGGCATTCGGAGTTCGAGGGAGATGCTGTAGTCCCCGCCGCTGAGAGAGGACACGTATTCCCCGAAGGAGGGGAGGGGATCGGAATAGAGTATGCTACATCGACGGGACTCATCATTGTTACAAGGAGTAAAGCTGAACCTATGATAAATGAGTATATTTTAATTCTGTCTAGCAATCGCTGCTATTTCTCTATTAAAATTCCTTATTAATATCCATAATGCAAACAAATCCTTAAAAGGTATTACAAAAAATATTTTTAAACTAAAGAAGTTCACAGTTTGACAGATATATTCTTTTTTCTACTTTTTTTAAATATAAAATGTTTATCTACGAAACAAAAAAAAAAAAAAATTAATTAAACATCAAAATTATTTGTATGTCCGGCTACTAGTTCCCTTTTAATGACATTGATGACGGTCCTCATCTTCTTCATAAATAATAATGATCAACCTTCCCCCTTAGGTTTTTTCACGATTACATGAGAGTAAATGCAAACGACTTTTTTTAACGTTTGCTTATCAATGTCAATTCTAAAAAACTATTATGATTTAATTTAAATATATAATTATGCTTATATATAACACTGAATTACTATAATCCCATTATGGAAAATGTAAATAAATATAGACAATTGTACGTCTGAAGATGAACCTCATAAAAATATTATTGAAGTCGATTATTGTAGTACTAATTAGTGGAAAAATATGCAGATTACATCATAACATATTATATCAATGACTGTGCTTTAAATTTGCGACCAATCCTCCAGAAAAAAACCCGAACCTTTAGCAAAGAACCACCGCAATTAGTGTTGTCGTAAGATATATAGGCTTTGGAGATCGCCTAACTGAGTACACTAGTGAATATTAATATATGAACTGTTTTATTACCTCTGCCGAAGGAGGTATTGTTTTCACTGGCGTTGGTTTGTTTGTCAGCAGGATAACTCAAAAAGTGCGGAACGGATTCGGATGAAACTTTGTGGAGTTGTTGGAAATGCCAAAAGGAACAAGTGATTAAATTGGGCATCTCTGAGTGCTTCTTTAGATGCAAAATGAGCTAAATACTAATAAATATTTCAAGGTAGCCTACTCTGCCAATAGATGTCGCTGTGCTGTGCTCTCATAGAGGAGAGCACAGCACAGCGACATCTATTGGCAAATGGCAAAAAGACCAAGTGATTCATTTGGTGGGGATCGGCGGAGGTTTGTACTCTCTGAGTCCTCTAGTTCTAATTGCAATTGACAACACAATCCTTTGAAAGAGCTAGAAGCTGCATTACATATTTTAATTAAAACAAATAGTGTTTATTTATCAACTCTTTATCAGGGCAGTTAAGCAAACCAAACATGGTTAAAGTTATATGAAAAACACTTTTGTTTAATACATCGGAAACATATAAACCCACAGGAGGGGGGGGGGCAAGATCTCGTATTTTACCAGGAGAACAGGGCAAATCAGACCACAATATCGGTAGAATGTTACCTCTAAAGCTTGCTTTACAGAGTTGGATACCTCGATGGCAGTTTATTTAAGAAGAGAGATTAGTAGTTCATTCGATTTTTTTTTTGTATTTATATTTAAATTGGCACTCGGATTGAAGTAAATTTCTTCTATGATAACTTTCTAAAACCAGCCATGATGACAAAATATATTTATTGTGTATATTACAATAAACGATAATAATTTGCAAAATACAACATGCAATATGTACAAGATATCGATGATAGTAATAGTAACTTGCGATAATATTAGCGATTATTTGCTAAAACATTTTTCTTAGAGGCTGGGGGCTTACCATCCATTAGACAAACGAATCGTTCCTCATTTACAAGGACGAGTGATAAGTGATGAACAAAACTATAAAGAAACTTTGCCATAAATATTAAAAAAACTCCATAAGAATTATCGTTTATTGCCCGTTTGATCGCACACAGTTAACACAGATACATTTTTTACTGTTAGCTAATGGTATCCAAGTTTATTACAGATATATATTCATTTCAGTTCCGGTAACAAACATTACTTAATGATAGGTAAGTCCCTGCTTTTTGTATATTAAAGCTATTCGCATCCATTCAAATATATCGTGATAAGCTCCAAAGCAACAAATAATTTCATAACTTTCCCAATTTAATAAAATGTAGTGGATTCTTAAGATCACCATAAGCATTTAAAACAAGTTTGTCTAAATATATGTAACATCTAGATAAAAGATGATGGCAACTTATTAGAAATCCACAGCTTTTTAAAGATTTAAAATACACGCAAGTAAAACTATATGCATTAAAATAACTTAAAAACGTAAAAATGCACAATATTATAATCTTTTGATTAAAAAATGAACATACTAATTTCAAAACACAAATACATTAATTAAAGTAAATTGCTTGAATGTGGTATAAACAATAAAAATAGAATTATCATCCAATAACATCGTTTTAATATTTTAAAGATATTCTTAAAAAATATATGGCTTAGAAAAACTATTGGAAGTTGGGCCATAACTTCTGTGTATTTACTAAATACACAAAAAATACGGGCTTACTAAATACTATTAGTAAGCCCGTATTTTTTTATATGAAACCTTTACAAGTATGTAAAAATAGTTGGAATAGAAAGTTTTTAAGTGTCCGACAAACATATTTTATAAAAAATATATGAAACTTATGAGTCAATGAAAAAGTACATCCTTAATATCCATATAATTTTCTGTTCATTAAAGAGAAACTCTTTCTCTGGTATTGGAAGCACATTCTTGTGGTGTCACTTACTTCAGTTCGAAGTCCTTGAGGTGGAGGCCCATGTAGAAGTAATAGAAGGATCCATAGATCATGAGGGCCATCCACACCACACTGGCAGTCAGAAGGAACCCGCTAAAGCAATATAATAGATATTTCTCAATAATTATTAGGCTTCATTGAAATAACAAGGAGTTTTCCTCAAGACATTACCAATGGCATTAAGAATAACACTCCTGGCTCGAAAGAAGAAGGATATGAGCCATGTCCGGGGAGGACTCAAATGCTCTGGGATCATTTTATCCTCCAACTCAGGAGAGCCGGGAAATCCTGAGGGCTTAATTGATGTGAATGGAAAGCATTACGTAATGTGGAAGGAAAATAAACATGAGAAAGGACGAGGCTCTGTGATGTGAGTTAGTTGTATTGTTGCGTTATTTATTAATGAAACCTTAAACTGGTAAAAACTATTCGGGATCAAGCATAGATATAGAGATATAGAGAGCTTATTGGACTCGTCATCGAAATATGTCATTGTGTCAAGAATATAGCTGAACCATAGAAGACTAAACATTTTTGCGTCAAAATTAAACATTTTGGTTAAAAATTAAACATATTTGTTTCAGAAAAAATATTATTATATGTGATTTTGATGTGCTCAAAAATAAATATTTATGTAAATAATTCATATATTTCTTAAATCAAATATAATATTCTCAATCAAAATACAGAATTAAATAATTAAATTACCTTTTACAAAACTTAAAATTATGAATCTTATAAATAAATGTCATGAAAGAAAATATACATTTTAAAACTAGAAACTTCAACTTTTGAATAATATTTTATTAGATGGTTTCATATCTTTAAAAATAAAGTACAAATACGTTATCATGGATCTTTAAAAAATGACAAAATACATTTGAGTTTTGATACTTCAAATACAATCATTCGTACACATTCAATCATTTATAACCAACGAATAGAACATATTGGATTATATAGCATTTGAATCCAACAACAATTTAAATTCCGTTAATTATATATTTTGCTATTTCAATTGTATATTTGTTGTATTTTTCGAATTGAGAAAAAAAAATCGGGGGAAGAAAAATGATTATTTTGACACGCAACCTACTCATCATTATTTCTGAAGGAGGATTTTTTTAAAATTTCTCTGGTTCTTTTTTATAAGGTTAAATATTTTTCCCTTACCGACAATTCGTTGAAATCAGCGTCCGAATAAATTTACTAACATCCGTCGTCTGCATAAATTAAATCATATATCCTATTTTCTTGACTTTATGGTTCCCTCCTTCACTCTCTCTATGGTCACTCATAGACCATTACTCATTACTTTATTGTTATAAAACTTATGATACTTTTACTTAAAACTGATGTAAATAAATAAGTAAATAAAAGCTACACACAAGCAGACAAGCAATAGATATAAAAAGAGAGACACGAATAATGATTTAGATCAAGTATGTATATTGAAATACAGGGTATAGCCATAAAGTCAAGAGGGATGACTTTCGCTTGCCGGCGATTTTTTATGTCGTCATAATGGCAAGCGAATAATATCTTAAAATGTTATTCATCCCGCTTACGTCATCAAAAACTATCGCTGCAATATATTTTTGATACGTCACAAATAATAATCAGATTAATGACGTTTCACTATCCATGAAAATATAAAATAAACGTAATTGCTATTTTATGTAAATACCTTGCCGAAATATATATCAAATGAGGTCATTAAGATAAACTTTAGAAGTGTTTTTTTATAAAACCCATAGGTGAGTATCAAATATTGCTTCGCTGACCAATTTGTCCCATTGGAATTAAAATAATTTACAAAATAATAAATTAACTTTATTTCTTTAAAATTTAGATTGCACCATTTTAATGAATTATATCAATGTTTAAGGGTCATAACTATCCTATTCTATTGTTTTTAATGTCAGGGTAAATATATGATGTATTTAAAATCATCTTCCCTTTCTATTCAACAACACATTATCTTTCAAAATCTTTTGATTTCTTTAATGCAGTATTTTCCTTTTTTTTTCCGTGGTACCATAATGAAGAGGCAATATGTTTTATTATAATTATATTCAATGGATCAGCAACATTTGAAAAACACTAAGATATTCTACAACGACTATTCATTTAAATTATCTTATAAGAAAAAAAGATAAATTCAAAGCTAGGGAGTGCATTAACTAAATTTTCGCTGAATAATTTTGAGGGCTCAGGGAATGTTTTAGTGATGCTGGTGGATACTCCCTTAAAATTCATTATGACCATCTTTATTTATTCACAAAATGTTTTTTGCAATATAAAAAATGGCCATGTTATATTTGGAACAAATTATCCAAATTCGACTTTTAGTTGTTCATATGTGTTCTTGGCCCTTTGGTTATTCCCAGATTTTTTCCCCATGAGTCTAGTTTATGAAGATAAACATTTTTCCAAGATTCTTCATAATAGCATGTCAGATTTGGACAAAAGGACTCTGGGTTGCTAAGAACCATTTTTGAGGCAGTGATTGTCCCCATATATATATATATATATATATATATATATATTATATTGATTGTATATCGCTCATCTATTATGCGCTATATGCTTTACTATACATTTTGATCAACTTTTCTATAGATAGCTTGAGATGCCAAGGAAATATTAAGTCATCTGCAAAGCTCTGGAAAATTCTAGACAATAGGATCTGCTAGTTTTTTATAAATATATATTTCATAAGAGGAGGGCAATACGGAATCAAAAGCAAATCTACAAAATATTAGACACGGCTGAAAAAACTTAATTCTAAAACAAATTAACAATAAGAGTAGTTTATCCTATAAACGATAAGTTTGTGAAAATAAGTTTCGAAAAGTAAATTGGAAAAATATTCTTTTGAAACAGAAAAATGACGAAGGTTTTTTTCTTGGGCTAATGGAGCTTTCTAAATTTCCTAAAATATCTATTTTTAAAGGATTAAGAGTATAATTTGTTTTAAATACAGGTAAGATATTTATAAAATATGGATTTGTACATTAAGAACACATTTGTATAAACATTACAGCAGGCTAATTATAGCCGAAATAATCGTTGCCGAAAGGAATTTTCGACAAGTTGAATAAAAGTTCAAGGTTATTAATTGCAATAAAACCACTAATTATCATGTAAATGATCTATACATTTTATTCATGAATTTAAATGAATAAGTGCTAAACACATTATTCTTCATTAAAAATATACTTATTGGTCGTAATAGATATATTGTCCATTCAAGAGCATGTTTAATAAGTGTAAGTTGCATTATTTATCTTAATTCTTGTGTACTCGAATACAATTATATTTCCTATCTGTAGCAATAAATACCTTTGTAATTTGTCTTTTTTATCTTTATGCATGGAATACTATAACAACCTGGAATAGGAACTCCCTCCTTTATATTTGACAGTTCAACTACCTTCGTAAAAAAAGAAAAGGGAGTTCCTATTCGAGGTTATGGTATTCCCTGATTTAGGGTATGTCGATGATTGGGAAGCCTAAAGAACCAAAGCTATCCTCTACCATTCATCGTTTGATTTCATGCATTCCCAAACCCTTGAGGGGAAACAACATTATATACTCATCCAGATATTAGGAAGAATTGGCCGAAGAAAAAATGAACTAGGAAAAATGGACCAGGAAAAAATGAACTAGGAAAAAATGGACCAAGAAGAAATAGACCAAGGTAGGAAAGGAAATGATGACTCATGGAATAAATGGACCAAATACATAAGTAGGCACGTATTTGAGTGAAATATATTAAGTATTGTACAAATACTATTTCTCATATAAACTAAGTAAATATTGGCATAAAATGATTTAATTTATGTAATTTCAGATAAATACTCTCTTTTTTATGTCAACTGTAGTTCAAAATCACCTAAATTATTGTAAATAATACGAATTGTCTGAAATAACGAACTTACCAATTTTAGAAGATCTCAAAAAGTAAATACATAAAGAAGAAGAAATATATGCCTAATTTCGGACACGATTGTTGTAAATATTTGTATTTATAATTGATCTCAACTTTTTCAAACTTATTTTCAACTTATATTTCATATTTTTCAATAAACAAAACTGTTTTAGCAAAATACTATTATTTGTTTTTAATAGTAAATACATGAAAGAGCGAGAATAGGTGCAAACCCATGTTGAAAGAAAAGTAGAATTGATAATAAAAAAACATAGTTGGCATTATTATATGAAACATCATTCGTTGAATTGACGTAGTGAATAATGAGAGCATTATCAACGATGAAAGTTAAATATTATAATAAAAACCATCCTTGACGACTAACAGATCCTCAATGTCTCTAAAACGGCCACAAAGAAAGAATATTATGATTGTTCCCTCTAATAAAAGTATGTTTATTGAGGAGGTTGTTAGAACTTCTAGTAAATATATATATATATATATATATATCAGGCTTGTGAACGGAACGCAAAATTGAACGGCGTTCAGCTGAACGCACGTTCAATGAACGGAACGCTGAACGGAACGCAACTTTTTTTTTGAACGCTGAACGTTGAACGCAAAAAAAGTGTTTTGCGTTCAGCGTTCAATTATTCCAAACTTTTCTTTGACTTTTTTTGGAAATTCTTTTCTAAAAAAAAAAACGTCATCACTACGCAGTACTTTTTTTGGAAATTCTTTTTTAAATTTTTGAACGCTGAACGCTAACGGAACGCTGAACGCAAAAACATTGAACGGAACGCTAATTTTTTTTTAACGCTGAACGGAACGCTGAACGCAAAAAAAGCTGAACGCTCACAAGCCTGATATATATATATATATATATATATATATAATAGACAAGGATATTTCAACTCGCATCCACAAATATTCCTATATGGGGAATGGTGTGTATGAATGTAAGGCTATAACCAACTGCGTGCATTAGAGACTAAGAAGGAAAACGGTGGGGAAGTGACCAAGTCTTGCATTTGCCCTATATCGATTTTACATCATCATCTTTTTCTTTCTTCTTCTTCCCTTCATGGATCGATTATTCTTTTAGTCTCGAACGCCATGATTCATCTACTGTGTGTGTGCTTTCAGACACTATAAGGAACTTCTGTTTCTCCTGCATGTCGGACTTTAAATATTCTATGGATAAAAGGGAGACGCTTTGAGCAGGACTTTTTTATATCAGAGGAAGGGCAAAATGGTATATAAATTTAAGATATCTATAAAAGCAATCCCTAAGGGTTTTATATTACGAAATTATATATTATTTTAATCCTATTGCAAATATCAGCTGACAGACTGTTTATTGAAGTAGGTTTATAAAAGGAGAAATAATCAAACCCACAGAAGCTGGTTATAAATCATCAAGATCTAAATATGAATACCTTCTATATACAGAGATGGATGGATCGTAAGCTCATGCTTTCATGCCAGAAAGAACAAACATTAGGTAGGTATTCATTTTATAACCCCTTTAAAATACTAACTGAACAAACTTATATAATATATATATATATATATATATATTATAAATTGGGGGTGACATACACTTTTTTAACTAAGTGATTAACGATAAAAAGTTGAATCTCTGTAATAATTATTGTTTATCAGTAATTTTATTTGCTAACCACGGGTAATATATGTATGTATACACAATCCTTATAATTTGGAATGCATAGAAATATAAAGATAAAGGAAGCTTATTCCCTTCAATTCAGATAAACATCGTTCAGCTGTATTCTGTGCCCAACCTCAACAAAGTAATTTGTACTACTTCATCGTAAATTGATCATAGAGATAGAAATAATTGTTTATTATATTGGGCAATAGGACGTATTTCTCTGAAGAATACAAGAGCTCTCAATGTCGTTATATCTTTTTGCATGGAGTCAGCTTCGGATGACAGTCTTTGTATAGCTGATTATATTAATCTACTACAAAAAGAGTGACAGTTAGATAGATATTTTAATTTCGAGGGAAGTCAAATTATTATTATTTCTATAAATATGTATTATGTTTCTATTTGAAAGAGATATTTCATGTTGGACTTGGAAAAAATAGACGACGCTTAGGATTTGTTCCCTCTCTTTTTTTAAAAAGAGGAAAAAATAAAAGCGTACATAATCACAGAAGGCGATGGGCACCACTGAGGGAGTCCCCCTTTTTTCCTTCCAAGAGGGAGGGAGCTGTGAGTCATGGTTTTGGCCCTGGGTTGCTTGATCCTTCAGCATTTATTCTTATTATGGCATGCATTGAAATGAGAAAGTCCTTTATGTGAGATGGGACGCTTTCTCCCTTGCTTAATTTAAGGAGGATCCTGATGATGAAAGACTACAACAAACCCATCACACGTGTCCATGAAGAACTTGAGTCATTCTTCAAGAAGGCGAGATTATGTACGCTTAGGAGTTGACGCGAGATTGTAAAAATAGCGTCAGCTAGGAATGCTCAGCTTCCTCCTTCCCTGGCTTTCACTATAAGCCTCTTTCTTCTTATATGTATATTGATTTGATGCCAATGATTCTACACATATATAAGCATCCTTTTTGTGTTACTAAGAAGGGAAATAAGATTGTAATTACTTCATATTCATGTATAATGAATCAACAATCTAATAAATGTAATGGTTTATTGTTTTTTTGTTGTCTGTTATAAAGGTTTTTTAGGCTATATCCTATATATATAATATAATAAAGCGTAGGGGAGATGTTTGGTTTGGGGGGGGGGGCAGCATTCAATTTACCCAAATTTTAACAAGAACTGTTAAATCGATGAAAAAATAATAAAATGAAGAAAGCTATGTAGATTAATATTTCTTTATAGTAATTACATACTATTATTATATTATATTTATTTGGATATAATTAAAATCCGGTTGCTTTCATAATTCATATTTTTTTCTACAACTTAAATGCCCGAATACCTCAACCATTTGCCCGAATTTGGGGGGGGGGGGGGGCAGTTGCCCCCTGTCTCTTATGCCTATATATATAGATGTATATGTATATTTGAGGAAAATAATAGAGGTGTCAATTTTTGACATTTAAGAAAATGATATTAATGAAAGTTTTTCAAAAAATAAGATCCTTTGCCTAGTTCAAATGTGCAATGATTTACAATACTTATGATTACTTGACATTAATGCACAATTTATAAATTAAGATGAATGTCGTGAATAATCATAAGCTCTCAGCTTTAGATTATAGTTTTTAGCCATACTCATGAATCTTTTATTAATTTATATATCGATTCCAGGAAGTCAATTATGGAAGATAATTTTAATTCAGACTCAATATCAAAAATACCATTTTTGAAAGGATTATTATAAGTACATGTAAATATTCTATTAAAACTTGTTCCTGAAATTTTTTATTGAACATACCAAATACATTTCATTCTATTGATTTAAAAATTCGTGAAAATACTTACAGTTTTAGTTATTTCTATTGTTTCATATTCGAATTTTCATACATGTAACGATTTTTGTCTGAATAACCTCGATCAATAGATTTTAAATGACATCATTCAAGGAGTAAATTAAATATGAAATTATAGTTTTGAAAGAACTTTTTGTTATATTTATATTGGTAGTTTTATGAGTCTGATAATCTTTTATACTATTTCAAATGCATATATTATAAAACAGTTCAGCTTCTTCGCATGTTGCTAAGTGGGATGAATGAGTATGGATCTTTCTTTATCCTTGAGTCCCATTAATGAACAATCACTAGTAGATTTATCAAAACAAGTCAGGGATTCTAAAATGGAAAAAAAATATGAACTATGCACCAAAAACAGTTGTTGATTCATGGATAAGAATGAGGATATATATATATATATATATGTGTGTGTGTGTGTGATCCCTGCTTTTCTCCAAGAACTGTATAGTGATTGGTGGATAATAATAAAAACAGTTGATATTATGAAATAATGTATCACTTTACTAGTAGCTGTTGAGGTGTCTATCCAGAGGTAAAAACATTTTATATTATCACGTATTTTACGAGTCTATGGATAACATCATCTTTTAAAATTAATAATAATAAAGCAAATGGTTATGCTCAGGAAAATAATGAATGTTTTTTT
The DNA here is from genome assembly GCA_013387185.1 of Caligus rogercresseyi. NCBI lineage: Eukaryota > Metazoa > Arthropoda > Copepoda > Siphonostomatoida > Caligidae > Caligus > Caligus rogercresseyi. Next base: position 17,989,043 of record CP045896.1, read on the forward strand.
GTTTTATTATAACAGCCAATAATTGGATCATGACTCTATTACAAGATATTCTTTTACCAACTGAAAAAGTTATTTTCATTTGTAAGTATGCAAACAAACCTTTTGTTAATGATACAGAATTGCTAATGTTGAATTAATGATACAGAAGTAAATTGTTATTATCACACAGTCACGCATACATAATTTAGTAATTTTAATTGAAATAAAATATTCAAATCATGAGTGCCTCTAGACAGTCTATGCTTATTTATGAGCACGGAATAAAAGGATCTCTCTGGTTGACTTGTCGCAATAGCATCATGAACAAGAATTATGCGGCTTTTTAACTAACTTGCGTCCTCCATTCAACACTCGTAGCTGGGAGAAGTCTTGAAGTTGTAAAAAGGGGAATAAAATGGAGGACAGCCTCCTAATAAGCTTATTTCCCAGAGTGACAGTAATTTGGGCCATTCCCTTCTCTCTCTAATGACTAAAAAAAGGTGTGACTACAGCCTCTCATGATTTCAATATTTTTATCCATAAAATTACTAAATTATGTATGCGTGACTGTGTGATAAATAAGAATTTACTTCTGTATCATTAATTCAAACTCAGTATCCCCAATCGGATAAGTCATACATCAATAAACATTGTTTTCAATGTTGTCATTAATAACTTTAGAAAGCTTACAAAACTCATGGCAATATGAGATTCTTTTTTTGAAATCCTTCAAATTATATCCAATTTATTTTGGTCCTCTGTAATTTCAACTTTTTCCTTGTATGACTGCAATAGACAAAATCCTTTGTTGAATGAAAAGGGAGAAATAGTCCGAGGAGGGGGAGGGGGGTGCCTTTCATAAATTTGATCAGTTTCTCAGACTCCATAAGCCGTGTTAGATATGGACCATAAATCAAATTCGTTTCAATATGTTATAAAATGAAAGTACTTTAAATGGATATCATGAATGAAGCCCATACATGCAAGTCGCTAAAAAGGTTCTTGAGATGCAAACATAGTCCCAAGTATGACGGACTAACTATTATTATTCTCTTTGCTTATATGGCTCGATAGAATTGCATCCGACAGGATATAAATAAGCATTATATCATTAAAACTAGTCTATTGAACCTAGGATCTTATCAATGAGGTAGACCTAAACTGGTCTTCCCCTCTCGGGATTCGTACCTGCGCCCCCAACATTGAGAGTTGAACACGCCTTAACGCGCACGGTTATCGCGCTCCCTTAAAATTTGAAACGTCATGGGCAACTTCAGTAATCTAGACAAGTTAGAGGTGTCTGACTCATTCTAATGACATATGGCAACGTCATGAATCAATCGTTGGAGCTATATAAGGATTAAAGATCATCAAGATTTCGAACACGAGCAGCCTTGATATAAAATATCCAAGACCAACAACGAAAACACGGATTTACTTTTAAAAAACTGAATTTTCCTCGCCAACGAAATGTGTGAAGGACACAAGAGATCCTGAGAACGAAACTCTCCAGCCATTTAAAAGCCTTCATGGATTATCAAAAAAATATGAAGGGATGGACGAGGGCTTAGTCCAATATAAAATCATTAAAAGAATCAAACAGCATTTTCAGATATACAGGTCTAATAACTTTTTTATTTTATTTTATTTTTTTATTCACAGTTCCAAAAAAATATACAATGTATAAAAGAAAAACGATGCTAATGCGTAAATTTTTACATAAATAAGCATTCTAGCTTATATTTTTTGCAACGTAATGGAACAAACAAACAAGCAGATAAAAGTCATGAGATACACTCAACAATCAAATTTAAAACATACAGATAATTAACAAATCATAAAAACAGTAATTTACACGAAAATTAATCAATAGCAGTTCTTATAAAATTTCAGTATTCTCTTGATTGTCTTCCTATGGCAGAGTGAGGATGAAGGATAAAATTTCACCTCCCTCGCCGCTAACGTCCATGTGGAATCCAAAAGTGAGGGAATCTTTAAGTCCAGAGCAGTATACCTTGCTGCAGCAGAGATCATGATGGATCTCAAATCAGAGGCTTTGATGGGAACATTATTGGTGATGCACCTTGCGATGAGACCTTTAGCGTTTAGAAGGGAGTTATTAATTGCTTTCGACCTAGCTGACTTATCACCTTTGCCGAGACCAAACAGTACCGTAGCTTTGCAATATCTGACCGCACATTTTTTTTCTAGGCCCTGATATTGAGGGCTACAAATTTCTTTACTATGTTGACCGCCTGACAGTCAACAAAAGCATGCAAAGTTGTATTGAACAAAAGCCCACAATCTTTGCAAGGTCAATCAAATCTTGTGAGGCCTGAAGAAATTTGAAATTGCGATGTAAATTGTTTGCAGTCTTTGATCCCACGCAGTGAACCCAAAATGCGATGAGTCCAGTTATCAGGGAGAACCAGAAGCTTAATAAAGGCTTGACAAATCTCCTCGCTCTTTACGGCAGCTATACAGAACGGAGCCGCCATTTTCATATGCCAAGGCATTAGTAAGCGATGTCTGGCTGCAGACCTAGCCAGAGCAAATAAAATCTTCCATCCCTGAAAAGGTTCCGACTATCGATGTCATGAATGGTATAGGTATCAGTCCTGATTGCACTTTTTTCAAGAGTGCTTGGGCTACTCAAGTTCTGAAAAAAAACTTTGTCGCCTTACCACGAATAATGTCAACCGTTGAATCTTGATTAAAAATTAAATAATTATTTGGGCACATCCCCAAATCGAAGATATAGCTGATGTGACATAATTAGTCAGGTCTGACCCAAACATGAGCCAAGAAAACAGCTCTGTATTCCCCACTGTTCTTCGCCATTCAAATTGGGGATTTTTGGTTATTCCGGCAAAAATCTTCAGATAGATCTTTGGAATAACAGTCCCCAATTCTACGATTCCACCGCCAATGAGTTTCCTGCTCCTTTTCAAAGCCGGGACGTAGGAGGAGTGAAATAAAGAATTCAAAGAACTTTTTCTAAAGACGGAGAATTCGAAAGCTTAGATGTTACTTGCATGAGAGTTCAAACTTGAAGGAGTAGAGGAAAAGAGACCCGCACAAGGCGGATAGACAGAAGTCCTCGTTCTGTAAGCTCAAGCCCTATTATAATCATACGTCGAACAACATATCGAAAATCTTTTCATGAATACCTCTATATATATTGATCAAATATTATTGAGCTCTTCAATCGATAGAGTCTGAAAGAGTACGAGTTTATGGATGTAATAAATAACGCCAACAAAAGGTATGGTTTGTATACTTACAAATGAAAATAACTTTTTCAGTTGGTAAAAAAATATCTTGTAGTTAGAATGATGATCCACTTATTTGCAGTTATAATGAAACAAAATAAACATTCATTATTTTCCTGAGTATAAGCATTTGCTTTATTATTATTAATTTTAAAAGATGATGTTATCCATAGACTCGTAAAATACGTGATACTATAAAATTTGCATTCCTAAGATTGATGTTTTTACCTCTGGATAAATGTTCGCACCTCAACAACCGCGAGTAAAATTGTGCCTTATTTCTAGGCTTGGCAGTGTGAGAATTTTATTTTCTAGACGAAGTAAGATATTTCCATTATTGGGGTGGTTTATAAGATAGTTTTTCCCGCTGATTTCAAAAATGGAAAAAAAAGTTCAAAAAGTGACTTTTAACCGGAAATCGAAACCGGAAGTACACGAGCTGATGCTCGCTGAACGGTGAAAGTATGTTTAAAAGACGCGCAGTACAATTTCACATAAGTATGCGAAGTTTCAAGACTCAGCGTGATTCAGCAAATAGAAAATTTTCAGATTTACCGAAAAAAAGTGTCTAATTGACGATTAATTCTAGATTTTCAAAAAAAGGTTTAATTCGATGTCTTTATGGTTTAGTTAAAATAAGGAAGAAAAAAGACGTCATTTGAAACCGAAATCACCAGATTTGGTCAAGTACATACTTTGGAGAACTATCAGATGCCAGGTTATGCAGGACTTTGGTTCTTACTGAAAACTCCATAAAATAATCATTTTATTATTATTTTTCAAATGATAGAAGAAAATACTATTAAAATCAGGTATACCCCCTTCCTGATAAGAGTGAACTACTATTTTTGACATTGAACTTCAAAAAATGGTTCGTTCTTAAAATGACAGATATACCCGACTTTCATCAAAGTACTCACGTACCCGCGCCTACATGTTTACAGTATATAAGGGCCTGTTATTATGAAATATAAATTATATATATCTTCATGGGGGGTCTATTTAGGGGTTTTCGGGGTCGCTGATCACGATAAGCGTGGTGAAAAATGTCTAGAAGACTTTAAAACCCTTCAAAAAAGCTATTTAAATGCGTTTGATGGTGTTTTCAGCAAACCGGAAATGCGACCTCGGACCGGAAATCCGACTTCAGATTCGAGTTCCTCGGGTCGAACTTACCCTAAACCACTCCTAATATATAAACAATTAACCTTTTCTAGAAAAAGTGTCTCACACTGCCAAGCCTACTTATTTCAGAATATCAACTGTTTATTATTGTCCACCAATCACATTCGAATAAAGCTTCATATTTTGTTATCCATAATCATACATTGTTGACATTGCAAGTTTGCCATCTCGATGAATAATTTTATAATTTGGGTCTGGATATATCAATGTGACTTGTTAAAAATCAAAGACTATCTCCGTTCAATAAAATAAAACGATTTGCCCTTGAGGAGGAAAAGTGGAGCGAGCTTTTCCTTCTGATGCGGGTTTGTTTGATTCAGTTGTGAGTATGCTCCCGTTGATTTAATCAAACTGTTTTTCTAATATGTCAGCTAGTTTATTTCCTTTGACACCCCCATGACAAATTGATCGATCGCAGTCATTGGAAAAATAGGAATTAATCAAATTGCTGCGTCGATGCACATTCTTTCGGAACACAGCACATAGACTCTTAAATCATCCATGTTATTTTGATAGTGACGCCGCTGCAGTCTCATAACTTCCTTTCATGATTTGAACAGCAGTAATAATGAATCTTGAGGTTTAACTATATTTATGTTGATATGAAAGTCTTATTATTTATAACCATAGTTTGAGCCCGAATCCAATGTATATATCATAAGAGTTACATTAATTGAATACGAGGTGGCCGCCAAGGCCTGGAGACCTGGAAATGCTTCTACTCCAACGACAGGGGTGGCGGTGCCAGGAATCCGCTTGGTTATTTCGTCTTCCCATCCCGAGGAGGCCCATGAGGTCCACCACTCAAGTGGCGTATCCACTTGGGAGTGGGAAGGCTACCTTTGCATGCCACGCAATATTGGTGTGGAACATGTTTACGGCCTTGAGGTCGGCCAGGACAGCAGCTACAGTCGCTGGACGCAGCGTCCCCACATAATCCATGCTGTATTGACATTTTATTTATTTATTTATTTTTACTGTTTTTATTTATTTATTTGGAGTAGTTATAAATGTAACTATTTTGCCTCATGGCAAATATATTCGATTACATACACTTGCTATCATTTGTACGAGTCTTCCGTATAATTAAATACGCAAAAGATTATAAAATCGACTACTGTATGAATACGTTACCAGTTAAGAAACAAAAAAATAGGGTTGAATATAACGAGAGCGGGCTTTGCATAATTACCTCCGCCGAAGGTATTGTTTTCACTGGCGTTGGTTTGTGGTTTGTCAGCAGGATAACTCAAAAAGTACGGAACGGATTCAGATGAAACTTTGTAGAGTTGTTTGGAAATGCCAAAAGAAACAAGTGATTAAATTTTGGCATCTCTGAGTGCAGAATAAAGATGCAAAATGAGCTAAATACTAATAAATATTCAAGTTAGCCTACTTTGCCAATAGATGTCGCTGTGCTGTAAAATCGGGTGCCGGGAGCGTCTTCCTCTTGGAATTTCCGTCTAGGGGAACCCTCCCCCGTCCCTCTACGCCACCCCAGTCGTGAAAAATCCGCCTCGGAAGGTTCATAAGGACCCCGTGACGGCGGAGGTTTGCACTCTCTGAGAGTATATATGCCTCTAGTTAAATTATATTTTCCACCTTCATCGCTTTGAAGAAAAGCTTATTAACAATATTGACATTTTATGGCTTTACTAAAGTGAGCAACTTTATCCGACTTGAAATGATGAATAATATCGGAAAAAGTTAATATTTATATTTTCACACTTTGTTGTATAATCATTGGCTCTTTACTCGTTTCTTGGATTTCTCAATTATTTTTGGTACTGATAAGAACATTTGTGTTGCAAATGTGTTTTTATAGTAAATATAATTTCATTTGTTACTGCAAAGAAGAATACAGCATAAAAAAAATACACTAAAAAACATACAGATTACATAAGAAAATCAAATCTGGACAGTTACGTAAAAAAACATGAATGAACATTGAAGTTCAAAATTACTGTCCAGATAAAAACCATATATATAAAACAACAATTGATAAAACTAATTTGTATTCAATAAAAACGGCGATGCATTCTTAATGATGTCGTTCCAATAGAATTTTGAAACTGTTTGGATAAAATTTAATGAGGTCTCCAGCCCATTTCCCAGTTGACGCTACCAAATCAGGAATTTTGACCTCAAAAGCAAAGTAGCAATGTGTTTTTAATGTTATTGCTCTCTGGTTGCGTAATTATTGCTTAATTTATGTTACAAGATTTGATTTAAAACTATTTGGTTAGCTTAAATATTATTTATATACTACCCTATGTAATACTGAGAGATATATATATATATATATAGCTAAGTATATCGATCATACTGCTAAATTTGTCATTATAACCAATAATTATATGCATTTAAACTGAGATCGAGAACTTCAAGTATTTGTATAGTTAGAGTTTCTATATCAGGGCACCATTTGAGTCCTTTGCCAATCCAAGGACCGTTCTTTAACTGATGTCTGTATACATTATATATGTAAGAGTGTTTTCTAAGCAATATATATATCTATCTATACTTATAAAAAAAGAATTCCGTTCGTTCGTTTGTTCGTCGTTTCCCTGTATCTCCCGAACGGTTCATTAGATCTTGACGAAATTTTCAGTGAATAGTTTTGAGAGCTCAGGGAGTGTTTTAGTAGGGTTGTCAACTCCGGAAAATTCGTCATCGACATGCTTATTTATTCGCCAAAACGTTTTTTGCCGATTTTTTAAAATTTACAAGTTAGATTTTGCCCAAATTTTCTGTGGATAAGACTGAGGTACTAAGACGTATTTTGTTTTATTGAGTGTTTCCCGGAAAATTCGTTTTCTACATGATTACTTAAAAATATTTTTCTTTCTGTTCCTGTATGTACCCCCAAATTTAAGTTTTGTGGACAATAACAACACTTTTTTTACCTCCGCCGAAGGAGGTATTGTTTTCACTGGCGTTTGTTGGTTGTAGTTTGTCGGTTTGTTGGTTTGTCGGCAGGGATAACTCAAAAAAGTACTGAACGGATTTGGATGAAATTTGTGGAGTTGTTGGAAGTGCCAAAAGGAAGAAGTGATTAAATTTGGCATCTCTGAGTGCAGAATTAAGGCGCCAAATTAGCTAAATAATACTAAATTTTCAAGTTAGCCTACTCTGCCAATAGATGTCGCTGTGCTGTGAAATTGGGTGCCGGGAGCGTCTTCCTCTCGGAATTTCCGTCTAGGGGAACCCTCCCCCGTCTCTCTACGCCTCCCCAGTCGTGAAAAATCCGCCTCGGAAGGCTCATGACGGCGGAGGTTTGCACTCTCTGAGTGTATATATGCCTCTAGTTTATATTGCAACATCGTGCTAATCAAATTTCAATAATACCTAGAGATGGAGAGGGATGTCAATACCCAGCCTTAAGGAATACAAAACGGAAAAAAATGGCAATGCGATGCAATGACGACTTTTTAAGGAACTACTTCTCATAAGAAAATAACATATGCACTCTATGAAACGACTTAAACATAACTTCTTTTACGATGTTTTAAATTCCCAGCCTTAAGGAACAAAAAAAAACGGAAAAAATGGCAATCAAGACCCAAGGACAACTTTTAAGGAACTGATTTGAATATGAAAAATCATATGTGACGACATCACTAAAATTATTCATCTACTTTTACGATGTTTAAATACCCGGCCTTAAGGAATACAAAACGGAAAAAATGGCAATGAAGAGATATGACAACTTTTTAAGGAACTGGTTTGAATATGAAAAGTCACATACGATGATTTCACTGAAATTATTGTGTGATTCCTTCTTTGTGTGATATTTAAATACCCAACAGTAAGGAATACAAAACGAAAAAATAGCAAGGAAGACCCTATGACAACTGTTGAAGGAACTGATTTTAATATGAAAAGAAAAGCGATGACATCACTGAAATTATTCGTGTGATTTCATCATTTACGATGTTTAAATACCCAGCCTTAAGGAATACAAAACGGAAAAAAATGGCAAGGAAGACCCAATGACCACTGTTGAAGGAACTTATTTTAATATGAAAAGTCACATGCGATGACATCACTGAAATATTCGTGTGATTTCTTCTTTTACGATGTTGAAAAACCCAGCCTTAAGAATACAAAATGGAAAAATGGCAATGAAAACCCAATGATAACTTTTAAGAAACTGATTTTAAAATGAAAAGTCACTTGCGATGACATCACTGAATTATTTCGTGTGATTTTTTTATTTTTACGATGATTAAATACTCAGCCGTAAGTATAAAAAACAGACAAAATGGCAATGAATACCCAATGTCAACTTTTTAAGGAACTGATTTTAATATGAAAAGTCACATGCGATGATTTCACTGAAATTATTAGTGTGATTTCTTCTTTGTGCGATGTTTAAATATCCAGCCGTATGGAATACAAAACGGAAAAATGGCAATGAAGACCCAATGAAACTGTTGAAGGAACTGATTTTAATATGAAATGTCACATGCGATGACACCACTGAAACTATTCGTGTGATTTCTTCTTTTATGATGTTAAATACCCAGCTTTTAGGATACAAAACGGAAAAAAGGCAATGAAGACCTTATGACGACTTTTTAAAGAATTATTTTAATATGAAAAATCACACGCGAGGACATCACTAAAATTATTGGTGTGATTTTTTTCCCATCCAGACTATTGTCAAGTTGGAAAATCCCGGGCAGCGCCGGGTAACATTCGCTAGTATATAATATAATAAAAAATACAAAATAAATTTATTGCTTATCATAAGTAAATATTTGATTTTTTTAATAGTTGTCGTCAGTTGAAAAACAATTTATCGCAGGAACTAAACACTTATTTTAAAATGTTCCAACACCAATTGTATGGATGGGGGGTTTCTCTCTACAAGACCTATCATTTCCTTCTACGCATTGACCATTGGACAAGAGAAGTCTCAGAACCAAAGTAACATATGTGTAAGTCTCTCTCTCTCTTCTGAATAGCAAGTATTTATTAATCTCTGAAAATATGCTCAAACCCATTTCCCTCTCAATATATATATCTCATCCATTGAAAGCATCCATGCATAAAACACATATATATGGAGTAGGCTATCACCCTACCAGGGACAACTTCAATTCCCACTTGCTCTCCATGGATAGACCAATATATGTATATGTTTCTAATTATTCCTTTGAGGGCAACATAAGTCCTCATGGCTTCTATTTTGTATTTTAAGATCATTTATTCGGAAAAACTCATTTTAAATGAAACAAAGGTGGATTTTTGCTAGTTAAATTACAAGGTATTCCCATATCGCCAAGATGGCTGAACTTTTTGTTTATGGTATTAATGACGTCACACGGGCGGGCGGGAAGAATAATATAACAATATATTTTGATGGCGTAATAAATAACAATAAGATTGCTGATGTTTCACTATCCATGAAAGCAATATATACATACCTTGCATCCTATATACTTTGGATGGAGTCGTCGTTTATCCCTTAGCCTAAAGGGGTACATAGTTTCATATAGTGACTTCATGCTACTCATAATTTTTTTAAGGCATAGGTAGACCTCTCCTTCCATTTGAGTTCCGGCTGATTAGAAGCAAGAACATTTGCTTATGGCGTCACATGGCATTTATATAAGCTTATTTACTTTCTAGAAATTGTACTCTGTGATATCAAGCTCTTGTAATGTAAAAAATGATATATGTTTTCTGAATAAACTGAAAAATTTGGATTTTAAAGACTTGAATTAAATAATTATCAAATAAGATGTCCTTATTGTTGACTACAACGGCTTACAGCGAGCAAAAAATATGACCTAAAAGGAACGTATAAAAATGATGTCATTTTAATGCATATAATCATGAAAGCAGTCACATTTCTTGAAAGAGTACATATATTAGATATTAGAGGAATGCACATATGAGTCATCATCTATTTGTCTCAATAATGTTGGATCCCTAGCAACCATTCCGACTCCTGAACCAAATAAGAAAAAATATATGTTGCATATGAAGATACTTTAATTCATGTCGACATGGGTTTCAATTTTTGATCAGAGAACTAAGAGAAAAGTTAAATACTCTTGCAAGCAGTCTCCCTATCAATAAAAACGTACTGCAAAGTACAGCAAATCTTTAACGTATAGGGAAGTACTGTTCCTAAAGGACTATCATTTATGAAGAACCCTTCAATGTATGTCGACATGCGATCCATTTTTTTATATCAGAGGGCGAAAGGCTAATTTAGCTCTCCCATAGAGAGTCATCTTCGGCACGAAATGCGATATTAGCCAAGGGGTTAGCTGCGTCTATGTGCTTTTTAAAAGGTTTTCTTTGGTGAGAGTGATCTGGCAAATTTCATCCTTTCAAAAGACCTGAGCTCTGGCAGCCCCCATCCCTCATACTTCTTTCTCCCCTTCCCCCTAGAACCATTATTTTTGTGAGTGAATTATGTGAGTCCTCTTCTATATATATTATATATTCCCCTTCCCTATATAATATGAAATATATATATATATATATTTAATTCAAACATATGTCGTGAACTTCACTACACTCCTACACATGAAAAATTATAATCATAATCATAATTTTAAATCCTTAGAGAATGAGTCAGCAGTAGAGTTTCAAAAATTGGCCTCAGTCCTCATAAAGATTTATTCTTCTTGATTATGAAACAAAATGGGGTTCCTCCATTTTTAAAAAACTGGAAAGTTTATCATATATATACTATACACTTTTTAGATTTTACCACAATAGTCAGATAGTCCAGGGTCTATTGCTTGTAGATTTACTAGCATCAATGTATATGATAAATTTAGAACGAGATAAAGGATATTTTTATGTTATAACATATAAACATTCATTTAAAATAATCAACGACGGTAATAATATTCACATGACGTCGTGTTAAATAGATTTATTTAATAACCAATGGAATCATAATGAATCATGTATGTCCTTTGCCAGGCACTTCTTCTTTTGTCTAGAGTATTCTTGGATATCCTTATGACATCTTTCTTTCTTAAATCGCCTTCATTGTTTAGATTATATATTTAATAATATACACTCAGAGAGTGCAAACCTCCGCCGTCACGGGGTCCTTATGAGCCTTCCGAGGCGGATTTTTCACGACTGGGGCGGCGTAGAGGGACGGGGGAGGGTTCCCTCGACGGAAATTCCAAGAGGAAGACGCTCCTGGCACCCGATTTCACAGCACAGCGACATCTATTGGCAGAGTAGGCTAACTTGAAATATTTATTAATATTTAGCTCATTTTGCATCTTAAAAAAGCACTCAGAGATGCCAAAATTTAATCACTTGTTTCTTTTGGCATTTCCAACAACTCCACAAAGTTTCGTTCTGTACTTTTTGAGTTATCCTGCTGACAAACAAACCAACAAACCACACCAGTGAAAACAATACCTCCTTCGGCGGAGGTAACAAGTAAATATAAATAAGTAAAATAAACATGTATTTAAGAAAAAAAGTTATCTTAACAAAAGGTATATCCCCAAAAATATTATTAGGGTTAAGTTACCTTTTGAGAATCTTATTTCAATGTGGGACAAATTATATATCTATCATACTAGAGACTAGAAATAACTTACTATTGGGATCAGCAGTAATTGTATCTAAATGTTTTATTCCCACTTTTTCTTGTTTTCAGGAAGAGTCGAAAAGTAGTTCAGGATTTATGTAAGTATAAAAATAACCAGAGCTGGGATTCGGTACCACCGATTCGGTATTCGGTAGATTTTATCATATATCTACCGAATATCGATCGGTGTGTTAGATAAGAAAGACAGATAAATTTATTTATGTATCTGCTCTGTGACTTCTTCATATGTATTTAGTATCGGACAATTTATAACAAAAGACAATTAAGTACATAATTTGTTATAATTTTGTTTAAAGATTATTTGAAATTTAATGTATATTATTTTTATATAAATCAATTATGCACTTTTGCATTTTGAAAGAATGGAAGGCAATAGCAAACAAATCATTCCTTAACTGTCTTTTGTTATACGTTGTCCGGTATTAAATGCGCTTTAAGCTCCAGAGTTGTTTATTTATTTTGCAAAGTTTAACTTCTTCACACCAGATAACAACGCTTCCAGTTCTAAATACCGATTTACATTCGGGTGTCGTAGCTCTGCTAATAACAAAGGGTATCTCATTTCCTTAGACTATGTCGCCAGCGTTATTATAGGTTAACTTGGTCATACGGATGCCATCATTCTTCATGGGACAACTCTGAATGATCAAGGACTCCTCTATGAGTGAGGGCTTTCTCTTTGCCCAATTGAATAAATTAGGGGATGCTTAGACAAGAAGAAGAAACAAAAGGGCCGTTTTATTCAGAAGAATAGCCATCTGCTTTGAAAGGAGAAGAAGGATCCCCTCTTTTTCCGTCTTTTTATCCGGGCAACGTCGACAGCGACCATGATGCGTATGTCTGCTTTCTCAAGCTTTTGTCTCGACGACGCGTGTTTTGAGCCTCAAAATGAATAGGACCTTTTGCGAAAGAAGGGGCAGGTGGAATGGGGGGGGGGGGTGCCTAATTGGGTGGGTATCCCTCCCCCCCCCCCTCATTCCCATCTCACTGTCTCGTACAATATCAATCCTCTCTTCTGAAGGCTTCAAGGAGTAGAGGATAAATTATTTAAGAAAGTCTATTTCAAATAGTTTCTTGTGAATTCATATTTTTTCTGGGTAAAATCATGTTTTTTTTGCTTATTTGGTTGGATAGAATTGCAGTATCCGATTGGATACAAATAAGCACTATAGCATTAAGATAAGTCCATCGAATCCGGGATATTTTCAATAAGGCTAACTAACATTGAATTTTATCGCTTGCGAGTCAATCCTACACCTACAACATGAAAAGTCGAGCACGCTAAAGAACATATAACATAACAGTGGTATAACAATGAAAAATAGATTTAAAAATAAATTAATTAAAGCAGACTTTAAAAAATGTATTTTTGTTGCGGCTCTATTGTTCAATGGAGTTGTAGAATCCTTGCAGATATTATTAAGAATTATGGCATTTAAACAATGGAACCAAGGATATTCTTTTCAATGAGGGTGTTCTAATTGCGAGCCTACTCTGTCTTTAACATTGAAAGATGGACAAGTAAAGTCAAAAATCTAAAGCAAACCGTAGATTTCTCAAATCAAGCTAATTCGGGTTATGTAGCAAATAGAGACTTATGTAACGACCAGGCTATTAGATTAGTGTTTTCATTAGGTATAAGAATAATGAATAAGATATCATGGGTGGTCCAATGAAGTAAATGCTCTTTACTCTTGCCTGAGATCCGAATAAGAGAAACACAATTTTAATAAATATCTCAAGAGCATTTTGATAAACTTTAGAAACATCATGTTAATTATCAGTACTGGTCAATGAAGCAAATTCTTAAGCTTTCCGAACTGAATAATTCCGAATGTCTTATAGGGCTTTTATATAAGGTATTAAACCAGTTTGTTAATGGAAAAGTCTTTGGATGTGGAACAGCCCTTGATCAAATCAACCAAAAAAACCTTTTTGTTAGTACCCAGACATTATCCATTATGGGCTTAAAGTCAACACAAACCCCCCATCTTGAATATGTGTCACAGCCCAAACATGGCACCAACTCACTTTTTAGTATAATATGTAAAACATGGAGAGCAGCATCATCTCTTTTGAATGAAATTCCTTCCATGATGAGATCGATGATAAAGCTCCCTCCAGCATCACTTAATGATCTATTACATTTTTCTTCCTTTAAAGACCTCCCCATCTGTTGTTGTGTCTCATAAACGAACCAAGGCTTCTTCTTCTTTTTCATCCTCTCTTTTTCTTTCCTTTTGTTTCTCTGGCTTACGCAGAAGAACCATTCCACTCTACACTTGTTAAAGGAGAAGCTTCGTTTTTGAAAACTACCATGTATGAACAATTTATGTGTAAAGGGGGGCTCAAATTTTAAATGTTGACTAACAGGTTGCATTAACAGGAGAGGGCTTGTTGGATTGCCGAAGGAGGACAAGTTTATCTTATGGAGTCCTTCTCAAGGGATCAGATCTGTTAAGGATCCATAGATATGAAGCAGAAACCCCTTTCTTCCTAATCATAATGTGATTGTTCTTATCCACTACTAGTTCCTTTTTGTTGATCCATCCTTTGGGTGAGGGAGAAAAAGGAGATCTAAGAAGCTCTTAATTATTTTATAATGACGTCATAGTTATTATCTTATCATTTGTGGAATATGTAAGGGGCTCATTACTAAATTTAATATACTCATCCTTATATTTAAACACCATATCCTGAAATAGTATACATTTAATAAGTCTACTGAATTATTGTACTTTGGAGTAAGAAAAAATCTTGATAAATGCCTTGCGTCACCAAACAAGGGATATATGAAGTCTTTAAAATGCTTAAAATAAGATTCTATATTACATATAAGTTAACATATAAAGGGATTTATTATCCAATATGACTTTATTTTTATAATCAAGTACAAGCTGAAATAAAATAATTCAAGACTAAATTTATAGAGCTCATAGTTTTGGTATGTGTATCGACTTATCGCGACCTCACAGATGATTATTGGTATCCTTTGTCAAAGGTCAAGGTTTGATACAGACCTGTAAATAACTAAATGCTCAATGAATGCACAGAACGTCTCTTCTGTCAGTCTTCGGATGGCTAGACCAAAACATCAATCTACTTCATCGCTGACGTCACAGTAATATACTATGAAAACACCAAACCTTTCCTTCGACATTATGTCTCGATTTATGGAACTAGAACAGTTTTACCTCTATAATTAAAAAAGGATTTGCGCACACTTTGCTGCTCAGAGGACACTGATCTATATAATACTGAAGTTAATAGACCACTATGGTTAGCATTGCTGTGTCCTATAATTCTAAAATAAAGTCAACTGTGTATGAGATGAATAAATGAGATTCCAAATGTTAACAAAACATATATTTGAGCCTCTCCATTAAAATATTTGTTGCCCCACGCAATGCACACACCAATACTCAGCTAACTTCGTCAGGTTAAATGAAGGTGCCGAAGAGGTTTTTTATAGAAATATAAAGATACATAACTTTCAACAGCAGGTTAAGATTTTGAAAATCCGTCAACTGTCGATCAATGTCCATAACAAAAGAATTAAATCTATGAGTGAGTGCGATAGCCTTGTGTGTTAAGGCGTGTTCAATTCTCAATGTTGGGGGCGCAGGTTCGAATACTCCCGAGAGGGGATGGTCATTTTTTGTCTACCTCATTAATAAGATCCTAGGTTCGATAGACTAATTTACACGCTAATATACTTATTTCCGGTGCAGTTCTATCGAACCATATAGGCAAAAAAACAATTTCATAAAAGAAAGGTTTTCTGATAAACCTATATTTACCTATCCCATGATAGGTATAAAGATCAATTGGTTTTGATCATCCTTCCTCAACACAGCAAATGTACTCACATATTTTTCTGAATGAGTTGTCTTTATTTTTTCATCTCAATGATCGAAATCAATTATATATATTGACAGCAGCGTTGTTTTTTAGATTCGCCTCCTGTTTTTATATCAAACATTTATGTCTCAAATACAAAGTCACAGGCTTTTACCCACTTTTCTAAACAATTACGAACCCCTTTTTTCTAAATTGTGAGCTAATCCAAGGAATCTAAAGTTCGTCTTCTCTCGATTTAATCGTACACTCATTAATCATTTATCTTTCATAATACTCAAATACATATCATAACTCCTCCCAAAAGAATATTCGTTATGAGGTATTTTCAAATAAGCAAACCTGTGAAACTACTTCAACGCAACTTTGAATAAAGACATGTTATTGATTATAACGATGATCAATGTATATATAAACCTCTATGAATAACAATTGTTATTTTTGAATGAGGAGAAATATTTGTTGTTCCCTTAATCCTTTTCTTCTTCTTCATCCCCTTACGTACACACCTATTGTTAACGCATTACTTCAAAATAACAATTACAAACAAATAAACAACATCGAATGTCAGTTAAATAAACTCAGATGCTTATGCCTAGGAACACTAGACACCTGGAAGGGAAGCTTTCATCAACATTGGTTTTGAAGTTAATTTCGATCAGATCCAATTTTCACATAAACCCATTACATGATGACAAATAAAAGTACGTTGTAAAATGTCCCGTGACATCATGCATAATGGTACTTGTTTTTTATAAATTAAAAGTTAGCTATGACATCAAAGAATGATTAGCTATGTTTTATACTCTTTGTGTTCTCCTCAGGGTTTTTAGATCTAGTATTTCTTGCTTGCCCGCGCCACTGTCACACACCCACTGGAGAGCACTCGTTATTATTTTTGACAAATATAACAGAGCCTCAAGAAAATATTTATGGGAGTAAAATTATATGCAACCAATCATTTCATATTATGTTACTTAATAATTCTGTATTTTATTTATAAAAAACAATAGCTACTGATGACATCACTGGATATTGTATTTTATTTAATATGTTTTTTGGAAAAATACTTTGATGTAGGCATAAAAACAAATTATTATTAAAATGATCTTAAAACACCTTTGTTAATGGAGATTTCCCTTCCAGGAGTCTAGTGTTCCTTCTTATGCTCCATGCTAAACAGATTTCTGTTTTATGAGTAGTAGTATTGCATGTCCCACCTAGAGGTCTCTAGATTCCCTTTAAGTCCACTTGTCTTTACTTTTATCCAATCAAAATAAATGGCTAAAATATCTTGTAGGTCCGTATACTTATATTGCTTTTTTTATTCAAAGTTCCTCGAAAAAATAAAGAATTAAAAATTACTAACAGACAGCTAGTAGAACTCCTTCGTTCTAAAAAGATTTCAGATTAATTAAATATTAGTGATATCGCTAGATAATCGAAGTAATTGTATATTATTTCGCTCAAGCATATTCTTAATGAATATATACTTATCACCTCAATTATATACAATTTCAAAATCAAATAAATATCTATTCGTATCGACCTTAGTATGTTAGCAGAAACCTGACATTTGGATTATTCAGAATGTCAGGAAACGAATCGGAGTCATCCGCCGGCTCTGCACTACGGTATCTCGAAGACCGAATAGCTAGAGCCATAGTTATCGGGAAACTTCAGACGTCTACTAGAAGTGCAAACTTCTTGTCTGCTGCTGAACCCCTCAGGCAAAGACTAGCTCAGATGCGCAACTTGCCATCAACGATCTCGCACGTATCTTGCTGGGAGTTCAAAGAGCAGATCGGTTGCGTGACCTTCTCGACAGGTCACATCTTCCATCTGTAAATTCTTAGTGAAGCAGGCTGCCATATCTGCTTGGAAGGCTATCCCTTGAGAGGATTCTTGAGGGCTTCGATGAGCGCACCCGTAAATATAAGAAACCCGTTTCTATGTGTCGCTGCTGTTAACCTTTCAAAGGCCTGGAGCTTGTCATTAAGAGAGGCATGCACCTTATCAAGTGCTCCAAAGAGGCATTGTCTAGATCCATATAGCTCCTTAAGTTTAATTTATGAAAATTGAAAAAATATTTACTTATATATGTATATATATATTTTTATTTTTTTTGTTATTTTTCTTTGATTAATATTTTATTATTATTATTATTGTATAATTATTTGTGTTTGTATATAAGATACATGTTTTTTTATATATTAGTAGCCATGAAGGCTAGGGCTATAGTAGCTCTGTAATAAATCATACAACAACAACAACAACAACTTAAGAAACCAATATTTAATAATTTGTTACCCAAAGAATTTTGATATACATTGTCCCAAATCAAGAGGTTAAAATTTATAGAAATCAAAATATAATTCCTTTGTTATCAACTTAAAAGGCTCAAAACACTTCTTCAAATAAGGCAATATGCACATTTTCCAAATATGTATATGTCATTGTAAGGTAAAAGTCAACTAGCTGAACATGATTTGAACATAGAGATCTAAATATATAGAGAGATTATTCCCTTCAATAGCAGAGAAACATAGTTCAGCTGTATTCTGTGTCCAACATAAACAAGTAGTCTATAGTACGTCATCGTAATCATAGATATAGATTAGGGATGCAAGTTATCGATTAATAGATTAATCAAAAGTTGTTTCGTTTAGTCGACTTTTAATCGATTAATCGTTAACAGCGCCACGATTAAGGAACCAGTTTATCTTGTGGATTAGGGGGGGTAAGTGCATCTTTATTTTTATGGGAAAAAATCTTCATTTCAAAGTTTCATTAACTTCAAATAGAGGGCGCAATCTGTCGATTAATTACAACTAATAAACTTTAATAGTTTCATTAACTTTAAATAGAGGACGCAATCTGTCGATTAATTGCAACCAATAGACTTTAATCGTTTAAAAATTAGTCGATTATTAATCGTTAGTCGATTAACTTTTTGCATCCCTAATAGATATATTTATTTATATTGGGCAATATGACGTATTTCTCTGAAGAATCCCATAAGCCCTCTTTGTCTTTATATCTCTATGGATTTCAAATACAAGAGTACTTTACATTGTGCATTTAATGTGTTGTGAGTCATAAAGAATGGGCTAAGATCGTGCCTTGGATCAAAAACTATATTAATTTAAAAAAAGCATAGCGTTGAAAAGTAGATAACGGAGTATTAAAAAATGGCTGAAATTTGAATCCAAGCGGGAAAAATTGATTTGCAAATCCTAATAACTAATTACATGCCAAAGGAATTCGATTAATGATCCTTATAACAACACATCATCAGGGACATCATTCAAATAAGGAAGAAAAAACATATACACATGTATAATATGTGTATTTCACAACCTACATATTGATTAACATAAACCTAAGCAGGCTTAGTCATGGGGCTTTTTGTGTATCAAGTCCAACATGAAGCAGAGGCAATGGAGAACCATCCAATCAATAAAATGATTTTTATTCGCCTGGAGGGCTACGAAGGACCAATGCTTGAGTCATTGATGTAATTTTATATAAAGGGAAAGGAGGGGAGAAGAGGGGAGCGAAACCTTAGCGGCAGATGGATCCAAGCACTGCTTTGCCTGGAATAAACATATGTGTGCCCCTACTTTTGGCCTTAAGTCGATGATGGAAGGGGGGGGGGGGGGGTGCTTAATCAATAATAATAATAATACTTCTAACATTATTATTATTCTAATTAAATTCGGAGGCAAGCCGGCTTGTATGTAGATTCATGGATCCTTTAAAAGCATGAAAATATACTTGTAAAACAATGTTAAATAAAAGGATTAAAATTTATAATTATTTCTTCCCAAATTATTCTTATTATTCATCTTATTTATTTTCCAACCATCCACACATGATGTACATAAGTTCTAGCCATACCCAGGCTATTAAGACTTTATATATATATATATATATATATACAAATGGATTACACTATGGAACACATTATATACATAGTCAAACACATAGATATATAAATAATCAAATATAACTCTAACCGATAATTATCCACTAACTAAAAGTCCATTGCTATTTTCTTGGCTATTCTCTATGCTTTTTCAGTGATGGGTACCTTCAGAGTTCCTCTGAGGAGTTCCATACTGTGGCAGGTTCGATGCTATTTCGCAACTCTTTAAGACATATTTTATTATTTTTGACACTGCACCTTGTGTAATTTTATTGAACCTCTTTGATATTTGCTATGTTATTATTAAAAATACTCAATATTATTAAAAAAATATATATAATATACAATTAAACAAATTCCCACACGAGTTCAGTTAAGGTAGACTTTTTGAGGAGATCAGGCGAGGGAATAATAATAAGGGTGTAATATATATTTTTAAATTGATTATAAAAATCTGCTTTTAGTCTTATGTTGATAGAAAACTATTGCGTTCACTTAGTAAAATATTTTATAAACAAATGTTTTTTACATTTTTCATTGGTTAATTCAATTATAGAGATGCATTACCGAAATAACATATTGTTTCATCGGCTGTCTTACCGTATTACTTCTACTCGCATATTTGGGCGCCTACGGCGCTCATATGTTCGCCCTTCGGGTATGGGTAGGTTTAAGTCACATGAGATACTTTTTTCTTTTTTTATTTCTCCTCCTCCTCCTTTTCTTTTTCCCCCTCTTTACCTCGAAAAGTAGGTAGTTCAAATCAGACAAGGTCTGAAATTTATAATTTTCATTCTGGTCTCATCACTTTGTTAATAATTTTATTAGGTCCGTCTTGACCCAAGGATTCCATAGGTACCTTCAAAGTTCAAATCTGACCATAAATGTGGGAGGAGATAGCGTGCGGACATACAGACGGACAGAGATTGGTGAATTATATGTATATAGATTAAATTAATATATATTAAGAAAATAGGACTAAGTTTGTATTATTCTTATGAAATACAGAGACAATTTATGGTTTATATGTAGATTTGTGGATTCTTTGAAAGATTGAAACGATACTTTAGAAACGTGTTTTTGTAAAAGGGACTTACCCCCTAATATTATTTATAATGATTTCAAGTATATCTAGTATAATGCTGTATATATCTTCATGTAAGTTATATTTATATTAAAAATAAAGTTATCATATATATTCGTTGTTTGTTTATTTTATACAACAATCCCAGCTGTTTGGTTTACGGTCTTTTTCGTTTGTAATATTACCTACGATCTAAATATACATTATAACTCCTTCTAAAATAGACATTTTTTGCTACCGAGGTAGATGTCGCTACCAAGAGGCTCGGGCCGCTGTGGAGACGTAGTTTTTGACCAAAAGAGAGATGAAAATCTACTTACTTCCTTATGGAAGAGTCATTGGCAGTCCTCAATTGTAGTAAGGGAACAATCGTTGTCGTATGAGTTGAGGCCAAATAGGTTATAGCTCCATCTGATGTATACTACACTCCTTACAATAAAAACAAGTTTAAAAAAATAAGATATGATTATTTTACTTTTGAATAAATTGGAACTGAGAAAAAGTTTGTGATATGTACTTAGTATATATCTCTTGTTTTTTAACCAGACAACTATTATCTTCCAATATTTGGTATTTTTATTATGATGCCGTTTATTTATAATAACTACATTTAAATAACATCCGGGTTTGATATTTTCAAAATGATATACTCCTAGTCTCCTATTATAAAATCAAAAGTATGGTCAATCTTTATACTAAATAAAAATAATGCTTATGCGAAAGAGGGTAAGTGTTTGGTGTGTTGGAAGTATGGAGTTCTTTAAAACAGTTGATTTGGGAATGATTGTCTTTTAAGTTGAGTCAAGTCTGAGAGCCCTTGGAGTGATGAAACTAGTAGGCAGTATTTCCGAATACTATATGTCTGAGGGAATGATATAGAAATACAAGGACATAATATTATGTGTGATAGTTTTTCAGTACGTATTTTCTTTGCGATGCATTGCTGAAAAGAGCAATCTATATTGTGGCGACGCTCAGATGAATCAGTGCAATGCTTTTTCTCTTAACATATTGTTATCAAGAACAGGTAGATAGCTCCTTCAGTTTTCTCTCTCAAAATAACTTTGTTGGCTCTATATTTCTTAGAAAGGGAAAATATCTTAAGCTGAGTGCCACCTACACAAAGGCCAGTGTTGTTTTGTAAATAAAGGAAATAAATAAAGAGGAAGAAGGATTTGAATGTGTATCATCAATATCTAAACTTTGAACAAAAGATATTAAATACGTGGTCCAAAGCATAGAAACTCTTAGATCTGCAACAACATAGTCAACAAACAAGGCGGTTTTCTTTAAAAAGTTATATACAAAACACGATGTCACATAATAATTATTTTTAAGAGTTGATACAGCTTTGCAGGCTTTTGGTTTTATTATTGTTATCTTTTAATAATGAATTTACCTGTTTCCCTATCAATCTTTTAATACCCACACTCATTTGTATTATACCTTTTTTAACATATCACAAGTCATTGTAATTGGATGTATTTGAAAAATATTTTAAAAATATATATTGAATATATAAAAAAGATATTAAACATCAGCAATATTCACAATTTTGGCCTCACGCCTGAATGTTTTATATGTTGAACTCCTTGGTAAACCCCACCCTATCGGAACTTAATCCAGCCGTTAACACGATACTTATGATCTTTATTATTGTAATTATTAAAGTTACAGAATCATAAACCTTCAAAAAATGAGCTTTTTTTTTTTTTCTTCTTTTTTTTAGCCAATAAGGTTCGATAGAATTGCATCCGACAGGATATAAATAAGTATTATAGCATCAAAATTAGTCTATCGAACCTAGGATCTTATCAATGAGGTAGACCAAAATGACCATCCCCTCTCGGGATTCGAACCAGCGCCCCAACATTGAGATTTGAACACGCCTTAACGCACATGGCTATCGCACTCCCTTACAATCTTCATATCTACATATTATCCTGAGATATGATGAAATAAAATAAACATGTCATAGGATGCTCCAATTATTACAAATGGAAGACCTCGGATATATTATGAGTGAGGCTCGTTATTCGCTCTTTGAATTAAAATTCCCAAAACAACTCCATTGGACTCTTCTTAGCTTTGGCCTTTTCGGCGAACTGATTCATTTTCTCGTACGCAACAACGATGGTACATGTTTTATAGATTCTACAACTCGACAATATTTATCCGATTATTTTCCATCACAGGAGAAACAGGTTGTCTTTTATATGATTGGTGATTTATTTGAGCGTCCTAGTAGCGCTCTTGGAGTTTTGTATATCTCGATGCATCATGTAGAATCCTTAGAGAGAACAAAGAGAGAGAGAGAGGGATGCAATTTGTAATGATCGATTGAATGCACCCTTGAGAATTTCTGAAGGTGAAGGAATGCATGTAAAGGATATGTATTTAGACTTCACATTGTAATCCCCTTGAGTTTCGATCACAAAACCTGATTTGTCAACTTCATTCTATAATATTGATACTACAAATAGTATTTAGTTTAAAAGTATTGGAGCTCAGAGGCTTGGAGCCAAAATGAGCCTCCAAACCGGTGCTGGACTACTAAAAAATATTTGAAAGTAGTGCATCATGACAACCTTTGAAAAATGAATCGGATGCTCGTTTGGAATCTTTCCTTAGATATTTCATATGAATTACAATTTTAAGGTGTCTTGTTATATATATATTTTTTTTGATGGGATGGTATATAGTATAATTTATAAAATGCCTATACAAAAAGAACTTAAGTTTTGACAGTTGTCATGCTCAGAAAGAAAATAGGAGAATCAAAAATGAAGAGAAGTCTCAAACATATTTTTAACTCAAGATTCCTATTATATAATTGACTGTATTCACACTTTTTATTATGTAATATTATATTTATGATTTGAATTAGTGATGGCAAATATAAGATATATATCGTAATCCTTTGAAATGGAAAAATATCACCTTCGACACCACTTTTTATTTGTTTCAATTTGGTAATCATTCTATGGTATTTTCATATCTCTATGGACAGGTTCATCACAAGACTATGGTTCTATTCATTCTTTGAAGGATTTCTTGAGGGGCCTTTTAAGTGTAATGCATTTGCTTTTAAGCATCCAAGAACCCCTTTTTGTACATTTACTCTTGTTTTGCCTTAATGAATCGCCCTCTATCTACTTAGTCCAGCAGGGACGCCCTAAATGGAATGCACCTGTCCCTTTTTGACTTTTTGTAGGGGGTGTTGATGGATCCATGATGGGATGATGAGCCTGGCGCAAGCATAAAAAAGAACAAGATCAATTTCATCGAGTGTCAAATTAATTGAGAGATACAATCAATGGATGGATGCCTCTTCCATCATGACCTGAAGAGGGAGCATGCGTTACGCCATTAACGATCAGGGCTATTGATCAATCGGATCTATAGATCATTGTCTTTTCTATTGAAAGATTTGTTTGCAGTTTAAAAAAACCATTTTGCAAATCTTTTGTATGACACCTCTTTTATTGTCAAAAATAATATATTAAGATTGGAGAATGGTTAGGAAATAGATCTTCACCAGTGACGTCATCATACAGATTTCCAAATATGATCCGTAAAGTAAGGGGGTATAAAATCTTTACGAAGGCTATTTTATTATTAATAATATATATATACAAATACTCAAAGGACTGAGGAAAGGAGATCTATATGATCCGTTGACTCTTAGATCCTCAGGAGTGTGTACTTTAAGTCTCTATAGTCATGACCAGAACTGGGATTCGGTAGAATAATCTACCGCCGGTTCGGTATTCGGTAATACCTTTCTACAATTCGGTATCAGTATTCGGTAGATTTTATTATATATCTACAGTATCGATCAATATTCGGTACGGTAGATAAGAAAGAGAGATAAATTTATTTATGTATCTGCTCTGTGACTTCTTCATATGCATTTAATATCGGACAATTAAGTAATAATTTGTTATAATTTATTAGACATTTTTTAAAATTTAATACAAACTAATCTCATATAAATTATATATATATGTACTTGGGTTTTGTAGGAAATGGAAGGCCTTATATTTTTTTCATTTACTTCTCTCGTATTATACGTTGTCTGATATTAAATACACTTTCAGTCCGATATTAATTACATAGCATGTGCATATATTGAATGTATATTTATGTATCTGCTCTATGACACTCTAAGTTGTCCATTTGGGCTACGTAGTTGCTTATTTATTTTCCAAAGTTCTTCACACTTTGCAAGACTCCCCACCAGAATCATCTCCATATACAAAAAGCTCCAAAAACTTATAATTCTTGTCATTTTGGAAGTACAGTTCAATTTTTATCTAGTTTACAATATTTCTTTATAGTTTGTCTATGTAAATATAACTTTATAATAAATATAATTGTACATTCGGTCCATTTGAGCTTTATTATTATATGTAATATAGTTTGACGTTTTAAAGTTTTATTAAAAGAGAAAAATAATTTATATGATAATGTTTAATTTTTCCTTTCTTTAATGCTTTTATGATATGAGTAAGAAAAAATGCGGTTTTTTTAAATGTGTCTCCATTTTCACCTATATAATATTTTAGTAAAAGAGGTCTTTTTCTGGGCGTAAGGATAGGATCATGTGTGTGGGGGTGGTGAAGACCGAGTCTACAGGTAGTCAGGGAGTTACATACAAGCGTTTCTATTTTAATATTTATGTGTGTGTAAACATTTTCTTTTTTTTTCATGTTTCCCACTTCTTAGGTTGTTTGTCTATTTTTAGATTAGGGTTAACAAAGGGACTTCTGTCCTGAGGGCATTCATCCTTCTGCCAGGGACTTTGGGAGGTGAGGATGGGTTATAACATAGGTAGAGATAGAAATAGCCTGATGAGAGTTAGGAGGGAGTTATAGGACAGAGTGCACAAAGAAATGTCTGAATACTTTTGAAGAACTCTTTCAGTAAATGTCTATTTTTATATTTTTGATAAAGCCACAAACAAATAGGCCACTAAATCCAAATAGATGCATGTATTTTAATAGGTATAAAACATACACCATTTATCAATAATTGATTTTTCTAACGCAAGGCCTGTATTTAGCCACAGAAAAAAGTAATTAATAAGACTATTATACAAATACAACGAATCATAAATAAACAAAAACTACATGAAACAAAGTAGTTTAATCTGAATTTTGGATTAAAAACATACTAATGATTTATAGTGAATTACAAGCGTAATGGACGTGATTTGTGAATTTTTGCATAAGACAGATGGTGTCACCAAAGAAACTACATCTTGATCCCTGCTCAAAACAATACTTTCAAAAATAATATTTTAGACTTTATTTACTCTATAAAGACTTTAAAAAACTTTTTAATACTTTCAAAGTTGTTTTGACGAGAAAAAAACACTTATAAGATATGAGACAAAAAGTATTTTGTACAACCCTCAAACAAATGAAACAATAAACGCAACGATTCTAATAGGACAAAGACCTTTACTTATTAAGTTTACACCTTTATCATATGATTTTAATAAATTTTTAAGTACGTCACAGTTGAGACAGCGTTGTGTTTCTAGGATGCTTCATAATATACATTCACTAAGTTAATATTATTGTCAATCGCTGTAATTAGGAGGAGAGGATTACAAATAAGCCAGGTAAGAAAAATTAATAAAAGAGCGGGAAAGAGTCGAGGTATGTAAATATATATAACAAACACTAAGGAAATCACATTAACACATATATCCAATGATGTTTTTGCAGTAAAAATATATGCATAATTATTTATATCTTGTTTATCGATTCCATGGATCCTTTTGCATACTATGTATATGTATTTATCAGGAAACGACCGGGTACCCGCCCGGTCCGGTGTCCCAGTTTTTTAGACACCGGCCGCGACTTAAATATTTTCTTTCGTTTGTAATCTATAACTTTTTTTAGAAAAGAATTTCCAAAACAATTGAGGACGTTTTTTTAGAAAGGAATTTTCGAAATATTATTTCTAAAAAAAACCCGTCATTTTCATGATATTTTCTTAGGTTTATTTCTCAACATCGGCACAACTATTTTCAGACTGGAAGGGTTATTGTGAATCCAAAAGTAAGATACAATAGTCTGGATTTGCGAGAAAAAAAGAAGGATTTATCATGGTTCATTGTGGTACATTATTAGTGAGTCTATTGCGTTGAGCAAATAATTATACCTATATCGATTGATATATTCCTCTAGAAACAGGTGAAACATTTAACCGCCTAATCTTATCTTTTTAAATCTTCCTCCTCTGTGAAGAACATTTTTAATTTGGTCAGTTAATGATATTGTATATTTAAAAAAATCATATTCTCAGACCTCCCTTGTAAAAACTGTCATCACCATTAAAGTTATTTTTGAAAGCTGGTACTTTGATTTATTTTTTAATGTACGCCTTATCGTCATAAAATGAAGATTTATTTTTCGTCAAGGATGGTAATCAACATTTATTATTTGTCCGAATATTATTACGAGTTGCGTTATTTTATAATTTATTAAAATTTAGATAATATTGCTATTGTTTATTTCTGAGACTTCGTAAATTGATCGAAACTTAGAAGGTAACGTATTGAGTATACATAAGGACGTTATTACTGTTTATAAATAAAGTAATGGTGAAGTGATACCAACTGTTTTTATTATTATTACTATTTACACTTTTTTTCTTTCAACCAATCACATTCAATAAAAGTTGTAACCTTATACATATCAGAGATAGAGAGAGAGTTAAAGTTTAGGCTTTTTGGTCACGGGATCAATGTATTTTGGCGATGAAATATAATTGAGTTGGTATTTTCAAGAGTCAAAATAATACATACGTATCATAATTAATGATCGAATTATTAAAGTTTTATTAAAGCCCTCCATATACCCTTAAATACCGGCTACAGTAATTAAACAAGGATTTACAATGCTTATGATTACTTAAAATTAATACACAATTTATGAATTAAGATGAATATCGTCAATCATAATAAGCTCTCAGCTTTAGATTATAGTTTTTAGCCATACTCATGAATATTTTATTAATTATTATATCGATTCCAGGAAGTCAATTTTGGAAGATAATTTTAATTCACTCTCAATATCAAAATACCATTTTTAGAAAGGATTATTATAAGTACATATAAATATTCTATTAAAACTTGTTCCTGAAAAATATTATTGAACATACCAAATACATTTTATTTTATTGATTTAAAAATTCGTAAAATACTTACAATTTTAGTTATTTCTATTGTTTCATAATCGAATTTTCATAATGTAACGATTTTTTCTGAATAACCTCGATCAATATATTTTAAATGACATCATTCAAGGAGTGAATCAAATATGAAACTATAATTTTGAAAGAACCTTTTTTGTTATATTTATATTGGTAGTTTTATGAGTCTGATATTCTTTTAAACTATTTCAAATAAATTGGATCAAACACGCTTACAAATAAAATACATAATATATAAATAATATAAACCAGTTCATATAATAAAGATTGAATCGTGGATTATATCCATAACATACTTACCTATTAAATAAACAGAGGGAAAGCTAACAAAATTGTCAGTCGTTGTCTTTCATGCTTAGCAGATCATAACGTTATATATATATATATCTCCAGACTTTGGAAGATCTGTGGATATATTCCAAACTATGGCTGTCGCAGATGCAAATTATCTTTGTCGATTTGACGAGAACGTGACCAGCAGGACTATTTCCATGGTCCCCATGGAGGTTTTTGCTCTGGTGTCCCTCCTACTCCCGAATGAGGTACGATCCCTTCCGGATTCCTATCACCAGCAAAACCATCATTATTATGAAGTATTGTAAAATTATATTTTCATTGACGTAAATAATTAGAGAAAAATGTAATAAGTAATAAAAAAGTAATCGAAGCCTTCATTAATATACAGAATCTTTTGACATGTTTATTCCATGTAAGCCATGAAAAACCACCTGCTACGGAGAGATTCCTTTGGGTCATGAAACGGGCTTTTTCCCCCTTCTGGCTTTTGGCACGTTCCTTTTTTTTCGATGGGCATCCTTCCCCCCCCCCCCCCCTCTTCCTCCATTTTTGAGCACTGAGAGGGAAAGGGGGCACCTGCTGCTTGCTAAGCCCCCCTCCCCCCCTTAGTTCAATGACATTATAAAAAGAAACATGAGTTTCATCTGGCCAAAGCGCGCGCACTTGTACAATTGTATTAATGCTAATCATTCAGGGCTGCTTTCTTTATTTCCGAGTTTAATGTGCATAATAACGGTTTTTAAGTCCCTTCGCCTATACAGCAAAAAAAAGAAAAAAAGGGATGAAAAAAAAGTTTAAACATGGAACCCCTTTTTATATTTTTGAGTTATGTTTTAGGTTGTGTTCAGCCCATTGTGATATAAAGCTAACCAATCAAAAAAAGAGGAGAGAAGGAGCTGAAGATGATGCTTTTCAGGATAAGAGGATCAAAACAGTAGTAGATATTATGTATAATTTAGCAACAATAATTATTCAACGAGCAATATTGGGTCCCTTTATAAGTGATATTGAAATAAACTTGACAGATAATTACATTTTGCTCTTCAATGCTTTGATCCGCTCGTATTCTTACATATTAAAGATTCCGCGTTTCCCTTCCTATAAATACTCTATACAATCATAATGTACTCGCATATTTGAGCGCCTACGGCGCCCATATGTTCGCCCTTCTGGTCTCATCACTATGCAAATAGTTTTATTACGTCCCCCTTGACCCAAGGATTCCATAAGTACCTTCAAAGTTCAAATCTGACCATAAATGTGGGAGGAGATAGCGTGCGGACATACAGACGGACGGACAGAGATTGGTGAATTATTATATAGATTAGTCAGATAGAGAAGCTCGAGTTTGCTCCTTAGGACTCCATGTTCAGGTTTTTTCCTATAAAGTTTTTGATAGAATATAACCTAAATACAGGCATTGATGAATGTTTTAAAACAATGGCGTCGATATGATTTGTTTTGCCCAACCACGACTTTCCGATTAATCTCGAACAATTAACGTATCAAGGCGACCATAATTCATCTAAAGTATTTGTGTGCATGTTTATCTCATATATTAGCCTCACCAGAACCATATCTGGTTTAGCTGATAGCGCTCTCAAATCAATTATATAACGGATTGAGGAGTAGCAAAATCTGAGCTAAAACCCCAGTAGCGTCATCATACATTTATTTTGGCGAATAATTAGAACTCGATATTATGACATTTTTAATTTAATCTTTGTTCCATCTATGCTGCAAATAGATGTTGCCAACATTTCTTATGGCATTACCAGGATCCTTTTATTACTCTACTGTTTTTTGTTAAGTACTAAAAATCGGATACAACTCATATATGTAGAGTGTTACTGCAATCATATTTAAATGTTTAAACTCTCGCTCACTGTGTACGCCATTGATTTCAGTGGTTCCTTGTATCGATATAAGTTCTAGCTAAAACCTTTATATAGAACAAGTGTATGACAAATATAAAAGGAGGTTTTTTTTAGCAGACCTCGTCTGGTGGCATCTCATGGAATAGACTAAGCTTCTTTATGTGTATATATATATATTATTTTTCTTCCATCTTTTTTCTTATTTTTCTTTTATGGTTGTGTTTAATTCACATCCCAAGCTTCCCACCTAACAACGCGCGTTTGAGCAAAAAAAATCAATACCCCACAACTCGCGTGGCACAAGCTCAAAGTTCGTTGACAATCCCTGGATCGATTGAAGAATCCCCGTGCGTATGCATGCTATTATTATTATTCCTATTCTTTATTATGATTCTCATTATTTTCATAACCCTCCCTGCTTTTGTCAACTGCTTCTCCAGAAGCATTCCGGATTATTCATATTATTATTATTCTATATGTATATTTTCAGTCCTCCCTTTAAAGGGATTTAAATGCGTCGAGATAAATATGTCTCATAAATGCATGCAATAAAAGGGAATTTGATTTCAGCTGATTGTTATGGAAAATTTGTAATCAAAGATTATCAAACTATAGGTCTTTTAGGGCATATTTGTCAATAATATTATAAAATGCTTGTCTTTCTCCCTATAAAGCTTTGATTTTGACAGCTGTAAATAGTTCCCAAAAGACGTCATATAAAACTATACACGTATGAAACTAAACATTTTTTAAATACGTTATGCACACATTCGTGATTTTATTTACTGAAAACCGATTCACACTTAAAGGCAAGGGTATTCACTATTTATTAACCAAACTCCTCAAAATCTAACTAGAAACTGTGAAAACAACAACCAACAATGCAGATAAACATCTAGTCGCTATTTTGGAGCTTTTCACGTAATGAAAAACTCTCACTGAATTACTAATGTTTTAAACTACAGACAGCACTAGGGTTTATCTGACGGAGTCTCTCGGTGCCAGAATGATGGCGTGGTGCGAGTGGTTTAGGAGTGGCAGTTTTTCAGCCTCTGGGATCCGGCCGTTGTTCCGTTCGACAGTCAGAAGAAATCTTCTTGGAAGACAACGAGAGGCTTAACTCTATAAGCCAGAGGTTCTTATCGTAAGCATATCCGGAATTATATATATATATATAAATCATATGTGTGAGTTTCAAGAGATAATCACTATTCTTTAATTAATAAACCATCATTAGGTATAACAAAAAGGTAGTCTCTCTAAAACTCACCACCAATAAACATAATTTTTACAGTTGGTAACCCCGTTTTCTTTTCTTATCAGTACAATAGTAAAAAATGGTCCATTTACCGCCAGATATGAAAAAAGCATAATAAGTATTAATTATTATTAATATTTTTTGTACATGGTACAAAACTATTTTGAATAAATAAACATTCATTATTAGCTAGAGTATGAGTCATTGCTTTATCTAACTAATATATTAATATTAATTAGGTTATATTGGAGGAGTCCAATCAAGGGATTCGTAGATGACATGGGTGTAGGCCCATGAAGAGGAGACAATCTGTCTAATTAAGGATGGTAATCTTCATTTTGAGTGGATGTTTCCACTTCAACAGCCGCAAGTGAAGTGGTGCTTTATTTCATATTGCCAACTGTTTCTTTATTATTCACTCTTCTTTTCTTTCAATCAATCACGTTCAAGAAAAAAGCACCTGTTTTATATTCTTAAGTATAATTTATTTTCTCATTTATCCAATTGATGAAAATTGCTTCGAGTGATTTTCTATCACTCTTTTAGTTGCTTTAATATGTTTGTTATGTGACTAATAAAGGCCTTGCTGCGGATAAAAAAAAACTGCTTGACCTGCTTTATAAACGGTCCTTTAGGTTATCTTTATGCTGAATATGTTGATATCTTCTCAAGCGAATCTGTGATCAATTTTTGGCATTCTACTTTTATTTGGAAATGTAACATCGTCCTTTAAGCGTTGAGTAAAGGCTATGTATATACACAGACCTATGTTAAGAATAAGTGGAAATAATTCAGTCATGGTACTTTATTTTTAAATCAAGATTTTTATATATTTGAAAATGACATTTCTGGACGTCCTTTTACTAGTCACTACACATTGAAGGAGTTATCAGTAACTATCTATTTGTTGCTCCTGAAAGTAATGTCAAAGTTCTTTATTACCACCAGAGAGAAGATAGAGTGACAAAATTTATATTATTGACTACTGATATGTCCCTACTAGTAAATAAAATTGATTGGAACCCGTCACCTTTTATACATTAAGGATAACAACTGGAGATTTTTTTAATTCTCCAACGTGATTGGTTGAGATAAATGGAGCGGGAATTTTTTTAAATACCCGTTGTCAAACTGCAATAAAGCATCACATAACTCTTGGCTGCTATTGGGGCGTGAACATCAACTCATAGATAATACTATCATCTCTAATAACCAGAGCTGGGACTCGGTACCGCCGATTCGGTATTCGGTAGATTTTATTATATATATACTGCATACCGAATATCGATCGGTGCGGTAGATAAGAAAAAAAATTTATTTATGTATCTGCTCTGTGACTTCATCATATGCATTTAATATCGGACAATTGATAACAAAAGACAATTAAGTACATAATTTGTTATATTTTTTTAGAAATTATTTGAGACTTCATACATGTTATTTCCATATAAATCATATATGCACTCGGATTTCGAAGAGAATGGAAGGCAATAGCAAACAAATCATTCCCATACCTGTATTTTGTTATACGTTGTCCGATATAAAGTGCGCTTTCAGCTCCGGAGTTGTTTATTTATTTTGCAAAGTTCAACTTCTTCACACCAGGTAACAACGCTTCCAGTTCTAAATACCGTTTTACATTCGGTAGTCGCAGCTCTGCTAATAACACAAATTGTTTATTCGAATGAGCCTACAACCAAATCAATTGACGTCACGCTTCATATTTCATGCTATAAAATATAAAGTCTCACTCTCTTTTAAGTTATTTCTGTCACTGTCTTTTCCCCAACAATGGAGGGAACACAAATGCCCCGAATTTCAGCGCTACCAGTCGTCACTTTGGCATGTTGTCCATGATCATAACTCCATTACAAAAAGACGTAAAAATAGAAGGAAAATCGAGTTACTAACGTAAAAAAATATGTTTATGAGTTTGCAAGACAATGAGTTTGTTAAACAATGTTATCCCCAGTGTTGTTCCCTAACGCACGGGCGAGTAATATATTTCTTAGATATATTACGGCGACTAACTAGAGAGAATACACATATTAGATATTACTTTCAAGAAATAACTAATATGTAAATCCTAGTTACATATTACTTTCGTGAAAAAAAATATTCGACAGGCATTTTTGATGAAAATTAATGAACTGTGAATGTATGTGACGTCACCCAGTGGACATAAAAATGCAAAGTAGGTTTGGTGAGGATTTTTACAAATCCTGTTTGATTTGCCTCTACTTATTGTTCGGAATGCTCAAAAAAGTAGTATATTACTCAAAGTAGTATATTACTTTTGAGAAGTAATAACTTATATTTAAAAAAATATTACTACGCAGTAAAAAGTAGTATATTGCATACTACTTTCAAAGTAATATTCGACCAACACTGGTTATCCATAATCCCAAGAGACATGTATTCTCTCTGCTGCAGGCATTATAGGAATAAAATGACTTGACCTGATTTATAAACAGTCCTTAGGTTATCTTTATGCTCAATATGTTGTTGTAAAATCAGAAGAATAATCAAACGTAACCCTTTTATATGTTGTTTATTATTTAGCATAGTTGACTCCCAACCTCGGTCACTAAAATGTAATGTCCTTGTTGCAATAAACTGATTTTTTTATCTTTCGTCACTATTATCTCTGTTAACACTATCGTCTAATAATTTAATGCTAACAATTTATCGGAATTTGATGATCAATCCATAGTTTGTCATCTTTTTGGCTAGATCTTTTTGAAGTAAAGCAGGTCGTAATCATAATAAAAAATTGTTGTCTAGTAGTAACCTTGAAGGAATGGAGGACTGCAAGGCATGCGATGAGAACTTGCCGCCAGTCTAAACTCTTCATACCAAATCCCTATATCGGAAGTAAGATTTTTATACAAACGAGCTCAAATCTGCGTCATCGTTGGAATGATCAGTGGACATATTGGTCTCAAAAGACATCTCTACGAGATGGGAAAGGTCATAAGCCCAATTTGCCGACTCTGAGAGGAAGAAGAAGAAGCCCCGTATCATCTTATCTTTGATTGTCTGTCGACAAGGCAAAAAATTAATCCCTTGAGGGAGAGATCGGGGAGCGACGTTTAGCCTTCGAAGATTTATTTTTAAAGCATTTAAATGTCTGAATATTGATAAACTAATTTGTAATAATAAAGAAAGCTCCTAGATAGGTTCACTACCGGCTGATACCGGATTAAGTTCCGTGAGGTGGGTCCAATCTAGGAGCTAAACAAACAAAAAGTTGTCTAGTAAAACTAAAATATATTATTCAAGAATCCACCAGTTCAAAAGGGAACAGTCTATTAGCCGCCATACTTTAAAAAAACATTCAGTATTTGAATATGACAAAGTATATTTAATAAAAAAAACAGGACTTTTTGTCTATTTAATTCGATAAAATTATGGATATGTATACCAATATAGCATTAAAATTTAGATAATAGAATCAAGGCTCTTCCAATAAGGTTGGTCAGGGTTCACATGAACAAACTCATACTTCTACATGATATGAGTCTCTTCAAGAGTGGCTCACACGATTACATAATAAGCTTAATTCAATAATATTAAAACTATATTGGGAAACAATTTTTTAATAGGATTTATATTTTATGGTCTCCAGAAGAAATGGTTAAAAAAGAAATTACCCAATATAGAAAAGGAAAATGACGATCATGAAAAAATGACCCAAATATATTGATTGACAAGTATTTGAGTGGAATACAACTAATATTGTAGGACTTCGCATATAAACTGAGAAAATAATGGCATTATTTATTTTTGAAATTATAGATAAATGATTATTCGTTGTTGTTATTAGACGGGCAAATATTTATTTGGGTCATTTTTTCCAAGTGTCATCATTTTCCATTTTGGCTCATTTATTCCTGGGCTATTTCTTTCTTGGCTGTATTTTCCTAGGTCTTTCTTCCTAATATAATATTTTATAAACAACTGCTCTGAAAAAAAAAAAAAAGACTAAAAGAAAAATCCCTTCCATGCTAGAGATGAATAAAAACTTTATTATAAAAACAGATATAAGTACATAGAGCTTATTCCCTTCAATAACAGAGGAATGCCGTTCAACTGTCGATGTGGGTCCAAAACAAACTCATAGACTAGGGATGTCAGGGTGAAATCGGTCAGGGGGCCAAATTGATTTCAAGTGGAATCTTGGAGGGCCAAATTACCGATACATATTTGGCCTTGCAACACCAAACAAAAGTAAATTTAAATTTGTTTATATTGTATCGTAGTATTTTTTATTTATAAAAACACTTCTCAACCATTGAAGTAACGGGCCGAATGCGATGTTCATTTGGGCCGGCTCCGGCCCGCGGGCCATCACCGTGGCATCACTGTCATAGACTATTTCATAAATGAAAGGTTTTGTGACTTACGTCTGTACAGCAGATCCGCTTGTTTTGGGCAATTCGTGGTTTCTTTTAATAATTGTTATAAAATGTACCAGATCTAAGAAAATAACTATGCTAAACTAGATAAGAAGAAGATTAATTCAGCTGTTTCCTAAGCAAAATATTAAGTATCATAAATAACTCTTCCAACATATCACACTAAACCATCCACCTATATACTAATTATATTTGTATATATTTATTTATTATAGATCGGTGCATTGAAGATAATTAATTAACTACTTAATAGGATGCACTTGACCGTTTTTCTTCCTAAATTTCAAAAGTAAGTGTTCAGAATGCTCATTGTGTTCTAAACTTACTTTCTTTTTTATTCTTATTAATATAAATTGCATATGTTAACATTCAAAAACGAAAACAAGTAGAATCTGCACCAAGGGTACCTCTGAAAGTGAATATATACTTAATGTGATTGGGCAAATATCATTGTTAATGTTCCTCATTGTGAGTGAATGACAAGGCATTTAATTTATAAATTATATATGCTTTTTACAATATCAACTACGAACACCATATTCGTAACATTATGACGTTACATATATGCACCCAATATCGAAGAGAATCCTAATAGACTAATTATTATTTGTTTTTCTATAGTTATCCTAAGAATTCTTATTTTTATGAGCCTACAAATTTCGACAAATTACTAATCATAACAGAGGCCACAAATAACCTATCATTGGGGTCTGTCCTTAAATTACCCCCCCCCCCCCTCGTCCTCCTGTCATAAGCCATTGTAACTATATCTTCTATCCTCTTTTTTCTCTCTCCCTCTTCTGACAGGTTCGCATAGAACAGTCTAAAAATAATCAAGGATTGCTTCTTACAGGATAAAAATAGCTAAAGCACCCCCCCCCCCTTCCTCCCAAAAAACCCTGTTCAGGACCAACAACACACTCAACTCTCAAAAAGTGAGCGTCCAGGATAAAAATATATTCCATCTAAAAATAGATGTAATTGTGTTGATGGTCAACTCCTTAATTCCCACAGAGAACAGGTTAAAGAAAGCTCATTTTTCTTTTACACAATATCCTATTTATTATAATATTAATTATTATTAATAATAATTGAGGTCCTTCATAAAAAGTAATATTGTTTTTTATATATAATGTATGTACAAAAATAATGGGTCTTACTGGTGGAATATTGTTTAAATATTATTTGAAAGAATCTAACATGTGAAGAGGGAGTTTTTGGCACAAGGAGTAAGTATATAATTAGGTTTTTTTTTCTCGATTGCTAAGTGTTGTTGATTGGGGGATCTTTCAACTTTCAAGTCGAAAAAATGGGGGTATAAGTATATATTGATATCTATGTAAATATATATTCATGTATATATAAATATAATGATATTCTCTTGCATTATAAAAAAGTAGAAACATTTTTTAATTTTTATCTTAAAAAAATATATTAAGTAATTTTTGTAGTTGTTTTTGTATTGTTTGAGGCTGTTATTATTTTTATTTTGTTTTGAGTGGCTAGTGGAGAGTATTTTAAAGGGATCATTTTTCAACTTTGAAGGTCAACAAGGGGTTCATAAGATCTGGTTATTATTGCATCAGGGTTATTGAGTAGTAGTATCAAAAATAGAGATCATATATAATTATTGCACGTTCTTATTGCTTTTGGTGGAGATTGCGCTTAAATGTTTTTGGCTTTTCGTGGTATTGCGTAGTCACCGGCAGCAATGGCTGCCGCCAGCTCAGGATTGTCTATTCTATCGATGCGATGGGTTTTCATGTGTTGCTTCATGTTGTAGCGTTGTATAAAGCGTCTTGAGCAAAGGGACACTTGTGTGGTTTGTCCCGCTATGGATCTTTCGATGGCGGTAGAGGGAGCTGGGATCTGCGAGTTTCTTTCCGCAAACTTCGCAAGTGACAGAGGGTTTTCCATTGGGCCCGATTTCGCCAAGCTCGGGTGCCCGAGGGGGTGGGAGAGGAGAAGAGGCATCATTATGGGCGGCGGGGCTGTTTGGGAGTGCTGGAGGTGGATTGTGTGGAGAAGGGACAACGACGTTGTTGGCAAGGAGATTTCCGTAGGTATGTGAAAAGGGTGCCGTCATGGCACGAATCCGCTCTGCGATGTCGATGCCTGCCAAGCCGTGCGCTTCTGAAAGAGATAGTGTTCCGCCATTGTTGGGGTTTTCCTTGTTTTTGTCCGCCTCTTCCTTGACGAGGGATAGTTGATCCAACCAGGACTGTGCGAGGGACTGACTTGACATGACCGGGCTGCTCGTGACTTCCTCGGAGTTGTTTCTTTCCGAGTTGCTTGATATGGTGTTGTTGTTGATATGAGTATGATTTCCGTTCATGCGGATGGTCTCTAGGAGCTCATCAATGGAGCCTGTGCGCATTTTTTTGGCGACACCATTTTTGAGGTAGTTTCCCAGGATGGGGAACTTGGCCTTTCCAAGGGGCCCTTCTTTGGCTTGATGTGAGAGATTCCAGGGCTGCTCTTCGTCCAGGAGCCGCCCTTGGAGCCTTCAGGGAGTCGGATCCATTGTCAGACTGACACCAGAGGGCTCTGGTTCCACGGGTCCTTCGGAGCTGGAGGCACGTGGGCTAGAAATAAGACTGTCGTTGTCGCCACCAGAGGCTGCGCGGAGTTTCTTCGGGACATATCCTTTTCGGCCTTCCTTGGCCACAAGTAGCGGTGGGGATGAGGGTGGTGGCCGTGGGAGGATAGTGGCCGTTGCGCCGTCCATGATGATGGCCCGTTCGTCGAGGGAGTCCGTCATAAGTCCCCGGATGCGTAGGCTATTAGCCGTCTTGAGCACGGAGCTCAAGTCCTCCCGCTTGACGGAGACGATTCCCAGGTACATATATCGCAGAAGCAGTGCGGCGTGGTGTGCAGGAACGTCCTTGAGGACAATGACAGGCGAGGAGCAGGAGGTCTTCTCAAAGAGACCCCGAAAATAAGAGCTGCTTCCCGAGAGAATTAGTCGGTGCGCACGGAAGCTTTCATCCTCGCAGGCGATCGTACAGTCCGTGAAGCGATCATCCTTGAAGAGACTGTGAAACTCTTGAACGATTTCGTAGTTATGTGACTTCCACTGAAGAAGATACTCGTCGTTTAAATCCATTTTGAGAAGTGAGTCCATGCCGTGCTCAGGCGGAGATCATCTGTCATGGAGGATCAGTATGGGGGGAACTCTGCCTTTGGCTAAAGACAACGAGGAACTAATTTAAAAAAATTATGACTACTCGCACTGAAGCAAGAAAAACAAAAAAAATTGATCAATAATTCGATATCTAAGCCGTTTGCCTTCACTTCACTGAATGTAAAATACACACCTTGACGAGAGTCCCATTTTGACCTCAAGCCAGAACGGGCGTGCGCGCGTGTGTCGTACGCCTTTGCAATAATATTTTTGAGACCAGAAGGGGAAAAAAGGAGAGGGAGAGAGAGCGATAGAGAAAAGCCAGGAGAATCCAAATAAAAACCACAATTCTCCTTTTGCGTCATTGGCTAATAAGTTAAACAAAGGGGTGAAAAAAGAGGACATACTGTAGCACAGGTTTTTTTTATTAAATATAAACCATCATGCCCCTTATAAGATGATGTCTCGCAACCCCCTTCGTCTATCCCCCAAAAATAATGCTCTCTAAAGTATAAAAAAGAGGGGGTTTCTTTTTTTGGGGGGTTGGTATTGATTTTTATTTCTCTTCTTTCTCCTTCATCCACTACTACTACTACTACTTCTACTACCACTACCACCAAGGGGTAGAAGTAAGCATCATCATTGATTTAAA
Organism: Caligus rogercresseyi; assembly: GCA_013387185.1. Classification (NCBI taxonomy): domain Eukaryota; kingdom Metazoa; phylum Arthropoda; class Copepoda; order Siphonostomatoida; family Caligidae; genus Caligus; species Caligus rogercresseyi. The sequence goes on from CP045896.1 coordinate 18,028,808, forward strand.
AGAAGGAAGAAAAAAAACTTAACAGATGCGAGGAGGAGCAGTGCACTGAGAAAAAGGGATTCGTTAGTAAGGGGGGGGGGGGGAGGGTGGCTGATGTACAACTTATAAGTCTGATTGTTATTCAGCAAGCAACTGAGGAAGACACGCGTCCTTTTATTCCGAATAAGATGAGGTGTGTGTGTGTGTCTAGGAAGTTTTCATTTTTTGTATGTGAAAGCCTAAAGTAACATTTCGCAATTTCCGTTATGGGTGCAAGTAGTGGACATTAAAGGGAACATGTTACTTTTCAAAATAAAAGGAGAGCTAGGTATTGGGGTCCCAATATTTTTGAGAGAGCCTGACATTGAAGGTCTTTAAGACATGGAGCAATAGGTCTATCGATCAAAATTCAATAATTTATGCTCAGAAAGTGAACGTAGGAAAGCAAATATCAAAGCTTATATATAGTTTACTGTTCATGCAGAAAAAGATTGAATCAAGTCATGAAAAAACAATAATTTAAAACATTAGTAAAGGTAATTGACAATTCATTTGTTTGTACTTTGTTTTGTGGTGACGAAAAAACGTAATATCTCTTATTCTGATCTACTCTGTATAATCACCATTATCTGCAACTCTGTCTGTAGTTAATAAGCGTCCCTATGACCTATAAATTTATATTATAATATTGAAACTTAGAAAAGAATGTATATTGTACTTTATGTTAACATCAAAATCTATATTATAGCCCATGTAGTAAAGAAAGGAAAAACATAAATATATTGGATACATCCAATGACGTCATTACATAAGACTATGACTATCAAGATGACGTTTGGAGTTTTATCATCTGGTCTTACTCGTTTATGGATATATATAGGGTGATTTTAGAGATGTCGTAGGTTTAAATTTATGCCTTGTCACCCGGACACGGAACGACGAGACTTTGAATAATGGCCTTTAGTAAAGTAAGCATAGACCCTAGAGAAGCACCAACAATGGATTAGTTCATGACGTTAGAGCAAATATATACTTTATAAGTAAACCCATTCTCATCTCCCAACTATAATTCTATAATTTTGACACATTTAAAGCCACATAATTTCGAACCAATTTTAATATTGCAAAAGAAGGAGATATCGATTTTTATTGTCGTTCATTCCCTTTTAGACATTTCGTTGTGATCACCTGTTTATCTGTCAAAAGTTTTCCTCTTTTTGGGGGGTTTGTTTACAGACTTCTTTTTATTTTAAAAAGGGATAATTCTTGACCGTGTATCTCTTGGTGTCCCATATGTGTTTCATTAGAGGAGCGTCTCAACTTTTCTCTCTCTCTCTCTTCCTCTTTGTCTGTCTGTCGTTGCTGCTGCTGCCTATCTGATACGAGAGTGCGAACTGCTACTCAATGACGCTTTTAATTCATTCATGAAGCTCAACATTTGCAAAGGAGTCTCTAATGATTCATGAATGGTAGAGCGAGAAACATTATTATTATTATAAAATATTCACTTTGTTAAGCATCTTACTGCTGATTTGGGCATTTTATGAGGCCAGTTACAGCCCTCTGGTTGGCACTGGCCAACACAGTTTATTTGGAATAATATGAACGTATATCTATGCAGTTCTTATTTTGTTAGTTTTAAGATGGTATTTTCTGTGAAATATATACATAAATTTATTAATTGTCATATAGTTAACACATTGAAAATATTGATACAAAAAAGTGAGGGACAATATTGATCACAATGAGGATAACAATCATTTAAAAAACCCCATTGCCGTAATTTTAACTACTATTTTTCTTTTATGATGATTGTTGCTTTAAACTTTTTTGTATATATCTCTCATATCCATTTTCTTTGGCTGAATTTTATATTTGTTTGGTTATTTAGCACTTTTATAACCAAATTTATCTTATGTTCTTACCTAAAAAATCTATTATATTGTTAGTTTAACGTTTTAAGTGAATAAATTAATGCTTTGTTGCGAAAAAAACTCTGCAATTCAGCAGTAATTTATGAAAATGAAATAAAAAATATCAATAACAGTTAACTTAAGTTTGAAATTTTAAGTATAAAAGGTCAAGCAATTCATTTAATACATATTTAGTTTGCTCCATGCCACACATGAGTTTCTTAGTTTTCTAATGGTAGAGCATTAGGCGAGGAATAGCTCTTTTGAGCTTAAGTACCCGTGCTTTAACGCTTCTAAAAAAGGGGTTATCTCTGGACCGTTTATATATGAAAAATGGTCTTTGTGGACACCAGTATTTAAATGTACTGAACATTTGAGTGTCTTTGTATGGGTCTAATTACTATAGTATGATTGTAGGATCATAAAGATTACAACTATATTTTACTCTATATGATTTTTTACAATGATATATATTTTTGAACATTTCAGCTTTCAAAATGCACTGTATTAAATAAGTTGTTAAAGGTCAGATACTATAGTATTCGATTTTTGGGAGAGAACTTTCATGAAATCACCTTTACCAATATAATAATATTATATTAAAGTACCCAGTCTATACTTTTAAAAGAATTTACAAGAACTTTGTAGTGGCGATTTAATGGATTTTACCTTACAGGTCTTCTTTCCCTTGTTATCGTGTTGTTGTTTTTAGCATTGCTATGATTGTCCAAAGTAATACAAGTTCAACATTTCCGTTCTATGAATGGCTTCATCTCAGACACAGTCCAGTTATAAGTTACAGTAATTGGATATACAACTTTTTAATTTTTATTTGTTGCATGGTTGAATACCCATTAGCTTCATTAATTATAATTTAGTTAGTGTCTTAAAGAATTTTAATTTGTTACAAAAAAGAATGTAAAACATGCTTAATGGAAAAAAACATTTTGGGACTCTCTTTGATTAGTTTGATTTATTATATATTTTTTCTGCAAAAAATATATATGTGATTCAAGTGATTTCATAGTGTAATTAAATTGTTATTTTTTTACTTAACAAAATAAAACGTGCGGAATCATGATATGTCTTTTTTGTTGGACTGTTTGAAAAATAGCATCTCAGAGGACTACGAATAATTGAGGTCGAATCTTTGATTCGCAGCCGAATTGAATGTACAAGTATCTTCCCCGTACACCCTTGAACCATGTATTCTGTGACGGTATTAATGTACATTAATAGGGCAAAACATATATTAAAAAGTAGTTAAAAACTAAAATCATTATGTACTCTATATTTGCTCATATTTATCTCATTTTATGCTTCATATACTTACATGCTATAAAGATATAGATTGAGACTTCTTTGAACTGAAGTGAGGTTATGATTATATAGCAAGTCACTTTAAGTGATAATTATTCAAAATATATCTACTAAACATATTAATTTAGTATCAAACATGCAGGAAAAACTTGCTGAATCGTCAGAACATTTTTTATAATCTTTTAATAACGTATTAATACGTATTTTTTTCCAAAAATAACATTTGGATTGTAAAAAATGAAGTTGGTTAGTCGTAAATATTATGTTTTAAAAGTCAATATACTGGTTGTAAGTATAATAATTGTATATTTCCTTAATCGATCAAATCATGTTTGTAAAAAGATAATACTCAGTTTGTAAAATCGATTTAAAGTTTTCCAAATATATAGTTAGTATGAAAAATATTGTTTGAAACAAGAATAATTATTAAATAAATGAAAAATAAATATTACTTAATCCAAACAAATTTTGCATGTTAACGTTAATTTATATATATATATATATATATATATATATATATATAATACATTTTAACACTTGTCCTTACTGTAGCTAGGTCTTTTGGCAGGAAGTCTAATTTTAAACTATACGCAATTATACTGTCCTTTTACTTTGTATCACCCTGTTACAATAGATATATATATATAAAAAAACCATAAAAAACAATTGTAGAAAATTATTTATTATGTGTCATCTTCGAATATTCATTAATATCATATCTCTCATTCTCGAAACCTTAAATTGTCCTTGAGATCGTCATTCATTTAACTCACTGTTATTTTCGCGATTGCGTAGTATATTTCTGCATACTCCAAGTGTGATGAGCTTCAAAAACGGCTCCTAAACAATATTGATCCTTTATTCTTAAGTTGATTAGATAATAAACATGCCTCCGCCATAGAAATCCAAGCAGATATCTATATTTGTTTGTCATTGTTACCAATCTCTGACGTCATAAAAATCATTTGTTTTTCCCTTTTTCATCGTCCTTTATAATAACAGCCCGACTGGTAATCTTTTTCTGGGTGTCTCCTTATGATTAATTTAGTATGCCATGGCATAGGCACTATGGAGCTAAATAATCGATAGAGGAAAGCCATGGCAGGCAGTGGGTTCGACTCATAAAGAGGGAAGAAGGGGTCGATATATTCATAAGCGATGACCATTCATGCTGTAATACAACTAGTAAAAGAGCAACCTCCAAGTCGGTTCATCCAAAGCCTAGTACGTAAAACGTAAGGACGTGCTTGTACATCTATGTATCATGACGTCATAAATAAGAGACATCTGTCGTGTGAAAGAGAAGTCACCGAATGCCTTTATTGAGTAAACTTAATTATATACTGGCATGTATGTAAATAACGATTAGCGAAACATAAACAAGGATTAATTTAAGACTAAAATGTCCTTTCATGTATTTTGTACGCAACTACTTCGAGTTTTATATAAGAACTGAAATACAGGAAAACCCCGAAAAAAACAAGGATGTACGTCATTTCATGAAGTCATGATAAATAAATGCATTAGGGATTCAAATGATCGATTAATAGATTAATCGTTGGTTGTTTCATTTAGTCGACTTTTAATGGATGAATCGATTACAGCGCCAAGACCTGTTATCTAGTGGATTTGGGATAGCTAAGGGCATCTTATTTTTGTGAAAAATCAAAGCTTTGAAAAAAATAACGTCATTGGGTTATAATTCTCTAAAGAAGTTTTTTTTTTGTCAACTTTCAATACTAAATATTATTCCAATGACGTCTCTGACTACTTTTCCACATCCAAACATGAGCTTATAAGAAGATTGAATACAAAAATGGATTTAAAAACCAGTAACAGATATTGAAGTTTCATAAGCATACCTACTCAGGGCGATTAAATGCAACTAACAAACTTTAATCGTTTAAAATCGTTTGTCAATTAACTTTTTGATTCCCTAAATGCATACAAGACACAAGTAACCCAAAGCATACATTCATAATATATAATTTACTTATTGTTTGGTGATACCCATGATATTATGTATATATTACCAGATCTCTTTCATAATACTGATGGCGTCTTCCAATCTTTTTATATACAAATGAATATGCATTGGATATTTAATATAATTCAAACATCTATAAGCATTTAATATCAAAATGGATGCATTGGAAATGAATGAATGAGTATTTTTTGTTTGTGGACAAAATAGACATCCATCAAAGCGATCTAGGCATGAGGTATTAGTTCTCGTATCCATCTGTCAGAAGGAATAATTCTGAGTACAACCAACGCTCTAATTCTATAAAAAAGCTGACTAAACCCCCCTCCTTTTGGCTCTGAACTTATAAACTACTACACTTATTTAAGTCGAGGTTGTCATATTTATAAATGCCATATTTGATAACAAAATCCTTTCCTTTAGCTCTTTAGATCATTTAATGGAATGTTTAATAGTGATGTAATTAAATTATCATTCATTAAATGTATTTAACGAATAGATATTTCTTATTTTTTCAAATATTTAGCTCAATAAACTCATGAGATATTTCTTTATGTTAATATATTCTCTACTCTTTATTTTGACAAAATTGACCTTGGCCCCTTTCCCCACCAAAAATAAAGGGTAAAAAAGGGATTATGGAATTGGGTCAGTGGAAAAAGCTGCTAGGAAAGACGCAGGAAGAAAACTATATATAGACTCTTAAGAGCTAGACTGCCAGCCTGCCTGCTTGCATTCAGTCAGCCAGGCTTCCTTTCATTCCACATTAACAACAACCCTTTCTTTGCTGCTTTCTGGCTGGCCCGGTCAGAGGAAGACAGAGGAGAAGGAGGAGAAGGTGAAGATGACCCTTTTTCCTCAGCAGGGTCACTGTGTAGCAAGGAAGCAGGTTACTCAAAAATTCAAACATGTTGTAGTAGGAGTAATAGATGTGGTAGCAGACAAAGGAGGTCAAACTTGTAGCCGGGGCAGGTTTGACGTCTACCCTGCTTTAAATAAAACCTGGAGCTAGACACCCCTTTTCTTATTTGAGGCGAAATGAATATAATATTATAGAATATAACATATGGAAGTTCTTTGCATACTTAAGAATAAACAACATTTCTATTTCAGCTGGCAATTCATTTTTTACTTATATGGAATTGTATCTTATATCAGCATTATAGCGTGTAAATTAATCTATCGAACCAAGGATCTTATTAATGATGTTAACCAAAATTCACATTCCCCTCTCGGGATTCGAACCTGCACTGAGCTATATCACTCCCTTTATTACTTTGTCTTATCATCGGGAGGAGCATAATGTTTTAATTTGGCTATTACATTTCCATTTTATTTCTACTTCTTATCATCAGAGATTGAGGATCTAATTACGCCCAGAATGATCTAACAGAATATTGAACAGTTCATATTGAGCCTGAGGAGAACCATTATATAATTAAAATTTATATATAATATTGGAGGAGTCCCTTCAAAGGATTCGGCAATGCCGTTGATCCAGGCTCATTGGAAAGGACACTTCCAAGCTCAGTTTCTTTCTTTTCTCTTCGTTCTATCGACAGAGTGATGCTGTATCTATCGTCAAGAATGATAGACCAAACCAAGAGTACTTATTTCCCTCTGTGTGAAATGTTGATTTTATTTCATTCACAATACTAGACCATATTGGATGAAACCTTAAAAGGATTGCTGTTGATAGAGGAAAGATAATTATCTATTTAAGGATGATATATATCTAACTAAGAGCTAATGTTAATATCTCAACAGTCAACAGAGTGAATTAAGTCTGATTACAATATACCAAGTACTTTTTATATTTATTCACGTCCCTTTTCTTTCCCTCAATCACGTTCAAAGAAAACGTTTAAGAATGTTATCTTTAGTCATATTATATTCTAAGATAACATCCTTTCTATGTACTACTAATAGATATATGTTTGTATCAAACAGCTGTCAGATACATCCAAATTCAGTGCAGGTTTTGAGCAATTGATAAATTAACAACGAAGGTTCCAACATTTTTATTTTTTATATAAGCCACATCTCGGATAAGATATGCTTGAGAGGTCCACTTTTGCATAACTTTGAATGGCTTTATCATAATTACCTCCGCCGAAGAAGGTATTGTTTTCACTGGCGTTGGTTTGTTGGTTGGTTTGTTAGCAGGATACTCAAAAAGTACTGAACGGATTCGGATGAAACTTTTTGGAGCTGTTGGAAATGCCAAAAGGAACAAGTGATTAAATTTTGGTATCTCTGAGTGCTTCATAAAGATGCAAAATGAGCTAAAAACTAATAAATATTTCAAGTTAACCTATTCTGCCAATAGATGTCGCTGTGCTGAGAAATCGGGTGCTGGAGCGTCTTCCTCTCGGAATTTCCGTCGAGGGGAAACCTCCCCCGTCCCTCTACACCGGCCCAGTCGTGAAAAATCCGCCTGGGAAGGCTCATAAGGACCCCGTGACGGGGGAGGTTTGCACTCTCTGAGTGTATGCATGCCTCTAGTTAATATTGTAATAACTGCCAAAAGTATTATATGATTCTGGTTAACTCGACAAAATAATGTCTTCATAATTTCATGGTTGTCAGTATAGTCAAAGAGTCTAGCAATGGAATCTAAAATATCATGAAGCTTCTGTAGATCTTCTCTCACGAAAATATGGAAATCAAGCTTTTTAATATAAAATTAAAAAATACAGCATTTTGTTATTTTTATATGCTAGTTGCACAATTCATTATTCATTCCTGGTAATTTATATTTTAGTTATGTTTCAATATATAATAAAAATTAAAGTATCACAAGTGATGAAATTAACTTTAATATGTTTAATATCAAAAGTACATTGAACACCAAAGGAGTTTTGATAAATGGAATAGTGGTCTTTAAAAATTACAGAATAGATATATGACTTAAGGCGTGTTATATAATATTTAATTGTAGAAGCATTTATGGTGTTCACTGATGGGATCGGAAGTGTTTTGAAGCTCAAAAGTTAAGAAGTTGAGAATATTTAATTTAAAGTTCTTTATCATAATTAGCTATTTCATTGTGAGGTGAATACAACTAATGATTGATGCAAAGATAAGATTGTACTTTTATTCTACTTAACACGCCTAAGTTTTTAAGCAATTGTGACATTGACTCAAAAATGTACATGATTATATCTGAAAACCTCTATTTTGTATGGTGACTAGATTTTAACAAGACCTTCCTATCAACAGTTGGCTTTATTCATGATTACATACATGAAAAAAACCTCTTGCACAATACGTCCGAAAAAATAAAATCAAATAAGCGTTAAAACTCAACATGTTTCCTTAACTCTTTGGGTCCGTATTTAAAATAATTGTGTGATCAATTCAATTGAATCGGAACAAAAAAAAAGTAAAACGTCTATCTTAGATGTACACAATTTCGAAAGAAAGTGAATTTTCTAATAAATTATTACGTTATCATGACATAAAAAATTAATATTTAGTTTAGTTGTCCAGTTATAACACCATAATTCTGATCTATATCAGAATGGACGCAATTCAATCTATCCATTTAGTCTAAAACTACTGCATACTTGCATAAAAGCCCTGCGAATTAAAACAAATACACACACACACACATATATATATATATATATATAGTAGTGGTTTTGCCAGTGAAAAAAATGGACCATTTTGATATCATGATGGTCGTGTCAAAAGCTGACCTGACAATAACAATATTTTCTTGACTAAACTACTTATGTTGCTCTTGAATAATTACAATTGTGACTGGAGGCTGGCTGAAGAATGAACCATCCCTACATTACGTTCAGGACGGATTGCAGTAGGAGACCCAATCGGCCAACTATTGCGAGGGCACCACAAGTTTAAATAATTTGTTACATGTGCCCGAACTGAATATATGTCTATACGTGTGTATAAATGTAATATTATGTGTAGCAATAAATTATTTAAAAAAATTACAATTGTTAGCTATTGGAAGTTCTTCTTCAACAAGCCTCAATTGTATTAAGCCCATAAACATTTTCAAAATGTTTTTTTTTTACATAATGACATCATAAAACCCAGTATCTACTTATCTACTTTGTTATCAAAATGGTGAACAATCTATTGACTGAGGACATTGTTATTTGATGATCTGGATTGACGTCATGATGATATTATGGTTGTTTTTACATACCCCAATTAAAATATGACTGGCATAAGTACGAACGTAAAATGGGTGTTGATGAACATATTTTTTATTACTTGTTTAGTTTGTGCGATAACAATAATAAAACGATGAAATTGATCTGAATTGTCGTTCTCTTCTCACAAATTCAAATCTGTGTCCTCAACATTGAGAGTTGAAGACAATCATGATTTGGAATTATTTTAATGTGAACTATATAATTATTATTGATTAACACTAATTTAAAAAAACTGTAAAGGAATAACATTACATACAATCAAATGTTTTTTCTGTGTCTCAGTTCTTAAATAAAAGTCTTAGTATGTAAGTGGGGTACGGTACAATTCAGCGCCGCCGATTTCAGAACCGCCGATTCAGCGCCGGCCAATTCAGCGCCAGCCAATTCAACGCCGGCCAATTCAGCGCCGGCCGATTCAGCGCCAGCCTCAATGACTTTGATTTAAAAAAATTCAGACCTTTTTTCAAAGAAAGTTATGTTTTCTGTAGCAGTACAATTGGTCAAACCTGGCACAAGATAATTGTCTTGCAGAAGTATTCAACAACAATGGGGTATTGGGGTTTCAAACCCACCTACATTGGTAAAAATACGAGTAAAGAAACCCTCAAATGCCATTTTGTGCACCTTGGGCCTTCGGGTTCCGCCAGCCGCAACAATGGGGTATTGGGGTTTCAAACCCATTGCAAATTTTAAAAATACGAGTAAGGAACCCTTCAATGCCCTTTTGTGCACCTTGGGCCTTCGGGTTCCGCCAGCCGCAACAATAGGGTATTGGGGCTTCAAACCCTTCGCCAATTGTAAAAATACGAGTAAGGAACCCCTCAAATGCCATTTTATGCACCAATTTGAGGGGTTCCTTACTCGTATTTTTACAATTTGCAATGGGTTTGAAACCCCAATACCCCATTGTTGCGGCTGGCGGAATGAAGGCCCAAGGTGCACAAAAGGGCATTTGAGGGGTTCCTTACTCGTATTCTTACAATTTGAAATGGGTTTGAAACCCCAATGCCCATTGTTGCGGCTGGTGGAACCCGAAGGCCCAAGGTGCACAAAATGGCATTTGAGGGTTTCTTTACTCGTATTTATACCAATATAGGTGGGTTTGAACCCCAATACCCCATTGTTGTTGAATACTTCTGCAAGAAATTATCTTGTGCCAGGTTTGACCAATTGTATTGCTAAAGAAAACATAATTTTCTTTGAAAAAAGGTCTGAATTGTTTAAAATCAAAGTCATTGAGGCTGCCGCTGAATCGGCCGGCGCTGAATTGGCTGGCGCTGAATTGGCCGGCGCTGAATCGGCCGGTGCTGAATCGGCGGCACTGAATCGGTGGCGCTGAATTGTCCCATTCCCATGTAAGTGCGTACAAATACATAAGAAGACATTTTATTTTTAAATTATTTCAACGACAAAAGAACCCTCACATTGGAATAAAAAAAATATTAATTTTGAGTTAAGGCGTGTTCAACCCTCAATGTTGAGGGACCAGGTTCGAATCCCGAGAGGGGAGGTCATTTTTTTATTCAACAGTTCATAATAAAATTTGTATAAAAACAATATATAAACAGATGCTTATAAGTAAAAAAATACAACATAACATATTATACCTAGTTGATAATTGGGGAAGGCTATTTTTTATCAACCTCATCGATAAGTTCTTGGGTTCAATAGACTAATTTTAATGCTAGTATGCTTATTTATATCCAGTCGGATGCGATTCTATCCAACCAAATAGGCAAGAAATAAAATAATATCGCAATATTATAATACACTCAGATATATATAATTTAAAATTCACATTATATTACCAATTACAACACTTAATCATTTTATGACTAAAACCGATTATATTAAATTCAAATTGCAAATAAAAGCTTATTAACTTCTTCCTATCTTAAAGTGGCAGTGAGACTTCGTTGGAAAATACTTGATTTCTCTCAAGCAAGAGTCCACGAGTTGATGCTTACGCATGAAATTTGAGGGTTAGGGCTGTATATATGGCGGGAGGTGTTTAGGTTCATTCCATGGAGATTCTTTTTTGCTTATATGGTTCGATAGAATTGCAGATTCGTAGTTTCGATATGAATACGCATTATAGCATTAAAATTGATCCATCAAACCTAAGATTTTTCTATGAGTTTAACCAAAATACACACATTCCCCTATCGGGAGTAGAACCTGGTCTCTCAACAATGATAGTCGAGCACTATACCCCTGCTTCAATAGAGAATTACTAATCCCATCATCTTCATTTTTGACCGCACTGACTGTTTTTTAATTGTATATTTAACACATGTCTCCATAAATGAAAACTCTATGTTCTTTGTTTTCATCTTTTTTTATTGCTTTTTATTGAAATACATCTGTGGAGGGAGGTTGGTATTATTTATAGTTCGATCAAAAAGGAGGAGTTGGGTCTATATGGAATATTAATAATCCCGCCCCATAGAAATGTCGTTAATTGGTTCCAGAGGGACTTGAAGTTGGTAGCCTCAGAACTTCACACACACACACTGAGTGTGTGATTGTAGATTAAAACATCCAACTGGCTAGCATGTTTGAGAATTCCTCAGGACATTAAAGTGAAGATAGAGGAGGAAAAATGAATGTTTTTTTTATATTGAAAACCACTATTCATTTATCTTATTTCTATTCTATATAATTTATTTTATACAATCAAAAATGTATATAAAATAACTTTATAGTTTATAATGATTGCAATGAGAATTAAGCATTAATAGCTTTACCTAAAATAGAAAACCTCAGAAAACTGCAGATGAAACGAAAACGTTCTTAACCAAAACAAAAATAGGTCCTTAGACAAAAGTTTTGGATTACTGAAAATCAGAAAGTCGTTTTCTACATTACAACTGGAGAGTCAAAAAGGAACAAAAAATGTAACCAATACGAGATGTGAGCTCTATGAGGATAAATATTTAATAGCTTTATTTTAGTGGGTCTTGGTAATATATATTAAAACATAATTAAAATAATAAGACATATTAAAAATATTTTATTTATTTATTTGGTTATTGACTTCACAAATAAGTTTTTAGATTTCCAATCCTAAATAACTCGGCAATCATGAAAAGGAAAGCTTCGCAGCGAATATGACTCCACTTGTACCTCAATATCATTTAGTTTCACATACTCCTTATTTATATATATATATATTATTTTTTGTTTCGATATTCGATCACCTCTAGTTTCCTCAATATGAATGCTATTTTCAAACAATTGCTGCAAAATGTAGGTATGAGTACAAGAATTTAAATTTTGTATTTAGGTGTATGTACACCCAAAATTGAACGAGATAATAATGTATTGAAATAGTCATTTTTGGGGCATTTTCCATAAAAGCGACAATTTCAAAACTTGTATATCTCATTTACTTTTTAAAGTACATAAAACATAAAAACTAATTTGAAATCCTTGCAATCACACCTACTTTTTGCAACAATTGTTTGAAAATAGCATTATTATGAAGACATTAGAGGCGATCGAATGGCGGAAAAAATACTACATATGTTTACTACATAACTTTTGGGTCCGTTGAGGAGACACTTCCCATTATTAGATTTCGTTCAAAATTCACAAGATGATATCTATGCACTAAAGTAAAAGCCTAGGGGAAGCCCGACTCTCAAATCCTAAATATATATATAAATCAGGATTATGTGAAACACAATGATTTTGAGCTACAAGTGGAGTCATATTCGCTGCGATGCTTTCCTTTTATGATTACTGAGTTATTTAGGATTCGAAATCAAAATATTTATTTGTGAAGTCAATAACCAAATAAATAAATAAAATATTTTTTAATATCTCTTAATATATTACCAAGAACCCCTAACATAAAGCTATTAAATATTTAATCCTCATAGAGCTCACATCTCGTATTGGTTAGACTTTTAATTATTTTATTATTATGGAAATAGAGATACTCGTCTCGGTTTGATAGGGATTATATGCAAATTATGAACACTTAAATGGAAAATATAGGGAGTAAAATCTATTTTTAGATAAACTATTTATTTCATTTTTATTTTATTAATCTACCTTTGGCTGGACTTACGTATGCAATAAGTCAATTTTTTAAATATATATTTTATAAACATAATAACTTCTACTTATTAAAACTTAATAAGATGTCAACATAATTTGATAAATGGAATTGGACCCATAATCACATAATTAAAAGCTGTTATATTATAAATGGACAGTTCAACCTTTTCTCTAGATAAAGTATGTAATATACCTACCTTTTTCACCTGAAGAGTTTGATTCCTTCCATCTCCTATTACACAGTGCCTTAGAGTAGGAGAGTCTGGACGAAAGACATAACATTCAGCTGACAAAAACCCATAACAAACAAATTTCATATAATAAATTAATAGGTGTTTGGATGTAATAACAAATTTAATGTTATTTTTATATATCAAAGGGATATATTTTAATGTAAAAAGATATAAATTGAGTTGAATTTGCTATAAATTGCATAATTTTTATGATTTTGCCACAATTTATAGCAGAAATAGGATTTATATGTTGAATAACAATATTATTGTGTTTCTAATTCCATTCGTAATCTGGGCAGCCCTTCGTCAATCACGAAACCTTTTTGGTTTTTATATCTATAGGATCCCTCAACAAATAAGCTTCTAGTAATACTTTACTAACAATATAAGCATCAAATGGTCGTTCGGGAGTCCAAAAATACATTCGAAGCATCCCACATACTGCCATCGGAGAAAACATAAATCTAAAGGCAATCCTATCGTACATCGCACAATTCAAGAGCAGAATGAAGCTACTGCCAATAGTCTCATTCTACTCTTTAAACTGATTGGACTCCGGAACAATCATTTGTTGGTTTTATTTTGGGTAAAGCTTTACGAGAAACCTATTTTGATGATTGATCCTTTAGATTTAAAAACAAAAAAGGTTTCGTGATTGACGAAGGGCTGCCCAGATTACGAATAGAATTAGAAATACAATAATATTGTTATTCAACATATAAATCCTATTTCTGCTATAAATTGCGACAAAATCATAAAAATTATACAATTAATAGCAAATTCAACTCAATTTCTATCTTTTTACACTAAAATATATCCCCTTTGATTGATAAAAATAACACTAAATTTGCTATTGCATCCAAACACCTATTAATTTATGTTAGGAAATTTGTTTGTTATGGGTTTTTGTCAGTTTAATGTTATGACTCATCAGTCTTTCGTCCAGACTCTCTTACTCTAAGGCACTGCTATTACAGTAAGAATATGTAGCCAGGGAGAACACGTTATCATTAGAAACAACGAAAGGCCACATTTATAGTATATATATGAGGGTTTAAACCGGCAGCTAATGAATCCTTCGTTTTCAACCGCCATAACCCTGCCATATTCGGGGTTGTTATTATTTTTTACAGTAATGGCCGTTTGTGAATATAAATCTATCTGATCATCAAGCTCTGGGTGTTTTAATTACGTCATTTTGGGATTTATAGATAAACGTCACTTCATTTTTTACATGCCACAATTACAGCAAATATTGATACGTTATTCAAATATAAAACAAAAATACGCTAAGAAATAGGGGGAGAGTTCTAGTAAATCATTCAAGTAATTGAAATATGTGATGTTATCCTAACAAAACCCCCAAAAAATCTAGTAGTCATCTTTGTTTTCACGAACTTTTTTTCTTCTTTTTATATCTGTATAATGCAAGAAGCTATTAGGGACTCGTAAGCTAACAGATGTTCACTTCATTAATAAATCGATAGTCACAAATGCGACTCTTGGCTATACATATATGACCCGAATGCACATTGACCAATGACTAACCTTGGCTGCAGATGAATAATACACGAAAATCAGCCCTTTTTATCAGGATCGGTAATGAGAATGGTTCATCTTGGGTGTATACAGATAACTTTGTGTAGATATATTTGTCTCTCCTTCTTGAAATTTAATTCAAAACAACAACTTTGTTGGGTTATACTCTTTCGCAAAAGTCAGTTTTCCTGAGAATTTCTTAATGTATGCATTCTGTGTTGAGGCTTACTGTATGCTATGGTTTTATTTCAGGGTTTTAGACCGGACTCAGATTTGGACTCGTAGAACTCAAGGATCTATTTTTAAGGGCTTGGATTCGCATTCAGTTTTGTGAGAGCTCAGACTTGGAACTCATTATTTATTATGTTAAAGGCTGGAATCATGGGTTTGCATTTTTTGGTTTTGATTTTACATTTCCAACTCTACCAATAATAATTAATATTTACTTTCGTTATTTATTTTTGAACTGCATGAACTATTTATATATTTTTTTAAACAATTATATTTCCCATCTATTATATATATAAATATATATATACATAGGCGTAGGGGAGATGTTTGGTTTGGGGGGGGGGCATTCAATTTGCCCGAATTTTAACCAGAACTGTTAAATTGGTGAAAAATTTCGAATGAAGAAAGCTATGTAGATTAATATTTTCTTTATAGAAATTCATTACATTATATTTATTTTGTTACACTTCAAAATCCGGTTGCTTTCATAATTTCATTTTTTCTTCAACAGAAATGCCCGAATACCTGAACCAATTTGCCCGAATTTGAGAACTCACCCGAATTTGGGGGGGGGGGGGGCAGTTGCCCCCCTGTCTCTTATGCCTATATATATAGATGTATATGTATATATATCGATTATACAGGGCTGTGCAGGTAAATTTGGAATAAGTTCACAGCCATCCAGATTAATAAGGAGAGGTTCTAGAGAAATATTTATTAAACAAAAAATACACATTTGACAATTATGGTCAACTTTTATTCAATGTGTCCTCCTCCAGCTTCCACCACAGTCTCCACACGGGACCTGAATGCCCTCACTGACCTGGACACCTCCGCAGCCTCCAAGGACATGGCCACAGACGTGGAACAAGAAGAGGAACAGGCAGAATGACAGGTGGATCTGTAGGGAGGCTTCTGAGGTCCCCATGGTCTTCAAGACAAAGAACCCGGCTGCAGTGATGGTCCTGGGTGTCATCAGCAGTGAGGGCCACGTCATGCCGCCACACTTCTTTGAGCCCAAGCAAAAGGTCAACCAGGAGGTGTACTTGGAGGTCCTCAGTAACGTGGTCAAGCCTTGGATAGACACTGTGGCCTCTGGGAGGAAGTACACCTTTCAGCAGGACTCTGCCCCTGCCCACAAGGCCAAGACTGTGCAGGCATGGCTCAAGGAAAACGTGCCTCACTTCTGGGATCCTCAGACCTGGCCCTCCAACTCCTCAGATCTCAACCCTTGTGACTACTACCTGTAGGGGAAGTTGGAGGGGGAGGCCTGTGCGACCCACCACAACTCTGTGGAGGCCCTTAAGTCGTCCATCACGTCTGTGGTCATGTCCTTGGAGGCTGCGGAGGTGTCCAGGTCAGTGAGGGCATTCAGGTCCCGTGTGGAGACTGTGGTGGAAGCTGGAGGAGAACACATTGAATAAAAGTTGACCATAATTGTCAAATGTGTATTTTTTGTTTAATAAATATTTCTCTAGAACCTCTCCTTATTGATCCTGGAGGCCATAAACTTGTTCCAAATTTACCTGCACGGGGCTTATAATTGTAATATATAATAAAAACCTTCCTGATGAGAAAATATATATTTAGTGTCATAAAACGTTATGAGTGCATTGGAAAAAGCTTTTTCTTTCTGACACTATCGATATATTTTCTGAAGCATATTATGAATGGTAATGAATGAAAACATAAATTTACGTACTTTTTCTAAACTATGTTCAAAAATTTACTATTTGATTTATTTAAAATATATCTATATTTTGTTCGTTGCTCTCAACTTTTTTTTCTTCTATTCATCATTTGTTTATCTACATGAAAGGAAGTGAAGATGTTGAACAAATGTCGATGCAAAGGAATAATAAACTATCAAATAATAAGTCCTTAAAAGTATGGAATCTAAGTCCCTGGTCTCAACATTCAGACTTTGTGAAGAAGATGAAGAAACTCCAACCCACTTAATTAAAGATTGTGGCTGCACAATGCGAGAAATGCCCGAATTTGCGAATGTGGCACAAGAAACAAAGCTATCCCTTGAGGACCAACTGATAAAAATATACAACCTTTTATGTAAATATCAGTTATTTAATAATAAAGCTAATTGCTCTTAGGTTGACCTCTTCCGGCTGATACCAGATTTAGTTCTGGTCTGGCGGGGATTATCTAGGAGTAAAACAAATAAACAAGCAAAAACAGAATATTAGAATAAAGGGATAAATATGGGACATGGGACTGGGACTCGTAAATTAAATTTTCGCTGAACTCTGTACTTGTATGTAAACTCGTGTATGCTTTTTACATCCGACACGAGACTCAAACTCATTCCGAAAATACATCGAGTCTGTAAACCTGTTAAGGAGAGCGGTGACCTTGTCGAGAAGAAAAAGAAGAAGAAGCTTCCCATGAACTACGACCCCAACGTGGAGCCCGATCCTGAGCGCTGGATACCCAAACGGGAGCGTATCGCCTTCCGTAAGCACCTCAAGCGAGAGCGGCGGAACAAGGGAGAAAAGTTCACAGGGGCACAAGGCGACAATTATGACTACTCCTCCAGGAAGGCCACTCCCAAGAGCCCACATCAAAAAACTCCTCAACCCACCGCCTCAAGGCATCAACAACAGACGAGGAGGCAACAACGAAAGGAAAATAAGAAAAAAGGGTTTTAGGCCTCTCGGCCTCGATCCTCGATTTATTTTGTGTTCTTGAAGTTTTGTTTGTACTCGTTTGTATTTATTTATATGTTGTGTTCATTATTTTTTATTATTTACTTGGTGTGTTTTTTTAAGTTATGTTAGTACACTTTTTTATTAATAGAGGTTTGGTATTTTATAGGTAATCTAATTTTAAACTATAATGTTTATTTATGTACCATGTACACAATTTACCTATCTTTTATTTATTATTGCATATTTTATAGTACAGTTATAATAAAGACCTTTAAAAAAAACTAATTTGTACTATATCTATTTAATATATGAATGTAGAATTTATGCCCAAAAGACTAATCATAATCAAATACAACCAGTGGAGCTAAGGAGGATTAACATGCCTGCGAGATACACAGCGTTGGTTCTTAAAAATCCCTGTCTTCATACGATTCGTGGACTGCCGCTACAAAAGCTCCGTTATGTTCCGCAATGTATTCTAACATTATCAAAAATTATATAAACTCAGGAAGCAGTTTTTATTGTTTAAATAATTTTAACAACATTTATATACTTTCTATGATTGCCATCGATCGTATGTGTTTATATGATGCTGAAATTTAAAATTGCAATACTTATTTATGCATTTTTTTGCATACTAAATGTGTTTAAGTTTATATATGTTTTATTATATATATGAATAACTGTGTCTTTAAAAAGTTATAATAATATATATATATATAATTATAATTCAAACAGAGGACCCAGTATGTTATACATTGAGAAAATGCATCCATTGTCAAATATCTTTCATAAGATCTTTTTCGTTAGAAACTGAAGAAAAATACAGTTCAGAGAGCAGTAGGAGCCTTTCTCATGTCCGCATAGCAACAAAACTCTTGCATATCTGAACCCCCCCTGCTTTTGTGATGTGTTTCCAGACCTTCTTCCCCTACAAGGACCTGCTTTCTTCAAATCCTAGTACGCCTTACAGTAGCAGCAGCAGCAGGGTCCTACAATCATCTCTTCTAAAGTCCCTCCTTGTGTGGGCACTGACGCCAACACAAGAGCCTTTTGAAGACTTTATTCATGAGATGAGGCAAAGGGGGAGAGAGAAGGAGTTCCTAGCGTCAATATTAGACTCCAATGTTCCGCATGAGAGACTCATGTTGTTGTGTCCTAGGACGTTCAGTCCATAGAGATATAAAGATATAGAGAGCTGATTCCCTTCAATAACAGAGAAAAAACGTTCAGCTGTATTCTGTGTGTTCAAAATAAACAAAGTAATTTGTACTACGTCATTGTAAGTTGATCATAGAGATAGATTATATCTCTATGATCAGCTTACGATGACGTAGTACAAATTACTTTGTTTATTTTGAACACACAGAAACAACAGAACGCTGTTTCTCTCCTATTGAAGGGAATCAGCTTTCTATATCTTTATATCTCTATGGTTCAATCTTACTCCTAGTAATATACAATATGTTTGTGGCATATCAGTTAGAAAGCAGTTGAACCCATATTTTTTATTTATCTATAAGTAGACATATTTGTATTTTTATGATGAGGCGACTAATACGATCGTAAAAAAGTGTTCCTTTGAAAATAGTTCTTATAGCGCAAAAAAATCCTTATTTAGTTTTGTAAATATAATTTTATTTTACAACTATTGGAGTCTTTCTTACATCCGTCGAAGTATGTTTTATAATTATTATAAAAATAATATTATACTCAAGTTACCTCATTTTTACAAAAAGTGATTTCCATAGAATATTTGAAGGCAAATATATTTATATCCTTTGTTGTAGTTTTATTAATATCATAATATTTTACATAAATAAAAATATAATTATTTCAGAAATTATGCATTGCTTAATTTAGCTCACTTTCACCAAAAGTTATTGTACTGATTCGTACAATAGCTTATTATGAAACTTTAAAGGAATTATTAGTGAGAGTAAATTGTTTTTATATGGTTTCTGAGTATTTAGATTCCAAAATTTAGCTTCCATTTATCAAGTTATAATTTTTTCTAGAGTCTGTGTACAATTTATATATATATATATATATATATATATGGAATTAAATACAAAAACACAAAAATTCAAGGATTTCATATAAATAATGTTACCTTTTAATCTTTTAGTGGAAACATAGCAGTTGATGATGGCCGTACATAGGGATATACTATCTATCCAAGTGTCTGAACAGTGTATTCCAATTAATTGTGTATGCAAACATTGATTCTGAGAGAGAAAATGTAATAAACTAAGATTTTATTAAGGATCTAACAAAAAGTAATGCCATTGTTTGACGAAAAATTATTCTAATTAAGTCAACTAAAATATGAATGAACTGTAAATTATATTGAATATATCCCATAAAATATTATTGCTTGCTTTTTATATATCCTAAACAAAATATGAAATTTTTATGTACATCGAAATAATATGTTGTCGCAAAAAAAGAGGAAGTCAGAAACGCCATTATATTTTGCTTAACAACCATTTTTAATCTAAAATAGTGAGGTCCATTAATTTTGTAAAATATTTGAAAGCTACTAAATTAATGGAAAATAACATCTCATTGATAAAATCTGAGTCCATAAACATGGATTTCCAAACATTTAAAGGGAATCAAAGGTTGCTTTCTAATTGATGGTCCACATGTGTTATATATAAAGAGAGATGCAGTTATACCTAAGAGTAAGGAAACTCAATTTCTTTCATTATTTAAAAAAGGAAGCGAAGCTATGGGGTCCCTTTGTCAAGAGTCTCTTAATGACTGTCTGGAGGCTCTTACTGTACATAGAGCATGAGAGAGAGAGAGAGAGAGTCCATTGCAATGCTTTCTCTAGCTGCTCCTCTCGGATTTTTTTTGTAATGTGCATCCATGCAAGGGGGTGAGACACGGGGTAGATGGAGCTACGTAAGCCTTCGTTCGTCCCTCCTTCCTTCCTGAAGCGCCATCTATTGATCATTCGGTTAATGAATGTCTCCTATTACAAACATCCCTCTCCTCCATTCCTTTTCTATAATGGGATAATGCCTAACAATGCAGGGGATGAGCGTGATGAGGGCAGGGAGGAAAATAACATAGATATTAAAAAAATCATTTTCTGCTCAATGAATAAGATATGTGCATTACGAATAGGTTCTTCATCATCATCCTTCCGTCATATTTTTTCCTAAAATATAGTTTTTTTTATATTGTCAATTAACCATACAATAATTTCACAACTTCAAAACATGATATGAAGCCGATATTTAAATATAATAAATACTTTACGCACATCAATGACTCTGAGAGGAAATCGGGATTTTTGTTAAAAACATAATTTGTGAATGTTTGTATGTCATAATTATGCAAAAGTGTAAAAAAAGGGATTTGCAAATTGAACTCTCTAAGTCTATCAAGTCTTTGATAACGCAGCGCCTACAAGATCATACTTAGTGGCTTCAAGAAATGACATACTTTCTTCCGGAGTCAATGTAATGGCATAATGTCATTGTAGACTTTCTACTCCAACGACGGGGGGGGGGGCGGTCCCAGGAACCCGGTTGGACATTTCCTCTTCCCCATCCCGAGGAGGCCCATGAGGCCCACCACTCCAGTGGCGTATCCCCTTGGGAGGGAGACGGCTACCTTTGCATGCCACGCAATATCAGTGTGGAAGATGTTTAAGGCCTTGAGGTTTGCCAGGACCCTTCACGCTGCCAGGACCGCAGTTAGGGTCATTGGACGCAGCGTCCACAAATAACCCATGCTGCATCGGCATTTTATTTTATTTATCTATTTTTACATAATTGTAATGTTCTTAGGCAGTTTTTGTATGGAAAAGACAATTAGGGAAAATATTGGCTTCCTCTTTGATCATAGTGTTTTAAATATAATAATATTCATTTAATTTTCATGTTACTTTAAGTGCCTTTTAATTTTCCTGCAATTATTTTATAAGTACATATTTTTACACTTGTACCTTTGTTTTATGATACACTTATACTTGTTAGATACATATTTACATCCCCTATTAGTGAGTGCTGATTATTTGTGATTTCTTTCGGAGTAGACCCTCTTGGAGGGAGCTAGGCATATAGAATACGTAAAACAATACGTTTATTGGAAGTTTTCATAACATTTTTGATAATATTTATAACTAGAGGCATGTATACCAAAGAGTATATATATATAGAGGTCTAGCTTCAGGCAAGCGCTATTGGTTAATTATGTTAAATAACGACCACTTGAGGGCGCTCCTATTTACAGAAAGATAAATATATAAAAACAACTAAGAATTAGTTCATGATCCCTGGAGGTTGGGAGATGTAAATGCCTAATTTTATTCCGTATTAGTTAATATATATCTTATATAAAAAAATTCGTGATTTAAAAAAATTAAAAGATTCCTTGAATAAATTGGATATCAGTAATACTAAGCGTGGAATGAATCTTTTTGTTTAATATATATATATATATATGATGAAATGATAAATAATAAGTATCAAGAAATAAACAAAGGCTCTATTGTAATAGTAATCCTTGACCGCATGACGGCGCCACCATCACCATTCGCCACAAAATCTTGTAGCTGGGTCTCTAGTTATATATACTCTTTGATGTATACACTCAGAGAGTGCAAACCTCCGCCGTCACGGGGTTCTTATGAGCCTTCTGAGGCGGATTTTCACGACTGGGGCGGCGTAAAGGGACGGGGGAGGGTTCCCCTCGACGGAAATTTTGAGAGAAAGACGCTCCCGGCACCCGATTTCACAGCACAGCGACATCTATTGGCAGAGTAGGCTAACTTGAAATATTTATTAGTATTTAGCTCATTTTGCATCTTAATTCTGCACTCAGAGATGCCAAAATTTAATCACTTGTTTCTTTTGGCATTTTTAACAACTCCACAAAGTTTCATCCGAATCCGTTCCGTACTTTTTGAGTTATCCTGCTGACAAACCAACCAACAAACCAACGCCAGTGAAAACAATACCTCCTTCGGCGGAGGTAACAATAAATTTTCATGACGTAAGTGGGAAGAATAAATTTATAAAACATTATTATTTTTGTTTGCCGGTATGACGTCATTCAAAATCCCCAGCTAGCTAAAAGTCGGCTTGCTTGGCAATATTGCTTGTTTTTCAATACCTATATCTTGAGAGAGATATATTAGGTATACCGAGGGTTTGAAGGAGCTTATGGAGGCGGTTTTCGTTCTCCACTAAGGATTGATCCAAACACTTTACCCAAACACTGCCATCACTATAGATACCCAAACAACAACAATTTACAAATACAAAATAAATGTTTATCATTTAGCTTTTTAGCTTCTTTTTATTTTATTTGTAGGATTTTTTTTGTAAATATATAACAAGTTAATGATGTTCATATTGAATGTACACGAAAAGCTTATGAAATTATTTTATGTCTAAACATAGGCAAACGAAGGAAAAATTATCCTCCTCATAAAAGTTCAACCTAAATCAATATCAATGGAAGTATTTATTATTGTGAGGAGTCCCATAGAATAATAATTACCCCCATTGCATATGGGAGTCAATAAATTTATTTTACAATGACCCAATAAAAGGCTCGCCTTACATAAATCTCTGTCATATTTCGTTTTTGACAGAGAGAAAGAGAAAACATCCGCTTTTATTCAGTTGAAACTCTCAAATACATGCTAAAAGGGTTATACTACATTCAAAGACCAAAACAATAATAAATATATATATTATGAATTTCAAATAACCGACATGAACTGCTGGGAATGTATATATATATATATATATATATATATATATATATATATATATATATATATATATATATATATATATATATTATAGTGTAACCTGGATAGGAAAAAAAAGAAGGGAGAGAAGTGAGGCAAAATACTCTCTCCCTTCTCTTTCTCTCTTTCTATCCAGGTAACACTAACAGCATTACCAAATGGTAATCGTATATTCTCATATCAAAAGATCAATTTTTGGGGGAGGGTACGTATTTGCTTATATCTCTTAAAGTATAGCGATTTTTAGAACACCAAACATATCAAATGAAAGCTTGGTTAACCAGCTTTAATATTTTGGTATACTGAATCATGTCAATTTAATAAGTAGAGAGTTATATGCACATTAAAAAAGCCTATCTCGCGTACAAAATGACGCATATAATGGATTATGTATGCGTCAGAGACAAAGTAAAATTTTGAGAGGATACCTTGAGGCATATCTAAGAAACACATTATTATTTATTTATTTCATAATCGATTTCTTATAGGTCAATACAGGCTCTGAATCATATGATGTAAACTCAGATTGTACTGAATTCTGAATTGATAGAATGCAACCAAGGTCTTTTTTGCATTTATCATCTAAAGTTTTACTAAACTTAAAAGTACTATTTTACTCTGAAGCGAACAAGTCATCTTCTACAAGCGAGTGAAGTTAATTGATACAAAAAAGCTATGAAATAAGCTTACAATAACCACTCCATTTTTTTCTTTGTTTTTTTCTGAAAACTTTATTTTATTAAAAAACATCAAACATACGTCTGGTAGTAAATTAGATTTCCTTTAAATTAATAATTATTACTGAAGTCTGTAATGTCCACCATTTTGAAGAAATTTGCGGAAAACTATATTTTTACTAAATTTTTAAAACTTTGACCTCGTTGTGCGACCTCGTAATGTTGACCGATTTTGTTCAAACTTTGTATGTCGTCTTCTTTTATCACCAAGAAACCGAAAATTCACAATGTTGCTAACATTTCAAACATTTGAAAAATAAGAACAACCCTAATATACATACATACATCAGAATTATATTTGTCCCTCTATGAAACAGGTTTTATAAAATAATAGAATGAAGAAAAAGTTAAAAATATCAAATCGATGTAATTGTATTATCGTTCATCCATATGTTATTCATATAATTCCACTCTAATTTCGCATATATAATTGTCTTAACGATGTCGGATTCTCTTTCCCTCGTTTTCTATTCAAGCGTCACAAGTTGCAGGTCTACCAATGGACCTTGACGTTTTGTTATGGTATGCTTAAAAACATTTTTTAAATATATTAGGAAACTCTTACTAAAATATAGTTGTTTAAATTATTATCATTATCGACTAATAGATGATACATGAAATTGGTTGACCCTTTTTATTTGCTTGCAGACAGGCCCGGCAGCAGGCTAAGGCTGTTGGGGGCCCTACAGTTGTTATGGGGGGCACAGTTGGCACATTCATAAAAAAATCGGGCCCACGTCACTCAGTGGGTGGGCGGGCCTGCCCCCCCAGGCCTGCCCATCCAGCCGGGCCTGTTTGCAGAATATATGTAATTGCTTTATAGATGGGGTTCAAAGTTCCAAAATAGATAAGAATTCATTATAAATCTCCGGTCTACTTTTGATAAAACTCTTTAAAAAAGACTTTATTTCATAAGACAATTCTATGTGGCCCACAATATTCAAAAACATATTGCCATCCATATTTGATGGATTGAAGATTCCTGTTAATAATTTTGGGCAATGACATTATTTATTTGCTTATCTAAAAACAGTGTTAAATAGTACACAGCAACAGATAATATAATTAATAAAAAAATAATATTCTAAACCGATGTGTTCAAAAAAAATTAATATTAATTATTTTATTACACGTAAAGACTAATTATAATAATATAATATATTGGCTATCGTCTATATAAACAAATTAAGTAGGAGGCATATTTAAGATACATGTAAGATATAGTCTGTATAAATGAATAGAATAAGATAATGTAATAATACCACACTCAAAACTCTCTTCTGGAGCGTGATTGGTTGAAAAACCTGTTGGCATTATGAGATAACACATCAATTTTCTAGGAGCTTTTTAAAGCTCCAAATTATGAATTATATCCTTAACAACACTAGACGTCCCATCCTCCAATCATTTACGGGAATTTTGTAGATTTTTCTAATATTACCAGAAAATATTTGTTGCTTTCCCCCAAAAAAATGAATAATAAAAAATATTTTCGTCATAGATACTAACTAGATCCTCATTTTCTGAGGGTAATGTTGGGGGCGCAGGTTCGAATCCGAGTGGGGATGGCCATTTTTGGTCTACCTCATTGATAAGATTCTTGGTTCGATAGATTAATTTTAATGCTAGTATGCTTATTTATATCCCGTTAGATGCAATTTTATCGAACCATATAGGCACAAAAAAAAGTCGTAGAACACAATGATCATTCTCCTAAAAGAAGTAACATTTGATTTGTCAAAGTCCAAAGCATACATAGCGAGTTGTTTTACAAAAATAAACTGTAGAGTCGTCAATCCTACGATCTGTGATGATCTCTACTGCCGCCTGATATCCTGACCTTACCCTCAAAATCCCCTCTGACAATGAAGATTCCTGGACCAATGCGGGATACACCATTAAGTTTATCTTGCAAATTAAAACAATATTTTAAAATTATAATTTAATATGGTAATATGTTAAAATCATGAGAAAAATATTTATATATCTGTAATAAAAACCCTTTTGATATTTTTTATTGTTTTACCTCTTGTTTAGATTTTTAGCATTATATATACATATATATATAGGCGGTATAAGTACAACTTTATTCACATCATTTCATAGTATTAAAAACGCACAAACACAAAAATAGTTTAAACATAAAATACAATACTACATCACTTTAAGAAATTAAGATAAAAAATCATTTATCGTATTCATTACAAATATGTTAAAATTATTTGGGAGGGTTGTTTTTGTAATTCTAAATTTGTATAAAGCTTTCTGTATGTTTGTGATAATTGCATTTATCTCTTCTTTGAATGGACCTGTATAAATATAGCAAAAATCTCTTTTTGTCAAGTAAATTAGTAATCTCAAATAAAATTCTTCGATTAATTGTTCCCATACAATCCCAATGGTTTGACAGTCTATTAAAAAATGTGTTGATGTTTCCGTCGCTTCATTACAAAAGAAACAAATTCTTTCAGCCTCAGTCCTTCCAAAAAGCTACCAAATGGAAGTGTATTGGTAATAATTCGGTATTTAAACCAATATGTTGCGAAATTCAGGTTCCCATCTTCCAAACATATCAAAACTTCTTTTACTGAGCACTTCAGATTTAATCGTTCTATCTTCCTACCTATTTGGTTTAAAAAAAAAGTTATATCATTTTTCTTTACCAAAAGGTCCCGTAATATACCATTCCTAATGCCCTTCAAGTAATTAAAAAAACAGTCTCTTGGACCAATCAGTCTCGTCTTGAAAGTAATCTCATCTATGATTTTTTCCTGTTCAAGCTTTTCATTGAAAGTAAAACAACAGTTTTCACCCAAAACCTCTCCAATAAAATTTATTTTCCGCTTGATTGAGGTACATGATAAAAATGACAATCTTCTATTTTCTAGGGTGGGCTCTTCCCATTGCATTTTTGCTAAAACTTTATTGGTTAATTCATAATTAATTTAAACATTTTGTTTCCAGAACTCACTTATAGATTTACAAGCATCGGAAAGCTTGTCTGGCCTTTTTCTTCTAACACTGTTTTGTGACATGCCAACATTTACACCATTTTATTCTCTAATATGTCAGACCATAACGTTCCGGGAGCTAGAATTCGCTTGAACCAGGAAAACAAATTTGTTTTCCAGTAAACTTCGAAATCTATCATTCCCAAGCCACAATACTTTCGGGGGAGTGAAATTCTTCTCCACGCTATTAACCATTATATATACCTATATATATAAGGGGGTATTAAAGAAAGCAAATATTAAGAAATCAAATTTTCGACCCCTGCGAAAGTGAAGTCATAAGAAACTAAATGATTGTAGAAAACTGGATTTTGGTTTGACCAAACCCCCTAATTGCGTTCAAAGGTTTCGTTATGAAGCAAAACTTTTTTATTATTACTTATTTTGAAATATGTTACTTTTATAAAATTTAGATAGGACCAATTTATGTTTTTTTTGTTTTTGCCAAATAATATTTAGTGCCAATAAAATAAACATTTGTGCTGACGTACCAACCATTTTTTAAATAACAGCTCCTACTAGGGGTTATATAGTTTTAAGAAGGAAAAATATTAATATTTAAGTTTATGAATACAATAAACGTCAAGGAGTCAAGAAATAAACTCCTTACATTTAAAACAATGAAAGAATATACAATTTAATTTTATGTGCCAAATTTACTGTATGAAAATTAAGATGTGAAAAATACACGGTATATATATATATATATATATCACAGCTGGGATTAGGTAGATAAGTTTACCGTCGGTTCGATATTCGGTATATACCAAATATCGATCGATATCGGTATTCGGTAGATTTTATTATATATCGAAAGTATCGATCGATATTCGGTATGGTAGATTAGAAAGAGAGAGAAATTTATTTATGTATCTGCGTTTACTTCTTCATATCGGACAGTTTATAACAAAGGACAATTAAATACATCATTTGTTATAATTTATTAGAGATCATTTGATATTCAATACAAATTAATGTTATATAACTTATATATGTACTTTGATTTTGTAGGAAATGGAAGGCTATAGATTTTTTTATATACTGTCTCTTATTGTCCGATATTAAATGCACTTTCAGGTGCTCTAGTATGCAATGCATAGCATAAGCTTATATTAAATGTCTATTTATGTATCTGCTCTATAATACTATAAGTTATAGTTGTTTATTTATTTTCGAAGTTCAAGTTCTTCACACAAGGGAGCGCTTGGGCAGAGTGACAGTTGAACGATATTTCTCTGCTATTGAAGGGAATAAGCTCTCTATATCTTGATGTCTCTATGTGAATGCTACAAAAGTCATACTTTCAGATATACCATACCGATTGTCAATCGGTACGGTATTCGATATTTTCTACCAAATATCGTATAATCGGTTCGATACTTGAAATCTACCGTCGGTAGTATCGAATACCGATTTATAATCGGTAGTCGCAGCTCTGATATATGTATATATATATATATATATATATATATATCTAATTAAGAAGTAAATATGTGTTGCTAAAAGAAAAAAATTGCATTGGTGAGTCCCAAGCCCAACGCCATTCTTTACGGACACATTTACCTTTGATCATTAAGTCATTAAAGGCGTCAACAATTATTTTTATTAGATTCATATTTGTATAGTTAAGTGACATAAAATTCTATTGACTGTTCTTGAAACGTACAGTATTCGACTCGACAGTTGGATGCTGATCACCTGTACAAACTGAACCAACTACGAGGCTACTTCAATATACCTAATTGCCAATAAAATAATAGCCTAATTGTTACATTATGATGTCCAGAACCTTTTTTATGTTTTTTTCTTTCTATCTGAACTTTAGCAGAATCCCCCTGGTCTAGGCTCCTCATTTATCAGAAGTGCATTGGACCTTATTTTTCGAAGACTTGAATTATCTTTGTGACTCCGAATAAAAATATGTTTAAAGTTCAACCTTGATAAATATAATACCATAGCCGATTTACATATGAACACAATATAAAAAGTACGTATTTGGACAGACTTAATAATTTTAAACTTTAAATAAGTATTGTTTTTACATTTGTAATATTGTTATAAGAATGGGTCTTTAAGGTAATTAAATTATTTAAGATCTTTTAGGGGAGGAAGAAATATACCTTCAAACCTTCGGCACTCCGGATGTACAATATCTACACATAGTCCGATGAATATGTCAGTTCATAGATTTCCCTCCAAGAGAAATCGCAATTAATTGAAGGACTCACTAGGTTATAAATACGTCAATATGTTTTTGCTTGATAATAATACATATTTACTTATTGAATAAATCCAAAGCTACAAAAGTCTTCATTAAAAACGTTACATTTGATTGTGATTATTCCTTGCGATTTTCTGTATAATCTTTTAAACTCTTCGTTATATCATGTGTTCTATTTTGAGTGCATATGTGAGTGGACTTCTATGTACTCTGAGTGGCCACATATTTAAGTTGATGAAGAAGGGTATTCCTTTCTTCTGTCATCTTAACTTGCAGGTGATTTATATTTATGTTTTTATTATGGTCATTAATTTTGGCTCCTAACGAGGTTTAATCCATTCTCCTCCTCCTTAAGACAATTGAATAGTCCCTGACCAATAATCCCTCTGGACGGAGATGAAAGAGGAGATATACCATGCTATAGTAATAATAATAATAATATTCATATTCGTTATTGTCTTTCTCTCTCTCTCTCTCTCTTTTGCTAACCAGGTAAAAACCTAATTTTCAATATAATTGATTTACATTGACGGTAAAAATCCAGGACAGTTGAATTCCTTCTCCCAGGATTCATTCTCAGTTGGATAATAAATATTTTTATATATATGTGGACAACTGATTCTTATTTTTATTTATTGTATGGTTTATTTTTCGTTCTTAATCGCAGCTGCATTTATGAAACAATGGTCCATAATATAATATCAAATAATTTATTAAAAAATCTGTTAGATGTTTAAAAAAATATTGCAAAAGAAATGAATAATATTTTCAAATTCTACAAAACTATAAAATGAAAAAATTATTAACAGAGTTTTAACGTCAAATGGTGTCTCTTTGTGTATATTATATTAAAATGACATTGTTGACTCAATTAAATAGCCCATATAATTGTTCAATTAATCACTAAACCTTTCATCAAATATAGGCCCGAAATTCGTATTTGATGTAACGAGAATATTGACGAATCGTTTGTTCACAAATGCGATCTCATTTCTATATAATCTTGTTCATTCATTTTCATAAGGCATACGAATGTATGTTCATTCTTGGAAGTAATAGTTCATAATCTTGACTTTAAAAGAGGTAATACATATTATTATCAGAGTTTGACCGTTCAGAATCATCTTTTTGTGCATATTTTATTACAATAACCATTTTATTTATTTTAAACAACTACTCACATTTCATTGTAAGCTGATCATAGAGATAGATTCTATAAATAAACATAAGAAACCGTCAAAAATAGAATTTTAAATATTAAAAGTAATCATCGTAATAAATTACATATGAAAAATTGATTGTTATTTAATTATACTTTGATAATATATTTCATAATTATTTTAAATATTTAAACAAACCTACCGCTAGTATACAAACAAACATCAAAGTATATTTAGATATTGAATTTTAATTAATGATCAATTTAAAACAAAAAACCCGTTAATAAAAATATAAATGTCTCTTTGTAACAGAATCATTCATTGGCAATAAAAACGTAAAATAATTACGAAATAAATCAAACCAAGGATAGCCTTATTTTTTGAAAATATTGAAAACTATTTGTTTTACTAATAAAAATTTAAAATATTTAAAAAAATGAAAGCTGATCAATGCTTTAAACAATGAACAAAAAACTAGTTGCACACTTAGGTAGAGTGAGAGATCAGTGGAATTAAATTAATGTCAAATTAACATTCGAATAGGAATAATCGTCCTATCTTTAAAAAAAGTCAATATTAAGGACTTACTAATGCATTACCTCTTCTACTCTGCGTCAAAATCCATTTAAATTGCACACAAAATGATTGCTACATCCCAAAATAAGATATAGATCAAATATCCAAAGAAATATCAATATATTCAGTTTTTAGATTTGTTTTGACCGAAGTCAATAAAATAAGCCAGTGGAAGCGTGATTCACTCTTAGTTTTGTGGTCGTTTGTTTGACCTCTGATAGAGAAAGTTTGTCCGAAGGAGTAATATATTATTATTAATGCCCTAATACTTATTCATATCCTCGTGGATGATACTGCAATTCCAAGGGCAGCAACACATATAATAAAAAATATAACTGCTATTTCATAACAGAACCCTTCATTTGAAGTAAAGAAACATAAAGTAGTTATCCAATAAATAAAACTCTAGACAGTCAAAATCCATGAACAACAATTTATTTTATAATATTTTTTTTGTCTAATTGGCTCGATAGAATTGCATCCCATTGGATATAAATAAGCATACTAGCGTGTAAATTAGTCTATCGAACCTAGGATCTTATAAATGAGGTGGACCAAAAATGACCATCCCTCTCGGGATTCGAACCTGCGCCCCCAACATTGAGAGCTGAACACGCCTTAACACGCACGGCTATCGCGCTCCTTTAAAATTTGAAACGTCATGGGCAATTTCAGTAATTTAAATAAGTCAGAGGTGTCAGACTCATCCTAATGGCATATGACAACGTCATGAATCAATCGTTGGAACTACATAATGATTAAAGATCATCGGATTTCGAACACCAGCAGCATTAATATAAAATTAACCATCCCCTCTCGGGATTCGAACTTGTGCCCCCAACATTGAGAGTTGAACGCACCTGAACACACACGGCTATCGCACTACCTTACATTTGGTTAATAAATCTATATGGAAACTGGTTTCTATAAAAATAAATAATATATTTTTTAAATCTTTAGAAAAACTACACACACACACAAAAGTTTGAATAAGTATTACCAAAATACTTAAAACCTGATTGCAAAGTATAAATGTGAAACGTCGTTTCAAACACTAGATAATATAAAACTAGCAACATATTCAATAAAAAATATAGATTCTATGTATTGAACTTCAGCAATTAATTTCTATGAAAGGAATATAAAATAATTTCTAACTCGTAATGTAAAACTCTCAGGATTCAATAACTGTTTAGAACGGTTAAACAACCATTTAATTAAATAACGAGCTATAGACTGAAAGATGATATATTTTTTAAGGAGCATAAAGGATTCAGATTTTAGGAATTGGAAGCGAGCACGACTACAGAGTTTAAGAGGGGAAGGTTAATGTTTACAAGATCCTAGGTTCGATGGAATCATATTAACGCTATAATCTTATTTATATCAATACGAATGCAATGAGATACAAATTGGCAAAAAATGTTATTTAATCAAGGGATGAATGTGTTGGTATTCTGCATCTTTTAATGTCCTGAATTGCATATAATTTCTACTTATAATATATGTTATAACCGGGAAACGACCGGGTACCCGGCCCGGGTCCCGGCTGTTTTGAGCGTCCCGGCCTGGTGTCCCGGTTTTTTTATACACCGGGCCGGGACATCAATTTTTCAATATTCGTTTGTCATTAAAAAAAATTAATAATCATCAATTCAAAAACTTTTTTCAGATTCTTTTCCAAAAAAAACCGCCATCACTTTTTTGGAGATTATTTTCTAAAAAACGTCGTCACTTTTTTGGAGATTCTTTTCTAAAAAAAACGTTGTCACTTTTTTGGAAATTCTTCACTTCAGAATGTCGAAGGAACGAAAATATATATTCTGTCCCTGCCCAGTTTTGGCCCGGCTTGAAAAATTTAAGTCCCGGCCCGGGTCCCGTCGAAAAAAGGTGTCCCGATCGTTTCCTGGTTATAACTAACTGTTTGCAATTTAATTCATTGTTTTCTATAAACAAGTTATTTCCAAGGTTCATTTTACTTAAGGCATCCTTTTTTAGCGGAACGCCGTACTGGTGTTAAATTGTTTGCCGGTACAGCGTTACTGATCATTCCAACTCACTTTCACACATGTCTTTATTATAATTAAGTGTGCCAAATGATTTTTCCCTCGTAAACAAGGTTTTAATTATTTATAACGTATATTAAATACATATACAAGGAAAATTGTGTTTTTTATAGATTGTTTATCTATTTGGTTTTAAAGAATTGCATCCGTGTAGATAATATAGCTTGTGGCATTATAGCGTTCAAAATAATATATCGAAGCTAGGATCTTTAATATGATTAAATAGATTCCTTAGAATATCAACGAAAATATACTCATATATTATTTGTCAATAAGTTACATATTATTTTCTGTAGTTTTTATGTACAAACAAACCTCCTTATTATATTCTTGGTTAGGGATCCTTTACGGATATTCCCGGAGGAGTGATAACAAGAACTTTGCGTTCTAATTCATAATTCAATTAGGAAATAAAAGGGACATCCAGTTGTGTTTTTCTAGAAAGACCTACGAATATATATTCACAGCAAATGAAGAAAATCGATTATCTCTTTACATATGTATTCGTTAATGATGATGATGACGACTGACAAGGGGACATATACTGAAGAAAAACAAGCACATGTAAGTGGAAGAAAAACCCTTGTATTACCAAATGCCATGATGGAGGGAACTATTATTGGATCAATAAATGCACTTAATCCAACAAAGGGATGTATCCTTCTTACTTTCCTAAACTGTCAAAAGAGGACGCTACGAGAGAAGGAAAGAATACAGTGAATTCCCTATTGATATTTTTTACTACTACAGCCACTAACAATTTAATTATAGTATTCTTTGTCATATAATATCGTTGAAATATATTAGGGGGAAACTGCCTAAGGAAAAAATGTCCTAGGAAAAATCAAGGTATTTAGAAATTTCCATATTGCCCAGAGAGTTGATTTTTCGATTGCCGGTGATTTTTACTGACGTCAAACGGCAAGCCAGAATAATAACATTTATTTATACAATTTTTCTCGCTTATGTTATCAAAAATCTATTATCGGAATAGGTTTTTGATGGCGTGAATAATAATAATAATAATAGATTACTGACGTTTCACTCGCACCTATTGAGGAGTAAAGATCAAAGAAAATATAAAAGAACTAGAAGCGCAATGCAGGCTGGAAAGGAGTATTAACTGTGTTGCCTTCAATAGAGTTACACAGCTGACCTCATAAGATTCACAAAAATGTAAACAAATGAGTTAAGAACCTTTTTCAGTATAAGTATGACTCTCCTATATTCAGATAAAGGTCTGTATAATAAGTCTGGGCAATACAAAAATAAACATGTAGCAGTGCGACTACTCAATGACGTCATTGGAGAACGATTATATTATATTCCATATATATAAATCAATCTCTTTATCTATCTATAAATATATATACATGTATATATATATATATATATATATATGTAATATTTATATAAATATATATATATATATATAATAAAATATTTATATATATATATAATATATATATAGATGTAAATATTCGTTCTACACTGACGTCATGGAGTAGTCATACTGCTAGGATTACATGATTGTTTTTGTATTGCCCAGACCAAACGGAAAAGGGAAAGGCATATGAAGTGAAAGAGGAGTGAAGAAGAAATGCAAATCCTTTAATTAAAAAGATTTTAATTTATCCATCACAAGATGTAATAACTGTTTGTCAAGAAGCGGAAAGAGTCTTTTGTCACTTTTTAATCATTGACAAAGCTGCTTTATTAAAGAAAGATAAAATTCACTTGCATATTGCTGCCCAAGTTATGCAAAACATTTGTGAAAAACAACGCTAGGTTTTTAATGATCTTAATGAACATATGCTAGACGTTAGCCCAACAAACAATCACGTTTATAAATTCATAAAAGATTTGGCAGCAACTTATTCCCGAATAAGACTTTATCATCAAGGAAGAGTGACGAATATAAAATTATTGACTACATAAGAAAAAGTCATGATAAAACTGTATTATTCAAAGGACAGTAAAAGTATTCATTAATATTATTAAAACCTATCACATTGTTATTCTCATGTTTATTTATGTTATGCAAATATATTTATACAATAATTACATATCTTTAAAATTGTACCATGATTTCCCTGAATATATCAATAATATTTTCTATTTTACAAAAATTATTATAGGACTAATATTTAAAAAAATAGCGAATCTTATAAAATCGTACTACATAAAAATCTCAGTTTTCATTCTTCATTATGGTTACTAAGTTTTTCTTCTCTTCTGTTGTTCATGTTTTTCCTTCGGCAGACGCGTTGCGCTTCTAGTTCTTTTATATTTTCTTTGGTAAAGATCCATTCAAGAAAATGATGTCATCTTCAAAATACTAATTTTCCGTTCCGCATGGGCCTGCATGGGCTTGTCATTATGAATGCCTTGACTGGACACCTCATATTCCACCTATTAATTAAATAAAGGTGCTCGTCATACTCAAGAACAAAATAATATTTATTTGGTTTCATCATTCTGATCAAGGTATATAGAATACAATATATGTTACATTTATAATTTTTACTTAATAAACTTTTATAAATCCCCAGCGTGCTATCAGTCGTCAGACTTCATCTGCCGTGCTAGCTGGGGATATTTTTTAAATTTCCTTATAATTGAATATCGAGATGATTTACAAACAAAAAAAACTAATATTTAAAAAGGAATATTTCAATTGTCATTTATTTAATCTGAAAGAATCGAAGATTTTTTGTTCTTGTAAGAATTATCGCTTATAATAAGATTAATATAACAAGGTAAGGTAGAAAAGAAAGGAATAAATGTAACAAACTCTCCAGTGATGTATATGTAAATAATAAAGTAAGTAATGTGAATAAGCGAATTGACATCATTGGATATTTGCTTACATCACCTTCTTTCTTTACTTCGCAAGTCGTGGAATGTATGTATGATAAAGAAATATATGTCAACTATAAAAAAGACATCTTCTTTTTATGGACAAAAGCCTCTTACGGAAACTTTAGGAATAAAAGTTGAATAATATAATTAAGTATTGAATATTGGACATCTATTTTTTATGCTCCTATATAATTACTGGACAGTATTAGTTGGACCGACAATATTACTGTTGAACTTTATAAACAAATTTAATAAAAAATGAGTAAAGTATAATTATAAGAAATATTGATGAATTTAAATAAGAACTAAGACTGATCACTTGAAATAAATTCATCAAATTAAATATAAAAAATAATAAATTTAAATAAATACTCATAAACCTCTTTAAAAACTGACTGGGAGACATTCAGATTTATTAGTGTAGTACATCTTATCCCTTAGTTAAGTGTAGCGATAAAATCGGATTGAGTCTTTTTATTCAGAAAAATATAGTTAATAGCAGAAGCTGTCGTGTGTTCAACAGTTAAGTCGCTTGACAAACTCTTTGCTTTTGATTGCTCTGGCATTATTAATACATTCCTTAATTTGATGAATTATCTTAATTCTTGGGTATTTATTTTTATGAAGTTCTAAAATATTTTTTATAATAGTAGATCCCTCAAACAGATAGTGGCCTCTGTCTAAAAGGTGATTTCTTAAGAGTTTGGTCAAATGAGAGATATCATGAAACATATACATTATCTTTGATGTATCAGAAGGATTCCAAAAATATGACAAATCTTATGAGACTTCCAATTTTTTACGCAATCCAACATTTCATGGGGTCATATCAGAAACTAAAGTCAAGGCTGCAATGCCCCTTCTTTCAACCTCATTTGTGTAAATAATGTCAAAAAAACATCGAGGTGACAAAGGTAAAATTGACAAACATCTTCTACGGATCATGGCAACTTTAATTATTTTATTTGGACAACAAACTTGATCAATAGATAAGAAATAGTCAAAACTACTTTTCAGATCCATTTAATCGAACGAAAAGACGTAAATATGGGTTATTTGATTTTCCACTTTCTAAAAACCCTAAAAAATGTAAACCAATATTCTGATCAGGTAGATGAACTGTAAAGTTAATATGCCTCATGTATTGTATTTATCCCTGAAGTATTAACTTTAACAAAATAAATGGAATCTCTATTACACTGTTAAAATATAAATTATTTGACTTTATAAGTCTAATAAGATGATATTTAAAAAACAGTAATGTAACTTTTACTAGCAAAACAATGTTCTGGGTAAAAAATAAGTATACTAAATTGCTATATTTTAATAGAATCGATATATCATACGGAAGTTGAATATCACTGATCGACAAATTTTGGGTGAACTCACTTGATTGAGCAAATGAAATATGAAATACTACCCAATGAATCCAAATATGATATTAATATCCTTTTAGCAATTATTTATCCTTGAACCCAAGATATTTAAATACGCCAATTATTAAAATAAAGCGTATCATTTGTCCTATAGATATATAAAAGATCATGCAATAATTATAATAACATAGAAATGGACAAAAAATTAAAAACACTAATAAAAATAGTAAATATAGTTTCAGGAACAAAAAGTATTTATATTATCAAGCAATTTTTTTAACGACATTATTGAAAGATTTAAAAAAATTAAAACAAAAAGTAATAGGTTTGGGGAGCCAAAAATATATTGTTGCGATACTTAAATATATTAAGATTTAGTATTACTGTAAAGAAATCTACTTATGTTTGAATATTTTTATATTCATCCTGCTTTATTGATCGTACACTCGTTTTAGTTATTAATTCAACTAACCTGAAGAATATTTTCTCAGTTTGTTTTCACTGATGCTTTAGAAATGAATAAAGTCTAACCTTCTTATCGAAATTTAAACCACTAATAAAAATATACTAGAATGTTTATTTATGTTTTATTGTAAAAGCACAATTTTCCCTATTTTTTATTTAAGTATGTTACTTTTTGTCTCTTAGATAAATAAAGGCCTTGCTGATGAGAAAAAAAAATAAAATAATATAGCACTAAACTTTCATAAGATCTGCGTCGAATAATTAAATTTATTGAAATACTAAGTTTAGCCTTGTATTTCATACTATTAGCATTACCTTAGTGCGAAATTACAAATATTTTTTAAAGAGCTATTTATATATCGCTAAACTTATAACTTAAGCCAATTGTTATAAGCCAATATTTGAAGTTAGATCTAACTTACAGCTTAAATAAAGTATATTGATTGTGTTATTTGTTTTGATTTTATTTATTACAACAATAATCTAACATTAAATATTACGCAATGAATATAATTAATTCTTTATTGTTGATTGAGGTTTTGTAACCGACATCTTATATAAAAATATGACCATCAAAGAAACTATGACATCATCGATACATTCTTTTTGTTTAGTGTCCGCGCTACTTTTTAAATATCACATACCTGGTATTCTATATACCTTGATTCTGATTATCGGTCGTATAAAAAAGAAGAAAAAACAGTTGTACAAATGAAAAAAGCTTGTTTATTGATGTGTGAACAACCTTGTCTCTATCTCTACCAATATGTGGTCAATGGCATTTACAAATTATCGTTAAAATAATGATTTTAATTATTATGTATTTCCTTTTTCAATTTCAATTTAAATCACCCCTCTCCTTTTCATTGCTTACGGAACTTCTCAAATACACTCAGTCACAGAACCTCTACTTTTTTCTTTTAAATGAAAAGGTTGATATTTCTGCCATTTACAGGGGTGTTAATTAACAAAAAAAATACTTTATATTTAAAGTTATTTACTTTTTCTTGCAACAAAGGGATATTTTGTTACGGTGTAATTCCTTTTTAAAAAAAATGAAGCTATGAAGTAGATTAAGAATGTTTCATTGGTGATAGCGTTCTTCATTCACAACAAGTCGTTTTGGAGAAAAAGGTTATACATATTGCTAACTAACATGGCTATAACTTTAATCAATATGGTTTTTAACAACAAAAATAGAGTCTCCTCAAAATTTGGGCTTTACAGGGAGCGTGATAGGTCAGTGTGTGTTAAGGCTTGTTCAACTTTCAAGGTTTGACTCCCGGAAGGGGAAGGGCCTTTTTGATCTACCTCATCGATAAGATTATAAGTTCGATGAATCAATTTTTATGAAGTACGATTATTTTTATAAACACAAAGAAATTCTATCGAACCAAATATGCAAAGATATAAAAATTAAGATGGGATTTAGGTTTTGAAATTTTTGATTGCAAGCATTAATAGATCAAAGGCTTAATCTCTTTGCCTCCTACAAACGGAAGAAGAGCTTATGGAAATCATGTTGTGCTGCTTCAACTCGGACACTAACATCTTATGTCAATCTACCGAGGACCAACTGCAAGTCGTGGAGCCGGAGAAATAATACGCTACTTCCCATCAACATCTTTAAGTCAAAATATTTTTTTAACAAAATTTTAAAGTATTTTTGTAAATGCATAATAAATAGCTTCTTTTAAAAATTATTAACCTTGTACATGTATTTTGTAGAGATAAATATATTCCACGGAGCTTTAATTATAAACAATAATGTTTATATATGTACTTTTTTTCGGTTTTATATATGCGCGCTTTTAGTATTTTAAATGTAATAATATTAAAGAAATTAAAAATGCTTATTAAATTTTATTATTTTTAACAATTAAATAATTATTATTTGTTAACGGAACGTCCATTATTTTCTATTGAAATTTATATTATCGTTAACTCCATGTTGTTATTTCTAAATAAAATGTTTACCCTTTTCTACTTAAAATACAATTTTCTTGCTATAAAAATGCTGGAAAAACATTAACTTATATACATTATAATTATTCTGCGTTCATTCAATACTCTTATAGCAAGACAGAAAAATGTACTGAATAATGTCCTAATAATGATAGACAGGCTTTGAATGTTCAGTATCGAAAATGCTATTTATTACAAACCAGTCATCGTATTAAAAAACATAAATATTTTTTTATTTGATATTCATATATTTATCATGTTCTATAAATATGTATTGAATTATTTTTTATTGTAATTTTTTTATTATGAATATAAATTTATAAAACTTACTAAATTTAATTGTCACTGCAATGTTTAGTAAATAAAAATGTTTATTATTTTTAATTGAAATAATTTGAAATTAACACTTCTGATTAATAATGAAATTTCTTTTACTTCAACTGAAATATATTTTTTAAATTTTTAGAATTATAACTATCATATGTACACTTTTATTATTATGTATTTCCTTATTTAATATCCATTTTTATCACAACTCTCCTTTTTATTGCTTACGGAACTTCTCAAATACACTCAGTTACAGAACCTATTCAGTTCCTACTCAGTCACAGTACTATTTCTTCTTTTAAATGAAAAGGCCGATATTCCCGCCATTTATACTTACAGGGTGGCCAAAAGTTGTGCTCGCTGGGAAATCGCCTCTTGATCAATAATGAGTGTTAGTACAAAGCTACCTTTTGACAGTAAGGAAAAATATATTTGCCCTTAGATACTTAAAAATTTCAACGCTCTACCTTCAAAAACATGATATTGTATAAGAAAAACTCTAAATGCCCTCTGTGCTCACTGCGAGCTCCATTCGGTTGATGACCAAATTACAGACGTCCTTTAATTTTGGACTGTTCAAGACGCCGTCCCACACTTCCTTGATCTTTTTCTTGAGGTTGTCGATGTTTGGTGACTCCTTGTATTTACCACGGACTCCAACGCGGACCAGGCTGAAAAGTCCAAGTGGTCCAAGTCCAGCGAGATGGCTGGCCAACTCGTCTTTGGCCAGAAGGCTTCCTGGCCCCAGTTGGCGGCCAGGTACTTCTGAACCGTTAAATTTGTCCGGTAGGCAACTATCTGCCCAGGCAGATATTCATTTGGCAAACAAATATCGACGTTTTGATTAAACAAAATTATGAGCTCCCTCTTCACTTGGTTAACCAATAAAACATCAAACAAAAACAAAAAATTGGAAAGAGCAACATGAAAAGATAGATGCAGTGTCTACCTTTCCCATTATAAATCCAACTATACCAAAGGATCTACTCCCTAATGATTTTTTCTCATATTTTAATAACTATCCAGTGCTGCCATAACATATTATATTTTTATAGGAAATATATGAGATATACCTTTTTTTTTTTTTTTTTTTTGTGTCGCTTTATAACTCAATTGTAGACAATAACAAAGACAATGTTATTCAGCTCCAATATACACTGTACATAGAGATATAAATATATAGAGAGCTGATTCCCTTTAACAGCAGAGAAACATCGTTCAGCTGTATTTTTGTGTCCAGTATAAACAAGTAATTTGTACTACGTCATCGTAAGCTGATCATAGAGATAGATTCTATCTCTATGCTCAGCTTACGATGACGTAGTACAAATTACTTTGTTTATATTGGACACACAGATACATCTGAAAGGAATAAGCTCTCTATATCTTTTTATCTCTATGATACTGTATCGTTAGAAGAGATATTTATGGATAACAAAAAAGGAAACTTTTTCCCTAAAGTGATGTGTAGAAAAAGAGTATGAACAATACAAACACCGGTTGGCATTATGAAATAGCGCTCGCCTTAATTCGGGATTGCTGTTGAGGTGAAGACATCAACTCAGAAATAAGAACACTATTTGTGTTTCTGAATAAGCCTCAATCCATTTCATTTACAAATCCTTTGAATGGAATATTCCAATTACACCTATAAATATAAGTTAATATAAGTTAAAGAAATCAATTCCTAGCACTCAGGAGAGATTTATTGTTTATCGTTCGTCTCCATATCTGGTGATAAATGGATCATCACACTTAAAGTTCAGAAAAGAAAATGAAGCTACTGTCTGATAAAGTTTGCTAGAACTATCATTAATTCTCTTACTCAAGTTTACCCTCTATCATAACTTTTACCCTCCCCACTATTATCATTTATATCTGATAGTTTTTCTGCATGCATGATTTTGAATTGATTTGAAATATAACATACTTCCAAACGATTAAATACGGAGTTGTATTTGCCTTTTTCAATCTACATACATTCCACGATATCTTCCACTTTTATTATACATTATTCATGGAAAAATATATTTCTTCGTGTTCTTCCAAGCAAGTTGAAATTCATATCTTGAAGATTTTATATCTATCTTTTGTTGTATTTTTTTTTACCAAGCAAGTTGTTTGTCTTAAAAAAGCTATGTATATCAATGATATGTACATTATTTTAAACATTCTTATATGAAAAGTTTCATTTATATATTAATATGTTGAAACATACTTAAATATTCCTGTATTGTTCAAGATAATAATACTGAAAAATGTTTGGTATTCGGAAGAAAGTTTTTAATCGTTTAAGGAAAGGCTTGTTGGTTCAATAGTATAAAATTCAATCATTACAGATAAAAAAAGGGAGTTGAACGTGATTGGTTGGAAGAAAAGAAGAGTCAATAGTAAAATATTATTTGGCAATATATAATATAATATTACTTTTATCTCTGCAGTTGAGACTTAATATCAATTCAGAGATAAAAATATCATCTTTAAAACCCAAATTGTTACGTGTCTCATTTCATGCCATTTACAAATCTCTGGAATGGGCTCTTCTAATATCACATATTAATTGAATAAAACGCCAGCTCATACTCAGGAAACCAAAGAATGTTTTATTGTTTTAACATTTTTTAGATTAAATGGATCTTCGCACAAACTAAAAGACTTATAAAAAATGGAAGTTACCAATTGAACACCTTGTGTCTATTGGTGAGTTGCGAGAACATCCACTTTATTATCTGTATCAATCATGCGTTTTCAATTCTATATCTAGATGGTCTACATTAAATTAAATTTGAGTTCACATGAGCGCTACATAATGTTCCTGTGCTAGTGAGCCAAACAAATGCACGAAGTGTAAAAAATATTGCTGCCGCAAGTGCATCAATTCAAATATGATCCAAATGTGTCTTCTTCCACATTGGGCATCTCTGTGATACCATTGTGGCGAATTTTGCGAAGCCACTTGACCACTTCAAACGTCGGGAATTCGTAAAATGGTCTGAAGTAAAAATCGAAAATGATCTTAATTTTTAACGTCAAAACATTTTCAGCGATGAGGCACATTTTTGGCTGAATGGCTTTGTTACCAGCAGAATATGT
The DNA here is from genome assembly GCA_013387185.1 of Caligus rogercresseyi. NCBI lineage: Eukaryota > Metazoa > Arthropoda > Copepoda > Siphonostomatoida > Caligidae > Caligus > Caligus rogercresseyi. The sequence goes on from CP045896.1 coordinate 18,072,557, forward strand.
GCTTTTGGCCGGCAAAACTCTCACGTGACTCGTGAGGCGCTATTACATCCCTAAAAGAAGTATTGTTTGGTGTGGATTCATGCTGATAGAACTTTTTCGTCGACGATGACAATCGTTACGTTACTGTGAATGGAAATTTTTACCACGTCATGATAACCGAATTGTAAGATAGGGACTTGTGGTTTCAAGGTAAGTTTGGTGAGGTTTTATCTCCAGGAATGGATGAGTTAATTGGCCGCGTCGATTGTGCGATTTAAGGCCTGTAAACTAAAAGTGAAAACGTGATCTACTTCAATTATCCGTCGATGTTAGAAGAGCTCAGAACAAATAGTCAACACGAAATTACTGCTGTTTCAGCCAATTTATGCGGTAAAACAATTTCAACGATTGGACTTCGTAAAACGTGCACGTGGTATTCACTCAAACGACCTCGAATTTCATTCATAAACGAACTTGAATGAATTTTAATGACAATAAATAAATTTTCGATATTTGAAACCATTTTATTTTATTAATAAAACGCTTTATTATGCCGCACTGGCATTTAATCTTTTGTCAGGTGCGGTGTTCCAGACCGATTCAACTCACTTTTATCTAAGCTAATATGACATAATTTTGATCAAAAGAACCTGAGGACCAAAATACAAAATTTTAGCAACCTCGAATATGACATGATGTATATACATTCTGAGCCCAATATTCAATTATATGTACATTTGTAAACTTAAACTGCCATACTGTTGCCATACACAACCCGAGAGCTCAGTGACGCTTGGTTTGAAAATCCAATATGCCATATTTGTGAGTCCTGAAGTTTGATTGTCGTATTAGTTTACCGATAGACTATAGTTTCGGCATTGAAACCCTGATGTTTCAAAACATAACGCAAACCCCTGACTACGTATTCAGTCTGCAACATATACACAATTTTTTTGTTCAAATCAACATACAGTCGGCCCTCGCTACTTCGCCCCTCGACATCTCGTAGTTCTTTTACTACGCGACGACGGCTTGGCTCCCGTTTTTTTCACGGTAGGTTTAAACGCCGGGTGATGTCAAATCTCTCTAAATTTCCATATTTATCAACATCACGACCCTCATATATATCGTGGTGGTCGTGTAGTGGATCCGGGCCGTCGCGACTTTGCGAGGACGACTGTATTCGCTATAACACTCTTTAAACAGTAAAAAAAAAAACGAAGAAAGAAAACCATAAAGTGAAAAAAATATTTATATTAACCTGTTAAAAATTGATGAACCACCTTTTGTATAAATCTTTTGAATAATGACCTGTATTTTTTTTCTCCATTGATTCCCTTTATATGTATCAGAATTAAAAGTCAGTTATGAGTATCTTGAAATCTTTATAGAATTATTCGTCCTTCTTCAAGTATCCTCTAGGCGAAAAAGAAAGAAGTGAAAACCCTCTCTGCAATGATTAATTTTCTTGCAATGATTGGCACTTCTGCTTCATATGAGTTTTTTAAATGCTTAAATCATGCTAGGGGGGGGGGCAGTTTGCAAAATAATTGTGCCCTGATGACTTGACAGTAAGGAATATTGACTGTGTACCTATCTGTCTAAACATAACCATATGTAATAAAGCAGTATTATATCCAACCTTTGGATGGCAAAGAAAACATAACATTTTTAAATTAACATTATGAAATTATTGCTACAAATCTTTCTAACTTCAATAAGTTACCTACGCTCATATCTGACCATTTTCCCAATATTTCATACCACAATAGATCAACACGCATCATTTTGGAAGCTAAATATAAGCCATTTTATATGTATCGAAGAAGATAATTAATACAATATAAGCTTAACTAATAAATTTAAAATGAAATATACTCGCCCTCCTTCACTCTAGAAAGAAATGGCAGCTCCATCCAGGGAGATCTTCCTAAAGGTGGGCTCTGATAAGGCTAAGGAACGGAGAGAAAAAATATATAAATGTCAATGCTCAATTCCTCGGAAGAACCGTCAAATATAAGTACTCCAATCAATAAATGATTGAATATCAAAATAATGACACTCTTATTCCTTTAAAATCATCAAGACAAAATAAAAGTGAGTCTTCTTTTATGCATCTAGAGGGAGACATAGGCAATATGGTCAAAGTGAAAGCTCTACGTACAAGAAATGTATAATATTAAGTGACCTAGAATTGATAAAATGAAATATTGCCGCCAGAACCGAGGACAATTTCATCGGGGCAGCAGCACGTTACAGTGGATCTGAAAATTCCCACTCTAAATGACGACTTGCGGACTCTGGCCTCTAAGGAATCGAAGTATTTCCCATCATGCTCCATAATATATTCAAAAAAAATCAAAATAATTTTAAAGTTTTTATAAAAACAGTTCAGTAATTGATTTTTTTAGCCATGTACATATTTCTGTGTTTGATTTTTCTCATTCAAGTATGGAATCTTAAATTATTGTGTAGTTGTTTAGTTGATTGTGATATAACTGTAAATTGTATTCTAGGTTTGTACGATATTTTATTGGATATGTTCTATCCAAGTGCAAAACTTTAAACTACAATGCTTATTTATGTTTTTATTACACATTTGCTTTGGGTTTTATGTATATATCTTGTTTTTAGATTTACATAATAATTGAACTGAAAAAAGTGAAGCTTCCTTTTTTTGGAAGTCTGTATTCCTGTCAGAACTGTCAAAAATTTAGAAGATGTTCTTTCTCTAAATTGTGGGGAGACATGAGGCTTAATTACTCACCGTAGCATCGCAGTGGCTTGTTCCAAATCTCACATCTTATCCCCGACGAAAAGAACCCATAAATCCGATCACAAAAATAAATTAAAAACTTTATATACGAGTATAACTACAAAAATATGTACAAATCCTCTGGTTCTTCAAGTCTGCCCTTTGAGTTTATGAATCCTTTGCTCCACCTTGCACCTATCTTGTGTCAGGTATTTGAGGAAAGTTTCCAATTTCGCTCAGTCCTTCCCTTCATGAATAAAGGCATCCTAAATTAGTTCGTAAAAAGGGAAAAACTACAGGCTAATCGCATTACTCAAAGCCTCTTTTAAGATCCTTTAGGTATACTGAACAAAGGATCATGAGCCATATTCCCGCGATTACTAACAAATCTCAGAAAGGCGTCATGAGTAATATCCCAAAGGATTTGATGCAGAAAATTGCGTCTATGTACTCTGAGGCAAGCCTCTTTTAAAATCTACATCCCAGATCAAATCCATCCTTCAACATCGAAAAAGGCGTCAGACAAGGGGACATTCTCGCGCCAACCAAACTCATAATAGCCATATATATACTGTGTGAATACTAGAATGGGTCTTAGTTAAATAATTTGCACCAATCCAAAATCCGATCCTATCATGAGTTGTGGTTTTATAAGAACAAGAATTGCCTGCAATATTTTTAAACTAGGTAGAATAGCTTTATAAAACAAATAATATTTTTATAACTGCCCAATGCGTAGTTAAGTATTTTTCCTTCGAAGAACGTCGTAATTAATAACTACACAGAGAAAAATATTTTATTTCAATTTAAAATGCGCTTTATATTACCTTACGCTATATGTACGAATTTCTTTACTACGGTCAACAACCATGTTGCAAAACACCATTTTTATCAAACAAATCGATTTTTTAAATTAAATAAAAAGTATTTTTATACCCATAATATAATACAATTTTTTTTTGTCATGAATGAAAACTCATTTTAGAGGAGTTTTATAAGTAACCGGAAGTAGTCCTACGAATTTTTGATGGATGAAAAAAATATTGCAGGCAATTCTTGCTCTTATAAAACCACAACTCATGATAGGATCGGATTTTGGATTGGAGCAACAAAAAAAATCTACGATACACTCTATGTAGTGAATACATTATTCAAGAACAACAACATTGGACTACACACAGAAACCAGTGATCTTAAATGTCAACTTTATGCAGATGATCTAACTTAATTATTCACAGAGAACTTTACGGTACAGTAAGGATCCATCAATGAGCTCTTAAAGGTTGTTGAAGTATTTGCAATCGAGTATTTTTTTTTGCCATTGGGCACATTAGTCATACTCGCATATTTGGGCGCCTACGGCGCCCATATGTTCGCCCTTCGGGTATGGTTATGTTTTGGAGCTAGTTTGTGAGTGAAACAGACCTTAAAGAATATAAGAGAGGAGAGAGAAAATAGTTTTCTGTTTTGTACAAACATTCCTCATAAAAAGTTTGACTTTGTACAAAGAATATGTTTTAAGTCACATGAGAGGCTCTTTTCTTTTTCTATTTCTCTAACTCCTCCTCCTCCTTTTCTTTTTCTTTTTATCCTCTCTTTTACCTTGAAAAGTAGGTAGTAAAATCAGACAAGGTCTGATTTTTTCCATTTTGGCCCCATCAGTTTGCAAATAGTTTTATTAGGTCCGTCTTGACCCAAGGATTCCATAGGTACCTTCAAAGTTCAAATCTGACCATAAATGTGGGAGGAGATAGCGTGCGGACATACAGACGGACAGAGATTGGTGAATTATTATATAGATTTGTAACTAGTCTAAAATAAATATAAAAACAGTAAAAATATGTAAAAAACTAAAAAGCAATAAATAAAATGCAGCATGGATTATGTTGGAATGTTTGCGTCCAATGGCCGTAGCTGCGGTCCTGACAGCGTGAAGGGTCCTGGCCGACCTCAAAGCCGTAAACTTGTTCCACATCGATAATGCGTGGCATTCAAAGATAGCTGTCTTCCTTTCCGAGTGGATACGCCACTGTTTCGAAGCCAATTCGGTCTCTTCACAAATGTTAGTTGTCTTCGTATCAATAGACTCCTTCTTGATACTCATGTTCCCAGAATTGAAATTCCAAAATCCACGTCGCCCATTAGAAAAACGAAACCTTCTTGAAAAATGTAAAGAAATCCATCATAGATAGATTAGAAATGGCGGCTCCTTTCTATATATATCACAATCTTTATCTTCTGGACAAAATTTACGTGTAAAATAAAAAGATAATTCCGCGAGTAGTAAACTTACTCCGCTTTGACCCTTACTTTTACATTACACTCTCCAAAATATAATTCAAAACAATAACATACACGTTCACCTCAAAACACACGACGTCAAGACCCTTGTTGGTCAGACTGGCTGTAGAGGACCAGATTTTCGGACTGTAGTTGGAAGAAAGGATGAAAAATCCATTGACAATTCAAGTAATAATAAAATGAGCAAGGTTTCTGATTGCTTTGTCCAGCCTTTTCACAACAAATTCAAGGAAAGGGTTGGGTAGCAGTTTGATGTTTTGAAGACAGACACCTCAGAGCCTCTCTTCTATGAGCACAGCACAATGTCGTTCATTAGGAAAGTAGTGGAGCCCTATGATGCTGGTGTAGTTTGGCATGACGAAAAAAATAACCATATCATATGATCATAACTTTTAAATCCTAATCCGTCCTTATTTTCCTAGCGTTTTTATTATTAATTATATCGTTTATAAAAGTATTGATACAGTTTTTCGAGTTTCTTGATTTTATTTTTGTTATCTTCTATCTTTAGGCAATAGACTGCATTTCTACTAATCTCTTAAGACCCCACCCTTATTATTTATTGTTTTCTTCTTTTTTAATTCCGATCTGATATCATTAGAATTATATATATTTAAAAATGTTATGATACATACACACACACACCTATATAGGTATATATATATATATATATATATATATTGCTAAGTATAGAAAATGACGTTGTATGGAGAAAATAAATAGATTTGACTGTTTGATAACGATAATATTATTCGCAAAGAGTTTTTATTCAACTAATGAAACATAAGTATAAAATATGATCATATACCATATGCATCTTAGGATATTAGGAAGAAATGGCGAAGGAAAATAGGGCATAGGAATAAAGGGCTGAATAAAAAATGGATCAGGAAGAAGTAATCAAGATAGAAGGGGGAAATGATGCCTATACAAAAAATGGCCTAAATAAATCTTTGTTCCGTTTAATAACAACAGCAATGAAATGATTTATCTATAATTTCAAAAATAAAATAATTTTTGCCATAATTTACTCAATTTATATTTGAAATATTATTTGTACAACATCTAGATGTATTCCAATCGAATCATGTATACTCATGTATTTGGTCATTTTACCATGGGTTATCGTTTTCCTTTTCTATGTTTGGTAATTTATTTTTGGATCATTTCATCCCAGGCCGTATTTTCCTCGACCATTTCTTATGGACACCGTATTTTAGACCTTGAATGCATCTATTAACGGCTGAATAGTTTAAAGGAGGAATTCAATGGGTTTTATCAATATATGAAACCCGATTTTTAAAAGATTGTAGCCTACATTTTATAAAATCGCTACCTGTATTTTATAAATATATGAATTCAAATTGCCTTATATTTGCTCTATACATAACTACCAGGATTTTTCTAGTGAATCAATAAATATTCCATAATTGTGAAACCCAAAAGGTTTACTGGAGCAGAACTGTTGGTTAAATCAATAGAACGTTGCAAAGCGTACCATATTTTAAGTAGTTTGGAAGCTCTATTTCGAGCAGAGACTACTTTCAATATGGTACACTTTGCAACGTTGTTCTATATAGATAGACTTTGTTATATTTGTGCGCATGTTCAACACTCTTTCAAAGGATTATTATCAAAAACCTCCCTATTTTTAAACATATTAAAACTGCATTTCAACTCTCCTTGTAAGATCATTGCATTGACCTTGTCCCCCTTTTATTGTTGAGAATTCATTCTCTCACTTCTTCACAATAGGATGATGCATTTGAATGCATTCACAATTTAATGCAGTAAAACAACATCCTTTTGACACATCCAGCTAGCACAAAAACAATCCTTTACTTAATTCCCGCTTTTTTTCAAAAACAAAGGAAACTGCCATGTCAAAAAAGGGGAGATTTTGAAACAAGGAAAAATATAGCCTCTCTTTGTAATTTCTCTCTCAACTCACCTACATACATAATAATAATAATAATATTTACTAGGAGCAGCAAAGCGTGTGTGCAATCAAAGCTCTTTTTTTACACCATGCAGTAAGAAGGGTTCATTGGCCTACTACTGCTACTACATTTCCTCAGTTACTCAGTCAAAAGCTCCCTCTTTCTATTAGCATGCACATATTATTATTATTTCCATGACATTAATAGAGTTTAATCTATTTACAACAAACTTATTAATAATGCAGAAGACGGACCCCCCCCCCCCTATTTATGCTTTCAAGGAAACCAAGAAGGGCATTGAACGCAGTTAGATATACAGCATAACAGTTGATATATGGACGAACTTGGTAGCTGAGGATTTTGATTGGCTAAATTTGGGAGCCCGCAAGTGTATGTTCAAAAACAAATCATACTGGGGTCTAATATGGTTTGATTGAGGTAGTTGTTCTAGAGCGTGATTGGTTGATAGAAAGGGAACAACAATCATTGACATATTTTAACCTATAACTATTTACATGTGCCATGTTTCCAAGACTCTTTAGCAAGTGACTTTAAATTGGTAGTATTTATAAACTTAGGAAGAAATGGCCTAGAAAGAAATGGCCCTAAAATGGCCCATGAAGAAATGACCCAAAGTAGAAAATAAAAATGATGAAGCATGGGAAAAATGGCCCATATGCATGAACAGGCAAGTATTCGATTAGAATAAAATTAAATATTTTAGGATAATTACTTTTCATATAAATTAAGTAAATAATGGCAAAAAAATATTTTTGCAATAAATTATTTCCTTGCTGTTGTAAATATATTTGATCAACATATATGAACGAATCAAGTTTTCTCATGTTGAGTAAGTCCTTTAAAAACGTTTCGTTGATGGATACATGGTATGTTCGAGAACACCCAAAGCAAATGGATTCAGTCTGTATACTTTTAAAATTGTTTTTTATTCCTATGAATTTTGATAGAATTGGGCATACTGCTGTTAAATTAGTCAGTCTTGTGTGTCGAACATTACTGTTATTGTTTTTCATTGAAAAAGCATAATCTTGACACCATTCTTGTATTCAATGGCAATATCTATTCTATTTTTAATAATATATATTGTCTGATGTTAGTTTGTTGGACTTTTTCACGATTACGACGATTTCAGATGATATCTGTGTTATATCAGTAGAACGATACACAGTAGAAGTAAGGAAACATCGCCAAATAATATTATATGTGGGTTTTAACCACCTACCTATATAATACAGTATTCACCGCATAATCGGGACAGGCTCGGAGTAGCAATAACGGCCCTTTAAGCGGGTGCCCGATTTCGCGATGAGCTCTCGCCACACACTCACGGCATCATCAGTTCTATTTAAAAAAGAATTATGAATAAAATATTAAAACAACTGTGAGACAAAGATTGACATCCAATGCACCCTATTAACATTTGACTGCATCCAACATCATGATCATGGCAACTTTTTTCATTTTTGTTGTTTGCATCCTTCAAATTAAATGTATTAGGCCAGTTATTATACAAAATAAAATGTCAGATTCACTTTGGGGTCAAGAACGATTCTAGAGTAAGTTGTTTTTTAGCATTTGCCACTTGCGTATACACGACTGATTCAATTTTGGAGACCATCGGTAGAAGTTCATGAATACCATTTCCTGAGTGAACTGACGGAGAAGATCCATCATTAGCACCTTCTCCCGGCTTGTTCATGGTCGTATCTCCTCAGGCTCAACTTCGTCAACCTGGTCAGTAGAACACCCTGCACTGTTCTCTCGTGCCACTTCCAACAGTTCTTCATTAGAGAGCTCTCCACTTGTTTGGAGATCGTCGTCCATGCCGATGAACTCTTGAAATTCTTCTGTTGACATGTTCCCAGGAATGGTTCTACTGTATCACATTTTATACAAAGCATTAAATATTGCTATACATTTATGATAAATTTTTTTAAATCAATTTTATTGTTAACAAAAAAAAATCATTTCACTCAGTGACTGACACATTTTGTGTATAAATTAAAGATCACTTGAAAAAATGTGTCCCGTTTATCAGAGGCTTGCACCCAATTATCCAGTAAAAATGACGTGCACTGGAAGTGTTTCTGGGAGGCGTATGTCATTTAAGCGAGGTACCCGATTATCAGGTGCCCGATTATGCGGTGAATACTGTAATGAGATTCAAAATAGACTTAAAAAAGGAAAGAACTGCGTCTATATCTGCAGCTGTTGAAACGAAGAATAGGAAAAGGAAAACATTATTACAAAGTCATAAGTAGTATTAGAAAAAGGTTGAAATGATAAAAGTAAACCCCAGTGACGTCATCCTAGGGAAGTACTTTGTTATGAAGTATAACACAGGATGACATCACTTAACATTATTGCTAGATTTCCTTTTTTCTATTATCAAGACTACATAATTGTTTCTCCAAGTAGGGTAGCCATTTTAACTCCCTGCAAACAGCTCTTTTAGTAGACATACTTTTTCTTCTCTGTTGAGCATTATTTTGGCAAGAGGTTTTATACATTGACCTTTATAATAATCGGATGCACAAAGGATTGAATAAGAGGAGGGTAGATCATGTTGAGTGGGCAGCTGATGAAAAAAAAAGAAAATGAAGGACTTATGATTATTATCCCTTGAACCATCAAAATCTAAATACTAAGCCCTATGGAATAGATAAAGGGTATGATAGAACAAACCAGTGACGCAATGGTACTGAAATAAACATGAAAGGTTTTTGTAATGAATCAACATAGCCTGACGTCACTGGTGTTTATGTTAGGATTCCCCTTCTTTTATTCCCTAATATTCTTTGTCAATGTAGATTATATTTCATTGTTTACCTCAAGTGGCAGCCATTTTAACTACATTACTGACGCCTTCAAATTAGTTGAATGTGTCTGTTAAATTGAGGATCCAGTTATTATATAGGTTTCTGATTTTCTGGTTCATGTTTTCATCATAGAGATATAATAACATAGGAAGCTTATCCTACAATATCAGAATAATTTTTTACTCGAACTTCTGTTGATAACAAACTCAACAGATCTACTTGAAAGGTTTTGTGATTTTCGTTTCTGCGTTGGGTTCCGATTTATTTATCCCGGGATATGTAAAAAAGAAAAAATCTCTTTTGGGCCTCCTTCCTCGACAGCTGAGCTACTCACGCATGTCTCTAAAAAACCTCTCAATGTTTTTATAACTTATCTCTAAACAAATGACGTCACAAGCCCTTGTTGCTTTGATCCTTGGTTATGCAGCATATGCTATGACTTAGACCTTAATTACGAGAGAGCCCTCAACTAAAGCACCCACTGCTTTCTGTTTCTCTCTCTCTCTCTCTATGTATATTGTTAATGTGCAAGCGTGTGAGACTATGGATGATAACAGACGAGAAATGCAATTTTTTTATGTTGAGAAAATTAAATGTGAAATCCATGGCGGGAGAGAAATAAAGAAAGTTTGATATAAAAGAAAGGATTCTCCTTATGAAGCTTGCTATCTCTCTTTTTTTGTTGTTGTTTTAGCATCTGCTTTCCCCCTTTTGGATGACACATAAGAAGAGAAGCTGATGTAATGGTTGAACCATTTTCTTTATTTTATATAATTTATAGTATAAATATATATATGTATGCCAATGGTTTTATTTTTAGAGAAAGAGAAATAAAAGAAAAAGTCTTAGGCACCTGCAAGAAGAATGATGACTCACACTGGTTGAGTGTTTCCTCTCTTTTTCCTTTTGGATGAGAAGTAAAATTCAGTATCATCTCAAGAAACTTTTGTTCTACGAATTTAATATTATAAATAATGGTTATACACATATAAAATTATTGCGAATAGTCCAACGATTGATCCGTTTAATCGATCATTTTCCATCATCCATACATGTATATTAGAGCCTGATCGATTGATCAGTGAGCCGATTTGTCTATTATTATTTTGACGCAGTTCCTAATTATACATGTGTATTTCAAAATGAGGTATGCATTATAATGATGTTCATATAAAGAACAAATTGATTAGTTTCTAGGAATATTTGTATTTATATTTCTGCATAAGGAATTATTGCCACTAATAATTTTGGCAAAACGCTTTTGTAAGGAAACTACTGTTTTTTGGGCCCAATTATCATCCAAATAGCTTTATTGAGCATTAATGAGTCCATTTGATCAGTTTTATTTAATAAAATTAGTCAAACTTCTTACATATCCAGTATGAATAAAATGGAAATAATCGATACATTAACGGGTAAGGCGATTCGATTCGTCGATTATGGTATGTTTCTTATGTATGATCAATTGATTGATCGGTGAGAGGATTCGTCCTGTAGATTTTTAGGTTAAAAGAACCGTAGTGATTCTTCTTTTCTTAAACATAAACATTAAAAAATAAATAAAGATTTGACGTGTTTAGAACACAAGACCCATGGATACTTAACCTTAAAAAAGGAAACATATTTACGCACATGAAATTTAATTAAGCTTCATGAAATTAGTATAATACATTTTTTACTTAATGTTAATTGAAGCTATTAGATTAACTTTATTTCATGAGAGTTTTTATAAATCCATTATATGCATAAATAATTAACTTTTGTAATATTATTTTGAATATATGTATTATCAATACATACGTATTACATGTCTTACTCTTGAAATATTTTGGCACTCACTTGCAATGTATGAATATATATTTAATGTAAAGTCAAAATGTGAAAATATTATGGTTGACGTTTTTCTAAATTTGGTTATTCGGATATAATTATGATATAAATTATTAGGATATAGGTTAATATTACATGAAGGCATTGAATGAATCTGTGTTCCCGCCCTAACAAATAACTAGATGCACAAGTGACTGAATAAAAATGTCCAAAACAATGATGAAACAAAGAAGAGAAAAAAGGGATTCACATCCCTTGAACAGTCAAAGTCTTAATACCAAGCCCCTAAGGACTAGATAAAGGGGGAAATGATATAGATATTAAAGTTTTTTTCCTAAAAAATAAACAAGACCGGACATCACATGCGTACAGTGCGTACGACAGTTTTGTGTGGTTTATGGGCTGGTGGCATCATCGGTCCATTTTCTTCAAAGATGATCGTGGAAGAAACGTTACCGTCAACGGCGAACGCTATCGAGCCATGATACACGACTTTTTTTTGCCCCAGTTAGCTGAGTTGAACTTGGTTAACATGTGGTTTCAACAAGACGGCGCCACATGCCACACAGCTCGTGAAACAATGAACATGTTGAAGGATGAATTTGGTGAGCAGCTTATCTCACGAATGGGCCTGTAAGTTGGCCACCAAGATCGTGCGATTTAACGCCTCTTGATTATTTCTTGTGGGTTATGTAAAGTCGTTAGTCTTTGTGGACAAGCCGAACACGATTGAAGCCTTACAGGATAACATAACACGCGTGATTCGTAGAATACAGCCCGAAATGATCGAACAAGTGACGCAAAATTGGACCTTCCGAATGGACCATTTGAAACGGAGCCGCGGACAACATTTAAATGAAGTTATCTTTAAAACGTAAATGGCAAAGGCTAATTTATTGATTTCAATAAATTTTTTGATTCTATGCTGCAAATTTAAGTGTTTTATTCGATCTTAAAAAAAACAACTCTTAAAAAATCACCCTTTATTTAGTGCGATATTTCCCTATTTCTATTCCCTATAATACTACCTTGTTTACCTCTATTTTAATTACATAACCACGTCATAGAGTTGATAGAATGTTTCTGCTCAGTTGAGTATCCATTTATTAGTAAGGTCGGTGGCCTTTACAACAATATTCGCTGCATTCTGACGTCATGTTGTGTAGATTCACACAATAACAGAGAGTTTCCTAATATTGTGGCCATGGGGAAGCAACCTCATCTTTTGTGTTATATTTTATTATAAGCATTCTCTAATCAATTTTCCAGAATGTAGTTTGGGACAATAAGGCATTCGGAGGTTAGTAGATTAAATCTTTTTTTGTTTTTCTAAAATGGAGGAAAATTTACAAATATATATGTATGCAAAACTTTTTTTTCAACTTGGGATAAACGAAAACGGTAAAAAAATTCAAAACCCAACCTGCGGTAAGCGATAACGATAAACGATAGCGATAAAAATTACTTGCGATAACAAAAGCAATAAATGATAAGTACCTTTATTTAGTAGAAATATATAAAACATAAAAACTATTTTCCAGAGTGAAAATTAATTTAACTAGACAAAACTGGAAACAGTCTATTGCCTACACATCAGTCTCTCTCTCTGACTCGGACTTTCCCTCCCTCCTCTCCCTCCTTAGGACAGCACCCAGGAGCTGCATATTTCCCTTGGTGAAGACCAGCGTCTCAAAACCTGTCGCTGGTCATGCTTGCACGCTTGGACCTGAGGACGTCACCAGCAGTGCTGAACATGCGCTCCACGGCAGCAGAACTGGACAAAGCCGTGTTGTACTTTATGAACAGCGAGATCCACTTCTCCCTATCCATGTTGGGGAATTGCCCAGGCATCACCTCTGCCACCTTGCTCTTGCCCCAGGTGTCCACCTCCTTCTTGATGAGCTCTTCAATGGTGGGCCCATACTCCTCCATGACAGTGGGGCTCTCCAGGAAGGCAAATGGGTCGCCGCTGGCTTCTATAGGTCTTTCTGTCACCATGTCCATGCTCTTGCTGGAGGGGAGAGTGTCAGGTATGATGGAGATGACGATTTCCCTGATGAGCCTCTTCTTGATATCTTCTTCAAGGGCAGGGGCGACATGCTTCAACATGAAGGGGCCATGGTTGGGGTGGGTCGAGGTGGCCATTAGGAGGTCCTCATCATTAAAGAGGTGCATTAATCTGTTGCAAAAAGACGCAAATTTGAAATTTTGGTTTTCAAATATAGGACACAACTGATTTTTTATTTAGATACCCATTAAATGTTTTAATTTGAAAATGATGCAACATACCTGTTGTTAAATCCATGGACAATGCTATCATGCTCTAACAAGGCATCCACCAGGGTGCAACTCGCTCTCCCTCTTGATGGTCTGTAGCTTTCTCTTGAGAAGCATCAGGTAGGGCAGGAGGATCCCCATGTAGGCGTTGACTTCAGCCTGCAGCCTGTCCAGGCAGATGGTGACAGGCTTCATCACCTTGCCGTACAAGCGGATCATCTTGGTTGTTGCCAAAATACGCAAATGCAGCTCAGTAGTTGGCCCCCTTGTCAGTTGTAGTGGCAAAATCTTCTTGTGTCCTTCCGCACGATGAGCCTCTGGCCCTTCTTACTGGTCGCCTTTTTGATGTCATCAAACTCATTCAGCAGCTGGGCAGTCTTATGGCCAGGGTGCATCTTGACCTTTAGATGGGTTCTGAGGTTCCCCTTGCTGTCTGACTGGAACTTGATGAAGGTTTTTTGTTCATTCCAAACCTTTACACAGCTTGCAAATGGCCAGGCAGTTGAAAACCATCCTGTCAGAATGACAAGCTTGGGCCTTGGATCTTCAATTTTGTGCAGCTTGAAAAACTTATCAAATGGCTTGAGGGAAATGTTACCCTGTAGAAACAAAAAATATTGTCAAAAACTGATAAGCATGGCGCAATTTGCACGGCACAAACGTTAAAATTGTTCATTTATTTACTATTTGTATTTATTATTTAGCATTTAGTATCTATTTTAGATTTAGTATCTATTTAGTTACGAACGAGCAAAGCGAGCGATGTCTTATAGTAGCGGTCACATTTATATTTTTTATTTTATATCTATTTATATTATATCAGAACGATTTTTATTTATTTTGTACCTGTTTTGTGAAGATGGAAATATGATGTATTGAGATGCAATGTTCGTGAAATATCTCTGCGCATGCACAAGAAAAAAATTAAAGTATATTTCGTTTTTTACAGATAATTTTTCTCAATTTTTGCCCTCTTGCTTTACCCACGGACATTTTTTGTATATGTCGTTTATATTTATCAATGTAAAAATTGTCAATGCGTGAATATCTGTCGTTCACGTGAAGGACCTACGAGTAATAACCAGGCTTGTGGTCGGGAAAAAAATGTGTAGCAATGTTTTTTAGACAAACTATATTTTTTACTGATCAAAATTCATTCCCACAAGAATAACACATAACATACTGACAAGCACTCAAGGAAAGCCAATGTCTACAGACAGGCACCAATAGAAAAGTTTTTGGAGCTAATAGGCTATGAGAATAATTATATTGGCTTTTCCCATCCTAAAATATACAGACAAACATCAATCGAGGAGCCAGAGAACACCATAGTATGTATGATAATTTTAGTAACAGACTATTGAAAAAAGCTTGTTGATTTGGGGTTATACACTACAAGCGCTCTAAAATATTTCCCGCTAAAAATAATATGCATTTTATGATCCATTTTGATCCTACATAAAGTTTTTTATTATGTTTCTTCGTTGATCTAATATTTTACATTATCTACTTATATTTTGAGTATGTATAATACCCAAAAATAAATTTTAAATAAGTTAGAAATAATTTGGAAGAAAGTTTATTCAATTTTGAGAAGAAACTTCTACTTATGTGAAATAATAAGGGAAATGAAAATTGAAAGTAGCAAACTAAATGCTCATATTTTATATTTATTTATTTACAATATCCATCTTAACAAAAATTAAGGTGTATCATTTGCTTATTCAAAACGGTATGTCTGTATTAGTAAAATGCTCAGTTTTTTACGGGGTAGTCCCTGATCGTTATATCGCAATATAGCAAAGAATTCCTGATCGTTTCTTTGATCGGATCACTATTTTATTCTGATCATTCACAAGCCGTGTAATAACTGAACACAAAGACGGTGCATGGGAAAGAGCGACACACACCCTCCTAACTCGAGAACTCCAGCGAGACTGTCTCACTGCAGCTGTGATTGGCCAGCTACACACGCACTTGGCAGTTCTCATAAGGTTTTTTCAGGGTTCATTTGCAAGTCAGTGTTGCTCCTTCTAGTCTCTACCCTAAATATCAGGGGTCGGCAATTACGTTTGGACACGGGCCAATTTTTTTTTCAGACAATGGCATCGCGGATCAAAGATTTTTATTTTATTTTCTTATATATAAAAGAGAAACGTGTGAATGTATGTGTGCCAATGAGATATGCTACTTCACAATGACGTGCACTGGTTAATTAAACGAAAGGCACTGGAGCGCTTCTGTGCACTACTAAATCAAGTAAAAACCTTCCGGCGAATAAGCAAGATGCGTGCTTCAAACGATCACCTGGCCTTCCTAGACGGTGATATGTCCATCTCAAACATCGTGTTAATTTAACCAAACGTAGATTATTTTTACTTTGCCTACTTTGCATCAGATGTTCCAACTGTTGTTTTGTCACTTTAGGACTATCATCTATACTTCAATAAATGTTTCGAAATTGATAGGATTGCTTTATGTTTTTTTTTCCTTTTTGAATTATGGGTTTTAATCAAATGAAATGTCATCTTGTGGGCCATAGAAAAAAAGATGGCGGGCCAAAATTGTCCCGTGGGCCATATATATACTCTCAGCTTGAACTGGTCTGAAAACGTCAGGTGGGTTGTTGTGACTATTGCCGCCGTGCACATTTTTGAATTTTTACAAAAGTCGTCTTTGAATTTATCTTTTATCGTTCCTCATTTTTTGGGACTTACGGTAAGTGAATGAGCGATAATTTTAGAAACTTTGCGATAAAAAATAAAAGGTTTGACCTAAGTGATAATTACCGTTTATCTTTATCGCTCATTTCATCGCACGCGGAAACCACTGATGTATATATATATATATATATATATATATATATATCATAATATATATATATATATACATAGAGTGCGGACAAAGCGGAAATTATTATTGCTTATAAAAATGGTTGACTTCAACTAGAACAACAAGGGGTAGAACATGTATCTTTATTTATTCTTAAGTAAGATAGTATTAAGTAATACATTTTCCAAAATGATCACCATTGGCAGCCACCATGGCCTCGAGACGAGGTCGGAAAGCCCAGCACACTTTATGCACGTGCTTCTCTGACATGGCCGGTCCACTCCTTCTCCACGGAGGCCTTCAGGCGTTAACACTCGGGTGAGGAGTTGCACAGGCTTTGCGTCCCACAAATCCCCAGATTCCATAGTCCAAAGGTGCCGCATCGGGTGAGGTAAATTGTACAGATTTTGCTTTGTGCCCCTGGACTCCATCCTGTTGCCAACAGTAATTGCCATCAGGTATGTTGCTCCATCCAGGGCTTTACATGTCCTTCATAACCTTACTCTTTAGCCCCCACCTGGAGGCCTTAGGGAACCAATATGGAGGCATCTTCTTCAATTTCAGCAAAGAGGCCTGCCAGGAGCTCATCTGTCAGGATTTTGATTTGGCCACCGCGACCAGGCTTCCTCTCCAAGCTGTCCCCGGCCTCAAACTTTTTCTTGGTGTCGTATACCATGGTCATGCTGACCCCCACTATCTTAACAATCTCCGCCACACTTACTTGCGCACGGAGTCTCGTAGATCTGACACTCGTTGCCTTTTGCATCCATTTTAATAATAAGCAAGCTACATAAATCAGCTGCATCTTGTTGAAAAGATAAGATTCAGAACTTTCTGTAAAAATTAAAACAACCTCCATATCTTTCTTAATTAATGGGATATAGTATTTAAAGTTAATTCCGTTTTTTTGCTTCCGTACGGTATATATATATATATATATATATATATATATATATGTATATATCAGGCTTGTGAGAGTTTCAGCTTTTTTTTGCGTTCAGCGTTCTGTTCAGCGTTAAAAAAATAGCGTTCCGTTCAATGTTTTTGCGTTCAGTGTTCCGTTAGCGTTCAGCGTTCCAATATTTTAAAAATTTATACCTATTGTGTAATTTTGAAAAATGGAAGTCCTTTTTAGGTTTTTATAATAAAAATGAGCCCGAACCGATTTTCAAATGATATAAATTTGTTGACTGGATCTAACCCAAGGGTTCCCAGGTCCGCAGAACATATATATTCATATCAACTATAAGAGTTATTTTTTAAAAATATTTTCCCAAATGAGTGACGACGTTTTTTTTTAGAACAGAATCTCCAAAAAAGTGACAACGTTTTTTTTTAGAAAAGAAATTCAAAACAAAGTGACGACGTTTTTTTAGAAAAGAATATCCAAAAAGTGACGACATTCTTTTTTTTAGAAAAAATAATTTCCGAAAAAAGTGATGACGTTTTTTTTTTTTAGAAAAGAGTATTTCGAAAGTTTCCTAAAAAAAATTCCTGATAGTTGCATACCTAAATACTTTATTTTGTTTATTTTGTAAAAAGAATAAATGAAAAAAAGGTCATTCAATTGTGTGTAAATTTTGGTCACTTGGTGTAAAATTTTACTTCACTATTCTATAGAGAGTTCTTGGGAGAGTAGTTATAAGTTAGAAAATTGAACACTAAACGCAAACAGTTTTTTTTTTTCGTTCAACGTTAAAAAAAAAGTTGTGTTCCCGTTCAGCGTTCCGTTCATTGAACGTGCGTTCATTTTGCGTTCTGTTTACAAGCCTGATATATATATACCTATGTATATATATATATATATATAATATATATAGATATATATATGTATTATTGAATGTGTTTGATTGTGGATTTATCTTTTTAATATTTTTAGTTAATATCATACCCATGTCTTTTTGATTAGATTGAAACTTTTACTGTACAAAAATTTATTGCTATGAAAAAAAAACTTTTTTTAAATATCATAATTAAAACTAATATATATATATAAGACTATTTTTCTCTAGCGCCTCGTATTACGTTCATTGGCCCCTATTTTTATAGCTTGTTCTGCCATTTGAACAATATTTATGAGACTCTCACTCTTTCTTTTGTGTTCTGTAATATGCCCGTCCTTCAGCTTACAATTATGCTCGGAACTGTAACGAAGATCCTGTTATTCAACGGCATGATGCGTTTTATGGGACTCTCTTTATTCCCATGGAACCCAATTAGAATTGCGTTTTTTTGTGTATATCATCATACCAATGACTGCATTCTTTATTTCCCTTTCGGCACAAGGCCTATATTTTGCTTTATAAAAAAAACTATTTTTAATGATTGAATTTTTAAGCTGAACACACATACGACATTATGGTTTAAAATGAATTTTCTAATGAAAGGCCAAAATGTTTATTCCATTCAAAAATACAAATGCAATAAATAATGGCCTAATATTTTTTAAAGTATCAATCATAATTTACAAAAAAATAATCAAGTAAAACTATGGCCATAAAAAATTCTCATTTAGTTAAAGTATGGATTTTTTTT
>CP045896.1:18091945-18107806 GCA_013387185.1 Caligus rogercresseyi
CAAATAATCCACTTTTTGGCTATCAAAGGATTATAGCCTACAAACCATCAAAATGGCTGAAAATTATATTTTTGTGATTATAACAGCTTCAAATATAAACAAAATCCTCGGCCACTCAAAAGAGAACCAAAAAAGTAACCGTTAAAGGCAGGTAGCCGCTAAAAAATATGATTTTATTCTTATTTTTTCTTCTGCGGGTAAGAACCTAAAACGTGGCCGTTAATGGCAGGTTGATGCTATAAAAATATGGTATTAATACTATTTTTTGTATGCAGGAAAATTTGGATACCCGCTATGGACGAGTGACCGCTACACAGGATTGACTGCTGTTTAAAACAATACATCATGATATTTATCTGCGGGAAAAACTATAGATTTTATGTCTTTCATTAAAAAAAAAAATTCAAGGTTTCTCACATTTATTATAATTATCTATTACGAGGTATCAATTCCATTAATAAAATAATATGAAATATAACGTCATGCTTTGTTGAACCATCATTTATCATCTTTTTCACATTTCCTCCGGTGAAATCCACCGCCAGAACCATACTAATGACAGTAAGCAACAAAAGTCATTCATATCGAAACACATTCGTTCAAGCACCCATGATGAAATAATGCTCCATTATCTCTATTCTTTTAAAATATCATTTAAAACTTAAGTGGAGTTTAAATTATCTACGCAAAACTGAGAAGCTGAATGTAAAAGCGTTAGAAACTATTATTAAATAAATCCATTAGTTATTTTTTCTCGCAAATTGTATTACATTGCAGCAATAATTGAAATTATTTTATATTTTTCTATTGTTAGGAATAACAAAAAAGGAAAGTTTATCACTTGATTTGATTCTTTGTTAAGCTTAAAATTATCTTTGCAAAACTAGAGAATCTGAATGTTAAGAAAATGTGCAATTTCTGTAAAAGCGTTAGAAACTATTATTAAATATTTCCATTAGTTACTTAATAGTATTTTTTCTTCCTAATAATAATTGCAATAATTGAAGTTATTCAATATTTCTTCTATTACTAATTATAATATAAAAATAAAGTTTCTCATTAAATGGCCCACATTGTTTATTCAATAGACCCAAGAGGCCGCCATTTTGTGTGATTACGTCATCAAACAACAGCATGAAAATCGAGCATAAATTATTATCTGTTAGATGTTGAGTTATTATATAGGTAGATGCCTTGGATCAACATTCTAATGGAATTAAATAAATCGAAAATCCTAACAAATATGATGTTTTGATAAATTAAGGCTGGATAGTATACACAAACGAGTATTATTCATTTTTTATTTTACTGCCCTCACAAAATATTGTTTTATATATATTCTAATCGCCATTTTGATTTTTTTACAAAATGAATTGATGAAGATAGCATTGTTAATGAAATTGTTTGGTTTTACAACATGTTTATTTTCTTTATAAGATTGAGATAAATCAAGAGTCATTATTTATTATCCTCAAAAATGTGTAATTTTTTTCATATTTATACATGATTTTTTCACTTTTTTGGTTTTAAAAGTATATTTGTTTATAAAATATGTTTTAAAATAAAAATAAATAAATATTTACTGATTTATGTCTATTACAGTGCGCATTCTTCTTTATATTTGATCATATATTTCTATTATTTCGAAAGATATTGTGCAACTTGGATGGATGCATAACCGCTCATCGATGGGAAAACGTTAATTTGATCCCTGTATGCATTATTCCTTGTATTTAACGAACCGTGATGCAGTTTCAATTTTTAATCATGGTTAAGTATTTATCTTGTCTTCATTCAAGTATGTCAATCATTTTTGTCTTCCAAAATCACTTTCCTTCAAGTCAACTCAGTCTAAAATAATAAGTAAATTACTAAGAATGGTTGCAGTTCGATATATACTAATTGAGTTATTTTCATTCAATATGTTCCTAAATGGATGTCCTGGGGCAGGTTTCTATCTCAGATTGAGTAACAGATTCATATTCCTTGCCATGTGCGTTAAGGCGTGTTCAACTCTCAATGCTGGGGGCGCAGGTTCGAATCCCGAGAGGGGATGGTCATTTTTGGTCTACCTCAATGACGAGATCCTAGGTTCGATAGACTAATTTTAATGCTATAATGCTTATTTATATCCAGTCGGAAGCTGCAATTATATCGAACCATATAGGCAAAAAATCCTTGATATCATTGTTTTTACTAATGTATTAAAGTTCAAAATATGTAACGTAACCTTAAACAGGTGTGACTGTAGTTCAATCGGGCTTATGATGTGACTAAAAGGTCACAAAGAAAAGTTATAAATAATCATTTTATGGAATTCGTCATGGAACCGACATCAGTTATAAGACAAACTGGGACTCGGAAGAAAAAAAACTACTGCCGGTACCAGTAGGTTGTAGCAGGCTGTGTTCAATCGGTATTTTTAATGTACCGTCTGTAGGCGGTATTTATATTCGGATGTTTGCGGAAAAAAAAAATTATAGAGAAGAGGAAGATACTATTCATTTTCAAGGTATCATCTACAGAGGTGTAATCAATAAAAAAAATACCGTTACCAAAATTTATGTAATCGTTAGAAATTATTTGGTAGTTATTGTATTTTCAATCGTTAGCGGTAGAATAAAATCTACTGACGGTATTACCATCTACCGATACTACTTTTTTTTGCCTATTTGGTTGATAGAATTGCCTCCGTGGGGATGCAAATAAGCATTATAGCATTAAAAATAGTCACTCATACCTAGGATCTTATCATGAGGTAACCCAAAAATGACCATCCCCTCTCGGGATTCGAACCTGCGCCCCCAACATTGAAAGTTGAACACGCCTTAACGCACTGAGCTATCGCACTCCCTATGCTACTTATTGTTTGTTCAAAACAAATTGTCAACTACAATTGACGTTTTCCAATTATGAACAAATTATGTATAAGACATGGTTCCTCTAATTAACAGAAGTATGGGATGCTTGATTGACCGTTGATAAACAAGTTCCTCATATTTGTATTTTGTGTCCTTGTATATTTGTATCGAAATTTTAAAAGACATAGATATTTTGATTATATGATAAAAAGAAATTACATTTAACAAGATTTAAAGCATAAAAGTAGTATTTTTCCTACGATATTGAAAAAAATAATTTAACTATGATGAAAACATACAAAAAAATCGAAAGAAGCTCTTCTTCAAGAAATATTGTCAAAAAATTAATTACTTTGTTTCTTAATATAAATCCCTACCCACACTTGTTTGTTTATCTTCAAATTATTTTTTTCTATTTCATGGATATGAAGGGTGCGTGACTTGAGACCCATACACAGCTTTGAATACGTTATTATGTAATTTCATCAATGAAAGGTTTTTATAAATAATAATCTTACATAAGAAATATAGAAAAAGAAAAAAAATCATCCGTAAGAAAAAGCATTCCCAAGTGTTTGTATGAAACAAAATAGTTTTTTACTCTAAGGTTTGTATATATAAAACTATTTATTTAAATCTTACAGGATCCTTTTCAACTATATTATTGATCCAATAGACACTTTAATCATGATACAACAAGCATTTCAAAATATTTGTCAGGACATTCAGATAATAGACTATGGTTATCCCCACAAAAATGCTGCAAAATCATTTCCACATTTGATTCGATACTATCCAACCAAAATACATGAATTATTGCTGCGTAAATTAGTTAATTTCCTTGAAGTATGCTAATGAAATCAGGTACTAAGTGTCAATACAACCAAACAGCAAAGTTTCATGGGTCCACTGTATTTTTATAGATAATATAGAGTGCCGAAGTCACGTATGGTAGCGCAGAATATCGAGGTATTTCTTCGCTCTCAAAGATAGTAACAGTAAGAACTTAAGATAGAGTGATACTTCATATTTTTTTTAAATTAAATAGGTAGAATTATGTGACATCAGCAAAATCTGCATTTCATTTTATAAATTATGAAGTTTTACTCTCTTTGTGTTTTTTCTGCCTTTACCCCGACATTGGAGAACGAACATAATTCAGATATTCAGTGCTACTATACTTAATTTCGGCACTCTATATTTTCTATAGTATGCATATTGTCCATATGCACTTATTTCCGTAAATATGGTTCATTATAGGTATGTATGAATGTTTGTATGTATGGGCGGATAGATGCATACATGAAGGACTGTATTCAAGTGTGCACGTTTGTCCGTATGTTTGAATTTTTGAATAGATGTATTTAATTATGGATGTTTGTCCGTATGTTTGGATGTGTGTGTAGTCGTCAATATTTTCCCCAAGAAACATGCTATCAAGATATCAGGAATTTTAAAATAAATTAGTTACTCGGCTATTCTCTGAGAGTTCCCAACACAGGATCTTCTTCGTGGGAGTAGGCTGGAGACCTAATTTTTGATTTTTTGCATTTTAAATAAGGTTATTATTTTTAGATAGTAATTTTGCTATATAATGTTCAATTATGTTTTTTTTTCTAAAATCCAACTGTCTAAAATATTTTTTATTTTTTTATTGTTATCTGTTGTTGTATTTTATGTACTCCGTTTTTAAATAACATAATAAAGAATTATATAACCGAAAAAAATAATATATATACATATATAAAACAAATATTAAAACATAAATATATGACTAAAAGCAAAGGTTTATGAAGAACAAAAAACCTAAATTAAAAAATAAAATTAATTAAAAAAACATTACCGTCTGTTATAGACTATTGGGAGGCACATTTTCCCTAGATTTCATATGCTTCCCTCATGGTTTTGGCGTTACGAAGTGTAGGGCTATTATTCCAAATAGCTGCAGCGCTGGTGACGAATGTCCCACTGACTTAAGGAGAGGAGATCGGATGAGGCCGGCAGTCTGAGAACGAGTAGATCTGACCCCACCTTGGGCACCGAATAAAATCTTGCCTACTGGGTTTCGATCCCCATTGCTAATATTCCGGCTTGCAAACCATTTCCAAGTTGTTGTGTGTATGTGTTTTTGTCCATATGTTTGTTTGTCTGACTGCATGTATGGTTGTATGAATGACTGTTGGGGAACGAAATGTAAAGAAGAAGCATTTGTCAAGAGTAAATATAACAAACATTCATAAATCAGATGGAAAGACTCCAGGCACATTCCAGAAGTCTGCATTTTTACGTCAACACGGATGTCAATAGGGTTATTTACGATTAGGGGGAAGACGGAATCTTTAGACGGATTTTGTTTTATCTCCTACGTCATAAGGAACATATCATTTTGGGAGATTTAAGGAGTTCATCGACCTGCAAATGCTTATTTCTATTGCTAAGAGTCACACGTCATCGGCCCAAAAGATACATTTAATTTATATATCTCCTCAACTGTTTAAGTGAAGGATTATTTGCAGAAGTGCAACCTTTTTTAATGATAGATACATAAAGTACTCGATACTCAAAGACTTTTGTTAGAAGCCTCTTTTTGATGACTTAACTCTTAGTAGCTATTTATAAAGTAGTTTAATGGGTCCAGAAAAGGAAAAAATGATCTAACCAATGGATGCCAATAAAATCCGTTTTGTTTAAAGGAGATAATATTTATTATTAAATGATAACATTGGTGAGTGTTATAATTATATATAATAGACTTGTGATAGATTTATGACGATCTACAGAACTCGAAATAAATATTGGGCATAATTTCAACTATTACATATAATATGAAACATGAGTAAAACACTTTCAAATTAATTCACTAATTTGAAATCGAGATATTTGATGTTGTAACACTTTCAGTTACTGTAATTATCTAATTCAATTCCTTCACTTTATAATATAGATATATACGGATTTATATTAATTTTTCTATATTGACCACTTTCCCCCCAAAAATACATTTTTATAATCTTCTTGATTAAAAAACCAGTGATGTTTCTTCCTATTCCATGTACATTAGGGGTATTATAGAAATCTAATATTAAGATATCAAAATTTATCCCCCCGCGAAAGTTGTGTCATAAGAAACTAAATGATCGTAGAAAAATGGATTTTGGTTTGACCCCCCCTTTACCCCCCCCCCCAAATTGCGTTCAAAGGTTTCGTTATGAAGCAAAACTTTTTGTTATTACTTATTTTGAAAAAAATAACTTTTACAAAGTTTAGCTATGATCAATTTATGGCTTTGTTATGTTGTGCAAATTTTCGTCAAATAATATTTAGTGCCAATAAATGAACAAAGTGATGACGCACCAACCATTTTTTAAATAACGACTCCTACTAGGGTTCTTTTATAATTTCAAGAAGGAAAAAGAAAAAGAGGGTACTCATGTTGATGGTTTTAAGTAATTTTTTAAATACGTTTGCTTTAATATCGTAATTTCATACAGTATTCTCACATGGTTGAGAATATAAATCTATGACGTTGATTATATCCATAAACTTTTGCAGATAATGATATAATGACGAAAAAAAATATTTTTAGAACTCCACCATGAATACATTGATCACGTATTACTAAAAAGTGGCATAGCGGAAGATCAAGCGAAATAACTACTTTCAGTAGTCGAAGAACATTAATGACTTGACACTTTGGGCACTGATGTGTGTTACAGATACAACACCAATGTCAGAATATGGTAAGGAGTAATAAAAAGACTCGAGTTATGTCTTAAAAGACCACTTCAGTGGATTATTTGTCTTCTACACATGAATGAGTTACCTTTTAAAGAAGTTGTTAAACATTTAGATGGCGCACAAAAAGGACCTCGGACTTATGAAGGTACCATAGGAAAATTAATTAATACAGACTTTACCAAAAAATCAATAAAAAGTTTTAAATACTTGTAGGAAAAGTAAAATACATAAATCAAAGTTTACTGTATTCTTTAAGCTCAGATAAAAATATTTATACGTAATTCCATTAGAAATACAAACAGGAAAATTTTCGAATTCAAGCTTTTGCTACAGGTCTCCAGGAGCATTACATGAGGCAAAATGTCTTACCAAAGCCAACAGAATTTAAGATCCTATATTTCACAAAAAAGTCCATGTGAGTCTCACATAAAACTTGTAAAATTTATACTAAATTTTTACGCTCCTATATGGTTTCAAACCAAGTTAAATCCTCTTAAGCAAACGTATTTAAAAAATAACTTAAAAACATCAACATGAGTACCCTCTTTTCTTTTCCTTCTTGAAACTATAAAAGAACCCTAGTAGGAGCCGCTATTTCAAAAATGGTTGGTGCGTCAGCACTTTTGTTCATTTATTGGCACTAAATATTATTTGACGAAAATTTGCAAAAAATAACAAAGCCATAAATTGATCATAGCTAAACTTTGTAAAACTCTTTTTTCAAAATAAGTAATAACAAAAAAGTTTTGCTTCATAACGAAACCTTTGAACGTAATTTGGGGGGGTCAAACCAAAATCCATTTTTCTACGATCATTTAGTTTCTTATGACGCAACTTTCGCGGGGGATAAATTTCGATATCTTAATATTAGATTTCTATAATACCCCCTAATGTACATATTAAAACAAAGAGTATGAAATGCTATTGGTTATATATAGTGAACATGACGTCAGTAGTGGTCAAGGTTATTGTTTTCTGAGGGGAATGGATTTTCGTGATGAAGGCCAGTAAATATTATATGACAGGATAGAATGATTCTTTGATAACATGCTCGATGAAAAGGCCGAGTTTTGATACTCCTCACCCATCCTTCAAACTACATCTAGCAGATTTATATAATGGATTTGAATGCCAAAACAAAAACTCTGTAATTCTTAATTGCGGAGTAGAAATCCTTTGTGTACACATATACGTCTTCATTGAATTATCTTAAGTTAATTTGGAAAATTGCACTGCAATAATCACACAGTAATTTCTATACCCTCGTATTTTTCTCTATGTCAATAAAATCTAAGAAACTTTCGAACTAATAAATATTTCACAATATATATATATATATATATATATATGTATCATATATAACTTTATGAGACATACTGCATTAGTTAATGCACTGTTTGAGGAAGTTACTTTTTTTGTGAGCAATAGGGTTTGCGAAACGTAGGGATCGTGCCTTGGATAGTAATTTTATAGTTTTTTATTGTATTACTAAATATAACAATAATAATAATAGTGGATCACTCAATCATATAAATGCATAACTCTTAACGACTTCATGTCCAATAAAACTAAATTGCCTTTGTAGATAACTTTCTAGGACATGCAGGGATAGGCATTGCATATTTGTTTTTTATGCTTCATAGATTCGTATACATAAATATGAATGGTCGGTAGATAATTTCATCATTTAGTCATAGCTTCAATAATAATGAAAAAATTACATAAGAGAGTATCATTTTGCGTTATTAATTAAAGACAATTAGTCTAAATCAGAATGTCTTGTGGGATCATATTTAAAAAAATATGAAAGGGTTCATTCAACACCCCAC
Organism: Caligus rogercresseyi; assembly: GCA_013387185.1. Lineage (NCBI taxonomy): Eukaryota > Metazoa > Arthropoda > Copepoda > Siphonostomatoida > Caligidae > Caligus > Caligus rogercresseyi. The sequence goes on from CP045896.1 coordinate 18,100,374, forward strand.
CGTTTCATAATGTATAAATTTAGTTTCCGAAATATTTTTCGTGTCACGTCACGTCTGGCAGAAAACATAAACAAATCACTTTTACTATATATAATTAGTATTAAGTCCCTACTCAAATTATTATTAGTACATCTTACTCTTACAAAAAAATGGCTTCAGATAATAAAAAAGCAAAAATATTTTTTAGAGGCTATGAGGAAATGTGAACAATTTTTTCAAATATTTTTTATAGTAATTGGAAGTGTTCATATGAACGACAACCTTGTCAAAAGAGTTTCAAAATCATTGTCAAAGGTGCCATCGGTTCCATTGGAAGCTATCAATAAATTTACTAAAATTCATGTATTTCTCCAAAAAAATAAAAAAATCGCCTTCAAGAGCAAAAAGCTTGTCATAGAAAAAGTTTAAGAGAGAGGCGAAAAATGTAACAGTGGATTAATTAAATGCTCCAATAAATTATTTACTTTTTTATAAACATGTCTTTGTTATAACATTTATGTAATATATGATTATAAACAGTATTTGTTTTGTTATAATTTATTTCGTTGGTTTTTATGTGTTTTATCATATAATGATTGATAAGTTTGCTTTTTATGAAATTTTAGGATAATTTCAAAAAATTTAATCATCAAAAATTTATGAGTATTCACAAAATGTAATATTTCTTCATTTTCTAATAGAATTGTGAAAATTAATTCCTCTACGATCTAATTAAAGGGTAAATTTGATTATATTTAACATATTTTACTTATAAAATAGACCCTCTTTTGCCATTTGTGACGTCATGCTCATGAGGTAGGTTGCGTGGTGGTGTATGCTGTTTTACTTTTATTGGTTAAAAGCGTTCTACCTTACTTTTAACTTACCTTGGGATCATTGTTATTTTTAAATCAATATGGCGTATGTAAGAAGATATTACGGTTACTCATAATAATTACGATTTCTTACATATTTTTGTGCTTCGTAGAACTGGGACTATCGATTAAATTTGAATTATCGATAACGCCTTTCATCAGTACATTTGTTAAATAATAACATTCAATATATACATATTTTAACATATTATATAAATAGATTCATGATGCACAACTTGCTATGGACTACAGGGTGGTAATTTTTCTAAGGAATCCCCGTAGCTCCTGATCTACTGAGACTCCTACTAGATCGTTTTGATTTCGTCATCATTAGTTGTTTCATTTTGGAAACGCAAAAAATATTGGATTGACTTCCAGTAGTCGAGTAATCCACCAAAGTACAACATGAATCAGACTATATAAATGAAACAACGTTTGTTACTTTGATCTAGTATGTGTCAAAGAAGGCTTTTTTTTCGTCCCAAGGATTGTATATTACTCGGAGATGACTTATCCAAATCCCCGCCAACATACCCTCTTTTACTCCTCTCCATTTTGAAATAGTTTAGTATAGTTCAACTAATTTTCATTAAACCCATGCTTAATGGAAACCACGGATTGAAATCTCTTGTTTGGCCAATTAACGCATCCATCTTTTACCTCGCTTTAATGGCTTGGAACAGAAGGGTCTGCGCAGTAAATTACCGTTCATCATTATACTTAATTATCATTGATTGGAGATGTGCAGTGAAGATAAAACTGTTTTTTTTTTTGCTGGCTGAAAATCAGTAAGCTATAATTAAAAGAAAAAAACCTTTCCCACAGATAATTATAATTGATAGAGTCTTTCTTTGAAATGCTATAGACATACAAGTTGCTTCAAAATATTTCAACTCAATTGACAAAGCCGATAATAGGTACATTTATTAAAATATATCGAATATTTTTGTGCAGCAATATGCAGTCTTTTAAAATCCTTTTTCGGTATTTACAGGATCAAAAATACCTTCATCATTGCAAAAATCATATAAAGCTGTTGTTTTATGTAAATCCATTAAATTTGCTCTTCCCCATAATTTTTTGAGATTGTGAATAAAAAATTATAAGTTTCTCTATCCAGATAATAGGAAAGGTATGTCTAGTAGCTATACCTACAACAAAGTTATACCGTACGCTGTAGAAATAATGTTGTTTTGATTTTACTGCTATGGTTTAGTTCACCTCAATTAAAAGCTAACATTTGTTTTATAAGTCCATCAAATGATAGTGTTTTGAGTACAAATATATCAATTTAAGGTATAATTAGCAAGAACCGTTACGCGACATGTATTGATTTAGATACAATGAAAAATAGTGTTAAATTCGGTGTTTTAGCTATTAATGTAGCGGTTTTTCGTGGGCTGTGAGGTCAAAGGAATGTTTCCATTTCAATAAACTCACGGAACTTGGATATTTAATGGGGTTGATGTTATAATTACTTTCTTCACTTGGCTTAGTAACAACGAGAGATGATGAAGGATTTGTAAAGTGAAAAAAACCTCATTTCAGCTTTGGCTATAATAATTATATGACAGCACAAACTTTGTCACAGACTACTTTATTTATAGTGGGTTCAAGTTGCAAAACAATGCAGGCCAACACAGTACGGCTGATTTTAATCCAGTGTCAAAAACATATATTAACATTAATTAAAGCCATGAAATAATTTTATTACTTATGGCACAATAACTCATTGGTGGGAACCGTTTTTCTTAGCCAAATATAATGAATCAAAATTAGCTTCATGAGTTTGTGTTATTTTAAAGTGAGTCTATTCGTTTGTTTGAAAAACATGCTACTGTCTTTAAGTAATAAACCCATTATAATCAATTATCTAAAATAAATATCATGGTAATTATAACCATTTAGTAATCATTAAACTAATTATGCTCCTCTGTGAGAGGGGGGGGGGCTTTTTGTGAGATGCGGATACTTCTGCATACATTGGCCAATATGGTTTCTGATATTTTTTCAAACTTAAAAGCGATACTTTATGAAATATCACTATTTTTCCATTTGCTTTCCGTTTAACCAATCAGGTTTCAAAACCATGACCTTCTTTCGATCCCTAGAGATCCTGACACGATTCTTTAACAATAGTTTTGGGTCATTAGGAGGAGTTGTTTGTTTATAAATGGAGCTTCACACCACATGCTGTTCTCAGGACGTCTTCTATATAATTTTTTTAATTATCCCCCGGTATTTTTAGATATGTCTTAAGTCTTATTATATATTTACATGTTTCAACTTTGATATACAAGACCCAATTCATTGTATTGCAATTTCATACGTGATAACACAAATGCATTAGTGAACAGTATTTTAATTTTTTTTTTGAAAAAAATAAAATAGTGCGAAATTGACTAATAAATTCTTACTCTGTAAACATTTTACATGTTCATATTTATATTATGCAAATACATAAACGAACAAGATTGTACTCTCCCCTAATTGTATTTCTTCTAGACGGAGATATGAATTTTAAAATATATGTTCTCTGGTCTTTCTTCTAAAAAAAAAGTTAACATAATTCATATTTACATCTGTAACAGATGAACATCTTCCCTCAGGCTCTAATTACTTATAAGAAGATGCCTCAGTCGTTGACCAACAGGCGTGTTGTCTTTATATATATACCTATATATATATATATATATATATATATATGTATAATCTTTTAACAATATAAATTAGGCTAGTCAAACCACCGTGAAGTAATTATAGGAGGGGAGAGGAAGTTAGTATTTAATGCATATTATGTTATGTATTTTTAAATGTTCTTGTGTTGTACGAGGAAATGTATTATTTAAAAGATTACGTCTAGTACTTAATATATATATATATATATATATCAGGAAACGACCGGCTACCCGCCCAGTTCGGGTCCCGGCTGTTTTTTGAACGTCCCGGTCCGACCCGATGTCTAAAAATCACCGGGCCGGGACTTAAATATTTTCGTCCATTCATCATTCTGTAAGTTTTTTAAGAAAATATTTTTTAAATTATTAAAATATTTAGAAAATGATTTCTAAAAAACGTCGTCACTTTCAGAATGACGAAGAACGAAAATATACTGCAGTCATGAGTTGAAAATTTTATGTCCCGGCCCGGGTCCCGGCGAAAAAAAGTGTCCTGGTCGTTTCCCGATATATATATATATTATTCTCGCTAATCCCACATGCGTTACGAATACAATATTATAAAATTAGTGTAAATTCTAAAAATACGTAAATAAACTTTTTACCTCTAAAAAGAACATTTTAATCAAATAAATCCTATCAAAAAATATTTTAAGAGGCAATATTATTAACGAATATCGACCATCAAAGACAGACAGCTGATAAAATAAAATATAAAAATATTTTTATCATATACATATATAAACACGCCATCGATATGATTTTTTTCAGTTGACGACTCAATACCTTTATTGTCTATGATTGGTGATCCACTTTTCTTCAGATATTATGAAACAAAATGAACATCTATATAGCGATACTTTATTTATTACCTCCGCCGAAGGAGGTATTGTTTCACTGGCGTTATTTTGTTGGTTTGTTAGTTTGTTTTGTCAGCAGGATAACTCAAAAAGTAGGTACGATTCGGATGAAACTTTGTGGAGTTGTTGGAATGCCAAAGAAACAAGTGATTAAATTTTGGCATCTCTGAGTGCAGAATTAAGATGCAAAATGAGCTAAATACTAATAAATATTTCAAGTTAGTCTACTCTGCCAATAGATGTCGCTGTGCTGTGAAATCGGGTGCCGGGAGCGTCTTCCTCTCGGAATTTCCGTCGAGGGGAACCCTCCCCTGTCCCTCTACGCCGCCCCAGTCGTGAAAAATCCGCCTTGGAAGGCTCATAAGGACCCCGTGACGGCGGAGGTTTGCACTCTTGAGTGTATATATGCCTCTAGTTTTATAAATAATATAAGAGTATTTTTTCTAAATATTCGTAAATGACATGATTGAAAGCCATGAGCGTTTTTACTGGATGAAGTTTCTATCTTTTAGTTGATGTTCACACATCAACAGCTGACTCAAGTGAAGTGATGTTTTAATCATATCAACTGTTTATTTTAATAGCATTACTGTTCCTTTCCTTTCCACTATAATAAAATATTAATGAAATTGTAACAAAAAAGTGATGGCAGGGCTCAATCAAAGTCAACTCTTTATATTATCCTTTTACAAGAGTATTATTACAATGAATCTCATGAAGATTTATATTAAATGGATTTTTTTTGCTGATTTATAAGTATTTTTTGCAAGGTTTTTCATTTGCAGAAGTCAAAGTTGGTTGTGTTTACGATTGCATTATTATATAAATACCCCCAATCCTTCTTCTTTTCCCCCAAGTCTGCCTAGCTTGAGTAATCATTCGTGGATTTCCTAAATCTAGGTCAAGTAGACGAGAGATATTATGTTTTTTTTTATCTTCTGGTGAGCCACTTAGAGGAAGCGTTTTTTCCCGGGTTTTTTTCTCATAAATTATAATTAAAAGTATATCTACAAGTACTGACTTGCACGTAAATAGCTCATGTACATATACATACGAGTACATGGAGAATGGATGACAATAATTGCTTGAATTAGGAGGAATATTTATTGGTCTGTAATATGCAGTATATAATTACTTTTTGCAGCAAGTATTTGTCATATAAAGATAATAATTTATATGTCATGCCGAAATATATCAGAGTGATAGTCTGTATGTGTTTTGATTAGCCATGCATAGAGTTGTTTTTCTTTTATGGCTTTCATGGCATTATATAAATTAGGTTCATAAGTAATATTATGAAAAGTAGGTTATCGCTCCTTACCAGCGTATAGTAGTACACTTTTTTAATTGTTAAGATTGCATAAAAATATAAAAAATGCATTCCCCAAGCTGAATTTAGTGTGCATTTTTTTTTATTGCCTGATTTTTTATTTTTTTTTTTTTTTGTTATATGTTTCGATAGAATTCATCCGATAGATATAAATAAGCATTATAGCATTAAATTGTTCTATCGAACCTAGGATCTTATCAATGAGGTAGACCAAAATGACCATCCCCTCTCGGATTCGAACCTGAATGTTGGGGGCCACATTGAGAGTTGAACACCCTTACACGCACGGCTTCGAGCTCCCTTTTTTTGATTGTGTTTAAGTGTGTATCATAAGACCATGATTTTTTTACCGTTTACCTTTTGATGCATTTTGAAACTAAAAAAATATATATATATATAATATATGTGTGTGTATGTAATTTTCATAATTAAAAGAGTTTCAAAAGATTCATTCGGATCGTTTATCTTTGGGGCATTTTATTGAAACGGGAAACCCAAAAATCCATTCTCATATCAGCAGCAGCTCGATACAGTGCGCTCTCTATCAAAATTTCAGTGGATTCGAGATGGATATTTTAAAATAACATCGTTTGTTACTTCCCATCCTGATCCGAAAGGACCCTTCCCTGCTAAGCTTCAAAATAATTTTTTCCAGTCTTAAATTCAATAATGTATTTCAATTATTCCAAACATGTTAATAATATTGGTTAATTGTTGCTTTTTGGTTATTTCATGCAAATGATATTTTTTTAGTAGTTACGTTTTTAATCTATAAGTTATATATATAATTTTTATTACATATATTTATTTCAATGTATTTACATCAACTTTAAAAGGTACTCACATTTAGGGCGCCTACGGCACCCATATGTTCATATTACATAAGTTTATTAAAATTGTATGATGGATTATGTGGAGATAAAAAGGTTTTCTAATGTCAAATGAGTTACAATCATTTTCTGTTTTTGTACAACTTCCTCATAAAGTTTGACTTTGTACAAAGAATATGTTTTAAGTCACAGATGATTTTTCTTTTTCTCTTTTCCTCTCTTTACCTTGAAAAGTAGGTAGTAAAATCAGAAAAGGTGATTGTACAAACATTCCTCATAAAAGTTTGACTTGTACAACGAATATGTTTTAAGTCACATGAGATGCTTTTTCTTTTCCCTCTCTTTACCTTGAAAGTAGGTAGTAAAATCAGAAAAGGTGATTTCTGTTTTGTACAAATATTCCTCATAAAAAGTTTGACTTTGTACAAAGAATATGTTTAAGTCACAGAGATGCTTTTTTTTTCTTTTTCCTCACTTTACCTTGAAAAGTAGGTAGTAAAATCAGACCAGGTGATTTTCCCATTTCTGGTCCTAATCACTTTTTATTAGGTCCGTCTTGACCAAGGTTCATAGGTACCTTCAAAGTTCAAATCTGACCATAAATGGGGAGAGATAGCGTGCGAACATATGTACAACGGACAGAGATGGTGATTATTATATTGATTATTTAATAAGTATATAATATTAGAGAACAATAAAGCTTTTTTCCCAAAGAAAATAAGTAACCATACTTTTAAAATATATCTTTTAGTTTATGATAAATAACACTGGATAATAAATTTTTCAAAGTTATGCTTGCTTTCGTACCCATATTAGCCAATTTCTACCAAGTTTTTTGCTTGATTACAAATATTGGAATGAATGCAAAATATTTTAATAAT
>CP045896.1:18107906-18157968 GCA_013387185.1 Caligus rogercresseyi
TTTTTTTTTTTTTTTTCACAGTTCATAATATATATACAATAAACAAAGTATAAGGTATATAAAAAGATGCTAATGCGTAAAAAAATACATTATTAAACATTATAGTTTAAATTTTTAGCATCCGAGCTGAACAATCTTAAAAATATATATCAATTAAAAGCACATAAAACCGAAATGACACAAGTAAACGAAAAAAAAAACACGGAAAATTATAAAAGTCTATTTGTAGTTTCTAAATTTCTTTAAAAGCTTATTTATGGCGTCATTATAAAACAGGGACCGGGAAGGGAAGTATCGGATTTCATCGGCGGCTAGTGTCCACGAATCACCAAATACGGAAGGAATTTTGAGGTCCAAAGCGGCGTACCTCGCCGCAGCAGAAAGAATTATTGGCCTCAGCTCTGAAGCTTGCAGAGGATGATATATTGTTAATCGTTTGGCTATTAAAGCCTTGGCAGAAAGAAGGGCATTGTTAATTGCTTTCAGTCGTGAGGAATTCTCACGACCTCCAACTCCAAATAATATTGAAGCCTTGATGTATTTATCTGCATTTTCACCATCCATTCCACGTACATTTAGTTTCAGAAATTGCATTAGAATTTGAACAGCCTGGCACTCAACAAAAGCATGAATTACGGAGTTATATAAAATACCACAGTCCTTACAAGGTAGATAAAACTTAATAAGCTCTGCAGAAATCAACAGCTGAGCTGTGAATTTTTTCCCGTCAGCTATTCCACAGAGAGACCTCATGATCTTCCTTTTCCAACTTTCTGGAAGTTTCAGACTGATCATATATTTGATGCAAAGCTCATCACATTTCCTGCCATCAGACTTCGGAGAACCAGACATTTTAAGGAACCAGGGCTTCAATAAGCAATGATCATTTGCTGATCTTTGCAAAGGATATCTGAATCTCCCGTCCTTAAAAATGGGATGGAGATCACTACTGTGGAGTGTCAAAATTCCATTTGTAATTGCCAATTCTTCCAGTGTTTCTGGTATTCCCAAATTTTTAAAGAAGTGCTTTTTATGACAATTATGCCTTATGACATCCACCGTTGAATTGTTTTCATATATCGGAGTGTTTCTCCAAATAATTCTCTGCGCACATCCCCAGACGACCGAAAAATCAGAGGTAATTTTATTAGTTAACTCTGAGCCGAACATGAGCAAGGAGTATAACTTATTATTTGATGAGATACATTTTCTCCATTCAGACGCCGGATATTTTGGAATAGTAGCAAACACTTTTAAATACATTTTGGGGATAATAAGAGCTAACTGAGTAAGGCCCCCACCAAGGTGACCTCTCTTCCTTTTCATTGTTGGCAGATACCATTGGTGGAACAAAGAGCATAACCACTTTGTCTCATCCAAAATAGCTTTTTCGGCAAGCAAAGGAGAAGAGGCGGCTTTGTATAACACAAATGGGACTATTTTCAAGTTGTAGAGATCGATTCTTTTCTGCAAACGATAGTTTCTCCATTTCCTAATATTCTGCATTACCACAGAAGAGAGGGTAGTCCAGATTTTTTATCAATCCCATTTCTACACCAAACTATTCCCAAAACTTCAACTGAAGGTTTAATTGGACAGGAACGAATACACGAATCTAGACTAGGAACCCAGGAACCAATTGGTAAAATGGATGTTTTCTTTTTGTTTATTGATAATCCAGACGTTTTCTCGAATTTAGAAAAAAAATCCAGAATAATTTCAATTCTTCTTACAATTTGTGCTTCTGAATTAGCCTGGAGAGTTACCGTCACATCATCTGCGTACAGATCAATTAAATGGGGAGAACCCTCAAAGTCTACTCCGAACCCTCCATATTTGTGAATAATTTTCTGAGCGAACTCTTCAATTGCGGCTATGAACAGCAACGGTGCTGAAGGACACCCTTGTCTACAGCTTTTCCCGAGTGTAATTTTTTTGCTTTCTTGTCCATTTAAGATAATGGAGGACGTCCCATTGAAAAGCAAAGAACGAACGGGATTAAAAAATTTCTTTGGCAGTAAGCGTTTAGTAGCTCTGAGAATTTGATTGTGGGATATAGAATCAAATGCCTTTGAAAAGTCAACTGCAATGATAGCTCCATATTTCCCCTTGCTTTGAACCGAATCTATAGCAGCTTGAATATTGAAAGAAATATCATAAATTTTACGGCTTTTTAAGAATCCTTTTTGATGTGGTCCGATTTTTTTATTTAAAATATTCTCCATTTGATGAGCAAGGACTCCAGAGAGAATTCGGTATGATTCATTCAAGACAGTTATGGGTCTCCAATGACTGAAGTCAGTGCCATCCCCTTTCTTTGGAATAAGAACGATCCTTCCTTGATTTAGAGAGGTAGGCATCTTACCTTTCCTCTCCATCTCTTCTCCCACTTTCAACAAAAATGGAACTAATTGCTTAGAAAACTTTCGAAAGACCATTCCACTAATTCCATCTGGACCACTGGCTTTGTTGATCTTGAGAGATTTCAATATATAATTAGAGATTTTTTCCAGAGAAAAGACAGTGTCTTGGAGAGGCCGTAATCGCTTCTTTGGCCTAGGAAAATATCCCACTCTCTCTTCAACGAGAGATTGAAATCGGAAATGAAAGAAATCTAAAATATCACGACTATTTACAAGAGCTTTATCACCATCGATAATCTTGCGTACAGTGTGAGCCGAGATTTTTTCCATTCTTGAGACATCTCTTAATCTCTTAATGGGATCCTGCTCACGTAAGACTTTGGCCTCCATTTCTGCTTCAGCAACTTCAGATAATCGAAAGGAGTTTACAGTGTCCGCCATAAATGACCGCACAAATAAGGATTTCTTTTCGAGTATATTTTCTATTTGTCTTTGATGTTCCGCAGATTTATTTTTTCTCTTTGCTTTTACCCAAGAACTTGTAACCAAGATGGTTTTAGTCATTATATTTAATGCCTGAAAGGCTGACAGAGAGTCTTTATAGCTAATTTCAAGGTTACGCCTTAATTTAACATTAAAATCTTCGTCGTTCAGCAACCAACGTGGAATCTTAAAGTTGTGTCTAAACTCGTCACAACGAAAAACCAGTTCAATAATTTTATGATCCGACGAAGGATCGGGACGATAACACGCATTTCTAATCCTAGCTACAATCGAAGGAGAAGCTAAAGCCAAATCTAGTCGAGATCTCTTTTTTCCATTCGACCAGGAAAAGTTCCCAGGACTAAATTTATCCATTACATCAATTAGATCGAAACTAAAAATTACTTTCTTTAGTATTAAGGAATTTGGGTGTAATTGAATGGATTTTTCCAAATCGATATTCAAGTCACCAATTAGAAGAAGGGGGATATTGCTGTCCTGCTGCGAATTTATAATAGCTTGGAAGAACTGTGAAGACTTTTCATTTGGTCCGTAGGCATTGATTATGTAAAATACAACTCCGTTTGAAGAAATACGAATCCTATGCCAATCACTCAACCCAGAATATTGATTTACACAGTAGAGAATTGAAATTTTCTTCGAAATTAAAGTTAAAACGCCTCTCTTCTCTCCAGAGCCCGTAAAAAAATGATGAAAGCTTTTGGGAAGACATAATGGACAGTTATGTTTACATGTTAAAGACGTGATTGCCTTTATATCCTGAAGGCAAATAATGTCAGGACTAAACGAAAGAAGGTGCTTCATCAAAGCATGCCTCGTTTTTCTCTCCTTCCCGCCCCTTGTATTAAGAGACAGTATTTTCTTTATTCCCAAGTTTAAAATCATATCAGTGTGAACGGTGTCACTTAGGTAATCTGTTATAAGAGTTTGCATCTAAAAAGAGAAATGAGTAATGAAGGTTTTGAGTGGATCAACTTTTTGAACAAGGAGAGGAAACACCACAGAAAAATAATAATAATAAACCACCACACTAAGTCTAGATCCTTTGAAGTTTCAACGGATTCTTATCCTTGTCTGGTGACATTTCAGAGTCCGGTTTATTACGTTTTCCAACGGATTGTGAACGCGTCCGTCCGTCCAAGATGAGATTTTGATCCAATGCGAAGTAATTGGCATTGTTATGGGTATCGGTATTGGTGTCGCCTCCACTTTCCTTTGGGAGTTGCTTTGGGCTTTCTACACGTGGTCTAGTATTTGTATCATTTTCTGAAAAAACTTCCGTCAAGATGGGAGGATTCATCGGTCCAACGCCCTGAAGACTAAGGACATCCTCTTGTTCCGACAATATCACTGGATGAGAATATTCCTCTTCCAATTCTTTAGGTTGACATACTGCGATGTTTTCATTTTCTCTTTCAATCATAGGCCCAGGAGAAATCTCCTCCTCTTGTTCATTCCGGACGGACTGTTGACACTTTTCTTGAGCCGTATTATCCTCCACATTGTGTATTTGTGGAGGAAAACGTTCTTGAATGGCCATTTTAAGAGCTCGTTCATATTCAAAAGTCTTGATGCGTTTTTCTGTGCAATAATGTTTCATATGCCCAAATCCAAAGCATCTTTGGCACTGCATTTTTACACCAGAGAATTTTAGTTTGATTAAATTGCCCTGAAAAGGAACAATTTGAGGTAGAGAAGCAGGATCCGCCACCATTTCCACAATGTAATCACTGTCGCGCCAAATTTCTTTATAACTATTGTACTTCCCTTCTGCCTCCATGTCGACAGGGTTTCCTTTGGGATAGTGCTGAACAATTTCTCCAAATTGCTTCAACCAGTCCACCAGACTTGACTCATTAACTCTTTTAAAAGTATTGATTAAAGTCACTACCAATTTCTTCTTTTTGCATACATTAATCTTCTCAATTCCTTTAATTTTAAAGGAAACATTCTCGAAAGAGCCGTCCGGATTCTTAACTGCCATAACTTTTTTCGTCTTCAAGACGTCAATTCGATTTCTCACATCTATGGGAAATTTTGTGTAAAAACAAGCCTGGGCGAGACCGAACCTTGGATTTGCACCAGCTATATCATGCTCTTTAAAGCCAAATTTCATCGCAGTTTCATATATATCGATATGCTTGACACCATCGCCTCTATAAGAAGATCCTTCTGCGTTTTCCATAGAGAGCACGAAAGTCTCCCATCTATAATTACTGTTCAAGTTCACCTGAACTACTGCATTTCTATGAATGCTGTTGTTACTTTTTAGGACACTTGCGTATCCTTTTCGATTTTCTTTAGATGAATTGTGAATAAATTCATCAGGGGGTTTGTCAGGAGGTTTAGTCGTCATGTTTTTAATAAAAACTTCGGAATATAGCTCCGTCTGTATTAAAGAGCAAAGTCTTTTAAAATGACAGTGGTCGAGAACTGGAAGTACTTAAAACACTTTTTCCAGGAAAAAAAGGGTCAAAGCTCGCTCCAATACTCAAATCCACAAATAGCACGAAGAAATAAAAAACTAAGGAGAAGACTTCACAGTCTACAAATGCATATTCTTCTTTTCATCTCCTACACAGGCGTGTCAAGAAGAAAAAGAAGAAGGGAAAAAAATAGACAGCGAGGGTATTCCTTCAGGCCGGTCAATACGTTTCAACAATAATAAAAAGGAGGAAAGGGAGGAGGAAAAAAAAAGATAATTCCTTACTCAGACCCTCCAAAGCCTAGTAAATAGGCCCAAATTACTGACAAAACGAAGGTCAGGCAAGGCTTAAGTAAATCTCACTCACAGCCAAGGGTCCAACGAGTCCTCCGATATAATTTTTTCCTTCCAAAAGTGTCAACTCCTGGAGAAAAGAACGAATATTCTTCCGAGTCACTGGGGGACGTGTGCACACACTGAGATATACATAAATCTTCCGATTTTTTATAATTAATTTTTTCTAGATAGTGATGCTTGATTTGAGATTAAAGATTGGATTTAAACTATAATTTATTATCAAACAATTAGTCATATCTATATATCAAGAAAGTCTTTTAAAAAAATTATAAGAATTTTTAATATTTTATAACATAAGGCAACGATTTTTTTTACAAAAACGATAACCTATATAGATGAAAAGTTTTTGTGATGATCTTTTGTATTGACACGATTTATTTAACCCCAGGATGGAGCCATTTTATTAAATCTTTTCGTTAGTTTTAGAATGTTCCATGAACGTTAGGAGGGTAAGCCAAAGCGAACGTTATTTTCGTTCGTTTTTATGTACCATGAGGAAACGGTTATTAAACGTTTCTTTTTGGTAAGGCCGAACCTAACCTTTAGGGAACCATTACTAACGTTAGAATAAACTTATGTGTTGCTTGGGATGTACGGGCACATCTCTTTGGATAATATGTTATGGTAAATGACCATGTATAATGTGTGGCCGTAGGACACCCACCCGTCCGGAGGGCTAGCCACAGCCGCAGACTCGGAATGGGCTAGTGTACTATAATGGAGTAGTCCGTCTGTCTCTATAGACGCCAAAACTACAGCAGTTAGAGTCCTGAAATTTGGCACACAGATGCATCATTGACCCTGGAATGGTTTTGGGCTAGTTAGATTCTAATCAGACCCATGTGCATTGTGTGAGGATTTTGCGGTTTTCATGGATTGGTGAGGGTTAAGAGGGCTCGGGCCCTACAAAGGTGTTTGTGGGTTTAGTCGTAGGCATCTTTTGTTATCAACAATACTTAACCTAGCGGCCTTGGTTGTCCTAGTTTTAAGTGAGATGTTGTAGAGACAGAACGCAAAATAAACGTTATCTGCAACTCTGCCCAAAGAACCTGGATCCGGGAAAAAATCCGTCCGGACCCGGATTATGACATTTCCTTAACTTTGATTTTTTCACATTTCGAAAAAACACACACGAGGAAAGTATATCAAGAATAAGGGTTCCCATCGGGTCCCAAAAAAAATCCCGAAAACTGGACCAGCCTGTCGGAAAATCAAGAAAACCTACTGGGTGAAGTTTTACTTCAAAAGTGTTTTTCAAATCATAATAATACGAAATGGTAAAAGGCCTATAAGGTGGGTAAAGTCAATGTCCGGCCTCCGGGACATACTTGGGCCGGGATCCGGATTTTTTCAATTAGTAAGTTTTCGCAATATAATTTTTGCAACAAGAATACTCAAAATCGACCAGGGAGCAACTTTGATGTAATCAGTATCCAAATCCGAGGTCGTTCAAGACTCTCAAATCCGGGATTGAATTTTGTCCAATTTCATGGACGAAGTGGAATATTTTTGAAATCCAAAAATTTGGGGGGCCTTTTGTGGGTTGTCCGTTAGGTTGATCGCCTCAAGTTATATATAGTATCGATAGAGTGGGCATTGCTCATTAAATTCGTGTTTCAAAAAAAAATGAATTTGGCTTTAATTGTTTGAGTTGGGCATAAAAAAGGGAAAACGGAAAAGTGTTTTTTCTCCGCTCTGGTGAACCCACAGATTTTTAACTTGAGTTTCATAAGAAGGAGCTTAAAAAGCCTGACAATACATTATAAAAAAAAACACTTCTCAAGTTTTCATCATTTTTATTAGAAACCCAAAAAACGATTTTTTCAAAAAACTGAAGGTACCCTTGATTTTTGGAATTTTTTTAGTTTTTAAATTTGTTAATATAGTTGTTCTCAATTGGGGAGACTAATGCAAATGTGAAGATTTTTAAAATTGGATGAAACAAAAAAGTTTTATTTGTAAGCATTATTTCATAAGTACATGTGCTACATGATTCTAGGGCAATCACCCCTCAGACAATCACCCCCCGGACTAGCACCCCCTGAACAATCACCCCCTGGACTAGCACCCCCGTGCCAATCAATCCCCGGGCATTTACCCCCCATTAATAATATTTCTTATCTCTTAAAGTCAGTGTGGGCACTTCCGCTCATTATTCCGCTCGTCCGCTCTTCCGCTCTGAGCGAGGAGCAATTGTGAGCTGAATGCAAAGAGCGGATCATCTTTGTGAGAGTGAGCGGAATGTGGTGAGCGGTCCCTCTAAAATTAACTTCCACTCATCCGCTCACATAAAAAAAGTTTCCGTTATAAAAGGATAAAAAGATTTTTTTTTTCACTACGCAGTACTTTTTTGGAAATTATTTTCTAAAAAAAAAAGTCATCACTACGCAGTACTTTTTTTGGGAAGAATTTCTTTCTAAAAAAAAATGGTCATCACTACGCATTACTTTTTGGGAAATTCTTTTCTAAAAAGACGCTTAGAACTTACTGAGAGCGGAATGAAGTGAGCGGAACAGCAGTATACTCAAAATGAGAAAATGAGTGGAGCGGATCAGTGCCAAAGTGAGCGGATGAGCGGTGAGCGGGAACAGCAAAAAAGTGAGCGGTGCCACCCTGCTTAAGTCATTATGAAGTTAACTATGTTTCTAGTTATTAAACAAAGATGAAACGTCCACTGGTTAGTATGCAGTCCCAGTCCTTAGAATTGGAATTGTTATAAATTAAATAGCAAATCAAGAGGTAGGTATCTTATTTTCATATGTGTCTCGGGTTCCATTTACAAAGATATGTACAAATGAGACATATACATTAGGGGTATTATAGAAACCAATATTAGATATCAAAATTATCCCCTGCGAAAGTTTGCGTCATAGAAAACTAAATGATCGTAGAAAAGTGGATTTTGGTTTGACCCCCCCCTAGACCATCCCCCCGCACCCCCCCCAAATTACGTTCAAAGGTTTCGTTATGAAAGCAAACTTTTTTGTTATTACTTATTTTGAAAAAATGAGTTTTACAAAGTTTAGCTATGATCAATTTATGGCTTTGTTATTTTTTGCAAATTTTCGTCAAATAATAATTAGTGCCAATAAATGAACAAAAGTGCTGACGCACCAACCATTTTTGAAATAGCGGCTCCTACTAGGGTTCTTTTATAGTTTCAAGAAGGAAAAAAGAAAAGAGGGTACTCATGTTGATGTTTTTAAGTTATTTTTAAATACGTTTGCTTAAGAGGATTTAACTTGGTTTGAAACCATATAGGAGCGTAAAAATTTAGTATAAATTTTACAAGTTTTATGTGAGACTCACATGGACTTTTTTTGTGAAATATAGGATCTTAAAATTCTGTTGGCTTTGGTAAGACATTTTGCCTCATGTAATGCTCCTGGAGACCTGTAGCAAAAGCTTGAATTCGAAAATTTTCCTGTTTGTATTTCTAAGGAATTACGTATAAATATTTTTATCTGAGCTTAAAGAATACAGTAAACTTTGATTTATGTATTTACTTTTCCTACAAGTATTTAAAAACTTTTTATTGATTTTTTGGTAAAGTCTGTATTAATTAATTTTCCTATGGTACCTTCATAAGTCCGAGGTCCTTTTTGTGCGCCATCTAAATGTTTAACAACTTCTTTAAAAGGTAACTCATTCATGTGTAGAAGACAAATAATCCACTGAAGTGGTCTTTTAAGACATAACTCGAGTCTTTTTATTACTCCTTACCATATTCTGACATTGTGTATCTGTAACACACATCAGTGCCCAAAGTGTCAAGTCATTAATGTTCTTCGACTACTGAAAGTAGTTATTTCGCTTGATCTTCCGCTATGCCACTTTTTAGTAATACGTGATCAATGTATTCATGGTGGAGTTCTAAAAATATTTTTTTCGTCATTATATCATTATCTGCAAAAGTTTATGGATATAATCAACGTCATAGATTTATATTCTCAACCATGTGAGAATACTGTATGAAATTACGATATTAAAAGCAAACGTATTTAAAAAATTACTTAAAACCATCAACATGAGTACCCTCTTTTTCTTTTTCCTTCTTGAAATTATAAAAGAACCCTAGTAGGAGTCGTTATTTAAAAAATGGTTGGTGCGTCATCACTTTGTTCATTTATTGGCACTAAATATTATTTGACGAAAATTTGCACAACATAACAAAGCCATAAATTGATCATAGCTAAACTTTGTAAAAGTTATTTTTTTCAAAATAAGTAATAACAAAAAGTTTTGCTTCATAACGAAACCTTTGAACGCAATTTTTTGGGGGGGGTAAGGGGGGGGTCAAACCAAAATCCATTTTTCTACGATCATTTAGTTTCTTATGACAACTTTCGCGGGGGGATAAATTTTGATATCTTAATATTAGATTTCTATAATCCCCTAATGTACATGGAATAGGAAGAAACATCACGGGTTTTTAATCAAGAAGATTATAAAAATGTATTTTTGGGGGAAAGTGGTCAATATAGAAAAATTAATATAAATCCGTATATATCTATATTATAAAGTGAAGGAATTGAATTAGATAATTACAGTAACTGAAAGTGTTACAACATCAAATATCTCGATTTCAAATTAGTGAATTAATTTGAAAGTGTTTTACTCATGTTTCATATTATATGTAATAGTTGAAATTATGCCCAATATTTATTTCGAGTTCTGTAGATCGTCATAAATCTATCACAAGTCTATTATATATAATTATAACACTCACCAATGTTATCATTAAAAAATAAATATTATCTCCTTTAAACAAAACGGATTTTATTGGCATCCATTGGTTAGATCATTTTTTCCTTTTTCTGGACCCATTAAACTACTTTATAAATAGCTACTAAGAGTTAAGTCATCAAAAAGAGGCTTCTAACAAAAGTCTTTGAGTATCGAGTACTTTATGTATCTATCATTAAAAAGGTTGCACTTCTGCAAATAATCCTTCACTTAAACAGTTGAGGAGATATATAAATTAAATGTATCTTTTGGGCCGATGACGTGTGACTCTTAGCAATAGAAATAAGCATTTGCAGGTCGATGAACTCCTTAAACCTCCCAAAATGATATGTTCCTTATGACGTAGGAGATAAAACAAAATCCGTCTAAAGATTCCGTCTTCCCCCTAATCGTAAATAACCCTATTGACATCCGTGTTGACGTAAAAATGCAGACTTCTGGAATGTGCCTGGAGTCTTTCCATCTGATTTATGAATGTTTGTTATATTTACTCTTGACAAATGCTTCTTCTTTACATTTCGTTCCCCAACAGTCATTCATACAACCATACATGCAGTCAGACAAACAACATATGGACAAAAACACATACACACAACAACTTGGAAATGGTTTGCAAGCCGGAATATTAGCAATGGGGATCGAAACCCAGTAGGCAAGATTTTATTCGGTGCCCAAGGTGGGGTCAGATCTACTCGTTCTCAGACTGCCGGCCTCATCCGATCTCCTCTCCTTAAGTCAGTGGGACATTCGTCACCAGCGCTGCAGCTATTTGGAATAATAGCCCTACACTTCGTAACGCCAAAACCATGAGGGAAGCATATGAAATCTAGGGAAAATGTGCCTCCCAATAGTCTATAACAGACGGTAATGTTTTTTTAATTAATTTTATTTTTTAATTTAGGTTTTTTGTTCTTCATAAACCTTTGCTTTTAGTCATATATTTATGTTTTAATATTTGTTTTATATATGTATATATATTATTTTTTTCGGTTATATAATTCTTTATTATGTTATTTAAAAACGGAGTACATAAAATACAACAACAGATAACAATAAAAAAATAAAAATATTTTAGACAGTTGGATTTTAGAAAAAAAAACATAATTGAACATTATATAGCAAAATTACTATCTAAAAATAATAACCTTATTTAAAATGCAAAAAATCAAAAATTAGGTCTCCAGCCTACTCCCACGAAGAAGATCCTGTGTTGGGAACTCTCAGAGAATAGCCGAGTAACTAATTTATTTTAAAATTCCTGATATCTTGATAGCATGTTTCTGGGGAAAATATTGACGACTACACACACATCCAAACATACGGACAAACATCCATAATTAAATACATCTATTCAAAAATTCAAACATACGGACAAACGTGCACACTTGAATACAGTCCTTCATGTATGCATCTATCCGCCCATACATACAAACATTCATACATACCTATAATGAACCATATTTACGGAAATAAGTGCATATGGACAATATGCATACTATAGAAAATATAGAGTGCCGAAATTAAGTATAGTAGCACTGAATATCTGAATTATGTTCGTTCTCCAATGTCGGGGTAAAGGCAGAAAAAACACAAAGAGAGTAAAACTTCATAATTTATAAAATGAAATGCAGATTTTGCTGATGTCACATAATTCTACCTATTTAATTTAAAAAAAATATGAAGTATCACTCTATCTTAAGTTCTTACTGTTACTATCTTTGAGAGCGAAGAAATACCTCGATATTCTGCGCTACCATACGTGACTTCGGCACTCTATATTATCTATAAAAATACAGTGGACCCATGAAACTTTGCTGTTTGGTTGTATTGACACTTAGTACCTGATTTCATTAGCATACTTCAAGGAAATTAACTAATTTACGCAGCAATAATTCATGTATTTTGGTTGGATAGTATCGAATCAAATGTGGAAATGATTTTGCAGCATTTTTTGTGGGGATAACCATAGTCTATTATCTGAATGTCCTGACAAATATTTTGAAATGCTTGTTGTATCATGATTAAAGTGTCTATTGGATCAATAATATAGTTGAAAAGGATCCTGTAAGATTTAAATAAATAGTTTTATATAGTTATACAAACCTTAGAGTAAAAAACTATTTTGTTTACATACAAACACTTGGGAATGCTTTTTCTTACGGATGATTTTTTTCTTTTTCTATATTTCTTATGTAAGATTATTATTTATAAAAACCTTTCATTGATGAAATTACATAATAACGTATTCAAAGCTGTGTATGGGTCTCAAGTCACGCACCCTTCATATCCATGAAATAGAAAAAAATAATTTGAAGATAAACAAACAAGTGTGGGTAGGGATTTATATTAAGAAACAAAGTAATTAATTTTTTGACAATATTTCTTGAAGAAGAGCTTCTTTCGATTTTTTTGTATGTTTTCATCATAGTTAAATTATTTTTTCAATATCGTAGGAAAAATACTACTTTTATGCTTTAAATCTTGTTAAATGTAATTTCTTTTTATCATATAATCAAAATATCTATGTCTTTTAAAATTTCGATACAAATATACAAGGACACAAAATACAAATATGAGGAACTTGTTTATCAACGGTCAATCAAGCATCCCATACTTCTGTTAATTAGAGGAACCATGTCTTATACATAATTTGTTCATAATTGGAAAAACGTCAATTGTAGTTGACAATTTGTTTTGAACAAACAATAAGTAGCATAGGGAGTGCGATAGCTCAGTGCGTTAAGGCGTGTTCAACTTTCAATGTTGGGGCGCAGGTTCGAATCCCGAGAGGGGATGGTCATTTTTGGGTTACCTCATTGATAAGATCCTAGGTATGAGTGACTAATTTTAATGCTATAATGCTTATTTGCATCCCCACGGAGGCAATTCTATCAACCAAATAGGCAAAAAAAAGTAGTATCGGTAGATGGTAATACCGTCAGTAGATTTTATTCTACCGCTAACGATTGAAAATACAAATAACTACCAAATAATTTCTAACGATTACATAAATTTTGGTAACGGTATTTTTTTTATTGATTACACCTCTGTAGATGATACCTTGAAAATGAATAGTATCTTCCTCTTCTCTATAATTTTTTTTTTCCGCAAACATCCGAATATAAATACCGCCTACAGACGGTACATAAAAATACCGATTGAACACAGCCTGCTACAACCTACTGGTACCGGCAGTAGTTTTTTTTCTTCCGAGTCCCAGTTTGTCTTATAACTGATGTCGGTTCCATGACGAATTCCATAAAATGATTATTTATAACTTTTCTTTGTGACCTTTTAGTCACATCATAAGCCCGATTGAACTACAGTCACACCTGTTTAAGGTTACGTTACATATTTTGAACTTTAATACATTAGTAAAAACAATGATATCAAGGATTTTTTGCCTATATGGTTCGATATAATTGCAGCTTCCGACTGGATATATAATAAGCATTAAGCATTAAAATTAGTCTATCGAACCTAGGATCTCGTCATTGAGGTAGACCAAAAATGACCATCCCCTCTCGGGATTCGAACCTGCGCCCCCAGCATTGAGAGTTGAACACGCCTTAACGCACATGGCAAGGAATATGAATCTGTTACTCAATCTGAGATAGAAACCTGCCCCAGGACATCCATTTAGGAACATATTGAATGAAAATAACTCAATTAGTATATATCGAACTGCAACCATTCTTAGTAATTTACTTATTATTTAGACTGAGTTGACTTGAAGGAAGTGATTTTGGAAGACAAAAATGATTGACATACTTGAATGAAGACAAGATAAATACTTAACCATGATTAAAAATTGAAACTGCATCACGGTTCGTTAAATACAAGGAATAATGCATACAGGGATCAAATTAACGTTTTCCCATCGATGAGCGGTTATGCATCCATCCAAGTTGCACAATATCTTTCGAAATAATAGAAAATATATGATCAAATATAAAGAAGAATGCGCACTGTAATAGACATAAATCAGTAAATATTTATTTATTTTTATTTTAAAACATATTTTATAAACAAATATACTTTTAAAACCAAAAAAGTGAAAAAATCATGTATAAATATGAAAAAAATTACACATTTTTGAGGATAAATAAATAATGACTCTTGATTTATCTCAATTTATAAAGAAAATAAACATGTTGTAAAACCAAACAATTTCATTAACAATGCTATCTTCATCAATTCATTTTGTAAAAAAAAATCAAAATGGCGATTAGAATATATAAAACAATATTTTGTGAGGGCAGTAAAATTAAAAATGAATAATACTCGTTTGTGTATACTATCCAGCCTTAATTTATCAAAACATCATATTTGTTAGGATTTTCGATTTATTTAATTCCATTAGAATGTTGATCCAAGGCATCTACCTATATAATAACTCAACATCTAACAGATAATAATTTATGCTCGATTTTCATGCTGTTGTTTGATGACGTAATCACACAAAATGGCGGCCTCTTGGGTCTATTGAATAAACAATGTGGGCCATTTAATGAGAAACTTTATTTTTATATTATAATTAGTAATAGAAGAAATATTGAATAACTTCAATTATTGCAATTATTATTAGGAAGAAAAAATACTATTAAGTAACTAATGGAAATATTTAATAATAGTTTCTAAACGCTTTTACAGAAATTGCACATTTTCTTAACATTCAGATTCTCTAGTTTTGCAAAGATAATTTTAAGCTTAACAAAGAATCAATCAAGTGATAAACTTTCCTTTTTTGTTATTCCTAACAATAGAAAAATATAAAATAATTTCAATTATTGCAGTAATGTAATACAATTTGCGAGAAAAAATAACTAATGGATTTATTTAATAATAGTTTCTAACGCTTTTACATTCAGCTTCTCTAGTTTTGCGTAGTATATTTTAAACTCCACCAAGTATTAAATGATAATTTAAAAGAATAGAGATAAATGGAGCATTATTTCATCATGGGTGCTTGAACGAATGTGTTTTCGATATGAATGACTTTTGTTGCTTCGCTATCATTAGTATGGTTCTGGCGGTGGATTTCACCGGAAGGAAATGTGAAAAAGATGATAAATGATGTTTCAACAAAGCCTGACGTTATATTTCATATTATTTTATTAAATGGAATTGATAGCCTCGTAGATATAATTATAATAAAATGTGGATGAATCTTGAAAATAATTTTTTAAATGAAAGACATCAAAATCTATAGTTTTTTGTGATGGATCAACACAAGTAAATATCATGATATACGTTTCAATAGCAGTCAATCCTGTGTTAGCGGTCACTCGTCCATAGCAGGCATCCAAATTTCATGCACAAGAAAAAATAGTGATAAAACTGTATGTGTATAGCGCCACCTGCCTTTAACGGCCAATTGTTGGTTCTTCCCCACAGAAGAAAAAATAGGAATAAAATCATATTTGTTTAGCGGCTACCTGCCTTTAAACGGTTACTTTTTTGGTTCTCTTGAGTGGCCGAGTGATTTTGTTTATATTTGAAGCTGTTATAATCACAAAAATATATTTCAGCCATTTTGATGGTTTGTAGGCCATAATCTTTTGATAGCCAAAAAGTGGATTATTTGAAAGATGATGGTCTGAGACCAAATGCTCATTAAGAGATCCAGGAATAGTTTTTGTTGATCCATTAAAATAATTATAAGTAAAAATTATTATTTCCTTCTTTATTTTGTATATTATTTATTTGTCTATCTAAAAAACAATGTTAAATAATACCCATCAACAGATAACATAAATATAAATATTCCACATACTGTTTTAAAAAAAATCAATGAATTTTATGGAGTAAAATTACTATCAAAAATTATAACCTCATATAAAATGCACAAGTTTTATGATTCTTTAAAACCAACAATGGTTAATAAAATCCTTTTTTAAACATTTTAGTATCGCTGCCCGTGATGGCACATATATCGGATTAGGTCTCCAGTCCACTCTCACGACTTCTTTTGAAGAAGATTACTTAATCAGGGTTGTGGATTGAACGAAAAAACGAACAACCGTTTGCAAACTCACGTTCAAAATCGAACGCCTGAACGGAATATAAATGAACGGACGAACAGATTTTGTTGTTGTTGGGAGTTCGTCCGTTCAATTTAAATTGTTTTCAAAGGTGTACGTTTTTTTAATGAAAGAAGTTCAATCAATTTCTTATGTCACTTCAGAAAAAAGTAAACGTTTTTTTTTTACAAAAAGAAGTGCAATTTAAATTACTGCGAGTCATTCTGGGATAAAAGTGGGACTTTTTATAATGGATTTTTTCAAATTTGAAATATGAAATAATTAATATTTTTTCACGAACGGACGAACATTTTTTTTAAATCGAAAAGTGAACGGACGAATGCTAAGGTTACAAACGCCCATAAGCCTGCTTAAAATACATAATGTACAGATTCATGTTTATCTAGAAAGTTGTACTGTCTTCCACAATAGTTCTCATAAATTCTGACGGTCTCTTGACTGTAACTTTTTAAATATTTATTTCCTCCTTTAATTTATAGTACTTTTCTTGAAAAAGCTAGGTGTTTGAACGCTTAGTTGTTCATGGATAATCCATCTCAATAAATCACTTCCTTCTGTTCCATCCAACGCACACATATTTTTCATAAAGGAGGATAAATTACAATATTGAGAATAATCTCACTCATTGTAACTCTAAATACTTAATAACTGCTTGTATTTTTAAGGATTATTAATACAAATTGAAAGACAAACATGAATAGTTTATTAGAAAACTGTTTACTATAGACATACATAGTCAATATACATACAATAAAGCCAAAAAACAACAACACAACTGCACCTTGACGTATCTGTGTTACAACTCAAATGTGTATGTGTATCCATAATTATATATTTAATTTCTCATTAGAGTATATTTTAAAATCTTGATATTTATTCAACTCTCAATGTTGAGGGCACAGGTTGAATTCCCGAGATGTGAAGGTCCTTTTCAGTCAACCTTATTGATACGATCATAGATTAGATGGATTAACTATAATGCTTATTCATATACAGTCAGATAGTTAAAGAGGTATCAGTAGAGCTCCTGTGGAATGAAGAGACTGGCAGATATATTTTCCGTGGAACAATGTCTCTGGAAAACTTTAACATCATTTTCCGGATTATCCTCTTTGACAACCGAGATGACAGACCAGCTCGACGACAGAGAGATAAACTAGCTGCCACCAGGATAGTGTGGAGCAAGTGGATGCGCCGCCTCCCCTTCTATACAACCCAAAAATGTCGCCATTGATGAACAGCTGATGCCCATGTAAGGGTGCTCCTTTCGGTAGTATAAACCATCGAAACCTGCAAAGCATTATATAAAAATCTGGACTGCCTGTGTTTCCATTTCCTCGTATGATTGGAACTTACAAATCTACTCGTGGAAACCTGATGAAGGGCTCTCAGAAAAATAAACATGGAGTAGGAGTTTTCCTAGACATGTGACAGGGACTCAGCTCTCACAGTCTCACATGAAACAATTTTGGTACCGGAAAGGGTTAAATTTCGAGTTAAAAAATAAGTCAGCATTTTTGAAAATCCTCTCTTCACTTGTATTTTATTACACTCATTTCTTGATTTCAATTGATTTTTCTTTATTATGCTTTAGATAATATGTAATAAATATGACCTATAAAAGTGGAGGGCCAATTTTAAACATATATATTGTTATACATTGTTATTACACTGCTTGTAATTGGGATGATATGGACATCTGTTCAGTATTTTATCTTAAAATTGTTTGATTGTGAGGCATTAAAAACCAACAAATGCAAGGGGGTTAAAATACCCACAAACACTGGCTGACTATGTTACCATATGAACATCAAACAAGGGTATGATATCTCCAAATAAATATTATCTATTGATTTAGCATATTGCCGTATTCTAATACAACAAAGCATACAATATGAAAATAATTTAAATTAAACTAAAAATTAAATCTCAATTTGTAAAAAGATCTACTTATGCAGTTATCAAACTTTAAAATTGACCCCTTAATCATAAATATGAAAAAATGAACCCCTGATAACTAAAGACACTTTATTAAAGGCATTCAGAGGTAATGCCACAACATAGGCAGAATGAATGATTTGAAATCCCCTATTAGAATCCCAAAAGTATATCCCTATCTTTTTTAATTAATCTTATATTGTAGAGGATTATGGGTATATAA
This sequence comes from Caligus rogercresseyi, assembly GCA_013387185.1. Taxonomy (NCBI): domain Eukaryota; kingdom Metazoa; phylum Arthropoda; class Copepoda; order Siphonostomatoida; family Caligidae; genus Caligus; species Caligus rogercresseyi. The sequence goes on from CP045896.1 coordinate 18,126,507, forward strand.
AGCCTGTAGGGGAGATAGTGATCATTGTATATATATATATATATATATATATATATATATATGTATAATATTGTAGAGGGAAAACGGAAATATTTTTATATTTTATTTTAGCTTCTTCTTTTTTTACAAATTTTATTTAACTCACGGCAAAACACAGATTATTTACTTTACCGCTATGTATATATAATTACAACGAATAAATAACCACAAATGGAATAAAACAGGCCTTCTATAGTAGTAGCTCAAGGGCCGACTCTGCACCTTCCATGAGGGGATCATAGTGGCAGCACAAAGTCCCGATGATGGATTGTAAGTTGTAATGTTTCGCAGGATAAATATTTCACTATAGCTCATCAACATCTATAAACCAGAGGAGGGAGAAAATTATATAGGTATATATCACTTGTATGTGAAGAAAATTATACCGTTTTTAGTTATAGTTGTTGAATTGAATGTTATGTTTTAATTGTTATATTAAAGCTTTAATTTTAATCTGTAATATTTATTCATTTACTTTTTATATACGACGGCTCTGGTTATAGTATAGGGTATACTTCTACTATGTATTTGCAAATTATCAAATAAATAATTATATAAATATAAACCAATACATTGTTTCAAATATTAATCAATACATTTATATTTTCTAACTGAAACTACAGCATCTCATTTAAGTCGTAATCATCCATTTCATTATACTAGCTACTCATTTATCAAACATGTCGTCAGTCTCTATGAAGAAGACAAAAACAATAAATTCAATTACTTGTATATGAAGAAAAAAAGTTATTTCTATTATATTTTGTACACACAAGAGCCAATTATTTCTCAACACATCTGACACCATAATAAATACCTGCAGTTGCTAACTGCATCAGATTGCATATAGAAACAAAGGAAAAACAACAGTTTTTGAATAATGTGTGTTGTTCTTGCAACTAGGAACTGTGCAACTGAAACCATAGCGTTAAGACCTTTATGTTCCCTTCCTCTGCAAGATGGATTTCTAAGACTGGTTTGAATTTTTATATTCCTAAACATAGCTTCATACTTGAAAATATTTGGAAAACTTTGATTTTTTCTGGATATAATCACTTCATTTAGCTTTTGTAAAATAAATACAATGAAAAAACACCTAAAAATAGAATATGAACAATTATATTATTATTTTTCATTGAAAAACAATATTAACTATTATTTGATTAAGGTAAGGATAGTTTCACAACTATCAAAATATGCTGCAATCTCAATGATTTTTGTATATGTCTATAAATATAGCTATTACCTCAAAACCCCAATGTTAGACATTTGTTTATTTATTTGAGAGTGGGATTTAAGAGTACGAATTTATGTGGAGTTTTAAATCAAAGGTTGGAATGGCATTATCGATCTTAGTCCATACCCTAGAACACACAATCACTTAAACCATGTTGTTGTCTCATGTTAGATATTATTTAAATCAGTTAATTAGAAGTTATTTAGAAATGTTTAATGCAAAAGTTGTTAAAAAATAAAGTTGTAACTGTAAAAGAATCATCCTTTTTTCATTATAATTTTTTTCCTACTAGTTTTCAATTCTAAAGGTATAAATCAAAAAATGTATTGCTTTTTCAACTCTGTTTCTAAATTAATCTGGAGACAAGTAGATATTTTAATTGGATGATGTTTTAACTGACAAAATGATTGCTATATACACATACCAAAACAAAATATTGCCGAAAAAATATATAGAATGGGATTGGGCTTGGCAAAAAGGGCAATATAAGCTAATATTGGGGTCACCTGACTTGAGCCAGACATTCTGCTATAATATAGAGGACCATCGTTAAATCACGGGGCTACATGGCTGAGAAAGTTATCCCAAGGAGCCTCGGAGATAAATTTGAAATCATGCTTTGATCCAGCCTATAAATATTTCTTCCACAAATTGAGATAAAATATATCTCAAAGAAATAAATAATAATTTGAAGGGGTTGGAGAACGTCACCGATAAGTATCTAAAAGCAACAGTTTTTTGGGCTTTCAAAATAGATTCCGCTCTCCCAAAAGCAAGGCAATCGAGTTTTTTTTGTTAAATTGCAAAGCCTACATTGCGAGCTGTTTATCAAAAAGGAAAAGCTTAAACCCCAAAATCCTTCGTTCTGCGATGATTTCTGCTGCCGCCCGATATACCGCCTTCAGCCTCAAGGTTCCATCCGACACCAATGATTCATGGATAAGTGCTGGAAACATCATCAAGTTTTACCCTTCAAAGTCGAAGAGATATTTTAAGATTTTGAAAAGAATAATGAAACATTTTAATAATTAAGCTCTTGTGATGTTTTTATTGTAACGCCTTTTATTTAGATATTTTATTATAAACTAACATGTTATTTTATTTATATATACTTTTTATATAACATTCTAAATAAAAAAGGAGATTTGAAAAAAAAGAGTTAACTTTCGTGTGCCTCATTACTAAAATTTTAAGGTTCGTTAAGATTTGGTTGTGCAATATTTTTTAACATTATTGCGTCACCACTCAGGACGTATGAAATATTATTCTTGATTATCTAGTAACATTTGATGCACTCAAATACAAACGTATATATATATATATATATATTGTACAATGTGGCTTGTCTTATAAACAAATATTTGAATTTGCTATTGTAAGTAACGACTCATTCTAATTGTTCAAAGTATGATATGTTTGAGTGATGACTACCTAATATACTCCTCTTATTGAATAAACATATTTGTGAAGCAAACAAAACATAAAAAATACCCAAGGAGCGTGTGCAAAACAAATATTTGTTCTTATTATAAGACCCTTCATAAATTTTTGAATTTCATTTATTATAAATTGAAATAAACAGTTATTACCTCCGCCGAAGGAGGTTTGTTTTCACTGGCGTTTGTTGGTTTGTTAGTTGTAAGCAGGATAACTCAAAAAGTACTGAACGGATTCGAATGAAACTTTGTGGAGTTGTTGGAAATGCAAAAGGAACAAGTGATAAATTTGGCATCTCTAAGTGCTTTTTAATATGCAAAATGAGCAAAATACTAATGAAATGGGGTCTCTATTCAGGGGGGTAAGAAAGAACAAACGCTAAAAAAATATACATGACGTATTATTGTTCATATATCAGCTCAGACTATGTTAACCCAGTGAGTAGCTTAACTTCTTCCGTCTTCCCATCTCTGAGTGCTTTTTTAATATGCAAAATGAGCTAACAGAGAGGAAACAATGATTAGAGATAGAAAATCGGCGCGTGTGAAAGGGAGAATGTTGAATGGGAATGTTGTGGGGATCGGCGGAGGTACACACTCTCTGAGTGTATATATGCTCTAGTTTTTTTTGTGTCCATAGCTTTTTTTTTAAACCCAGCTAAACTGATTTTTTCTGTATCACTTCTGTTGAATGATTCTCATAAGTATTTTCATAAAATGAATTTTATTTGCTTAAGTAACAAATTTTTTAGACGATTTTTGCAGCTATTTTTATATGTTATGTTTTAATCCTTGGGTGGTGTTGGGTCATGGTGGACTCGTTCTTTTTGTTTATGAACATTATTTGCCGTTCCGATTATTAACTTTGGCTCATGAAGAAAAATTTATCACAACACGTTTTCGATAACCAATGACTCACATTAAACTCTACGCAATACATATTTCTTTTGCTAAGGCACAATATTTCTTAAAAGTTCATGTATGTATATCAGTGACTATATAGGTAACTATATAGATAACGACAGTCAATAATAGTGTTGTGTCGGTCCTTATCTAGGACCAAGGACTACAGTCCAGTCTGGTCCAGTTCGGTCCAGTCTTTTTTGTCAGTCCTTAGAAAAAGGACAAATTGTTTCCTGATGACGTCATAGCCTACATCATGTAGTCAACATCTCTTAATGCTATGAAAAGGATAAATCATTATATGAGGAAATTAACATCTTCAATGAACGGATGGCAAATATAATATTTGTTACTTATTTATAATAATAAGTATTAATTATTGATTATTATTATTAGAACAATAAATCGTCGATGCTTTATGATAATACCTACAAATAGGTACCTATAGCGGTTGAAATGAATGGGTGTGAATTATCTTTTTTACTGAAGCATTTAATGAGTAAATATGAAAATATTTGTTCCCAAATTGTCTAATATAAATATTATTAAGCCCTTTGTTTCTATTGAATTAACAATAAGTTATAATAGAATATTTACATATAATAATAACAGTTTCAAACTTATTAAATAAATGCTCTTTCAACATTTTATGGAAAATTAAAGGACAACCAAGGCAAAGGCAAGGACTGACAATCCTAAGGACTGACAATCTAAGGATCTAAGACCGACAGTCCTAAGGATCGATCCCAAAGACCGACAGTCCTAAGGATCGATAGGACCGATCCTAAGACGGGACAGGACTGGACAAAATAAATTAGGACCGACACAACACTAATAGTGTACGTTGTATTCTATAAACACTTTTTCTGTATCGGGACCTGTGATGAAAAGATATATGATTAGACACTAATTCCAAAACACATCGGAACACTATTGCTAAGACCCTTTTTCCTGACCGTGATTGATGGGCTCACAAGAGCCGGCAATATTTTAAACGAACAAATAACATAATGAAATAAGATATCACTTATCAACTCATCGATAGGAATATATTTCTAAAAACAATCGATTCTCTTTTTTACTAGCCCTCGATCAGTGTTATGAAGGAGATTAAGCAACTTCTCTCGCTCGGGTAAAAAGTGAATGTTTTTGTTTATTCATAGTTAACGATAACTGTAAAGACCTGATTATTTCTTAACTTTGTTAAGTGACTCTTAACTTTGAAAAAGTTTATCAACATTGTCGAATTCTAACAATGGGAACGCACGATGAATCTAGTATATGCTAGTATACTTGATATATTTCTAAGCGTATACACATAATTTCTTATGTGTATTATATGAGGTGGCACTTTATATGCTTTCATTTCCATGTAAAACCATAGTTTTTTAAACAAATTATTTTCTTTTCCATGCTTGTTTAGTATGCATACACATCTCTAAATATACATGTGGGTCTTCAAATCTAGAGATTGCTTCTTAAAAGAGAAAAATAGTTATCTACTAAGCAAATGAAGATTTATTATCTGATTATCTGCCTCGTTGAGACATTCAGATGAATATATATGGGATCTTTCTGTACTTGCCTCACTACTTTGGTAAACAGTAGGAGTAAGCATAAATAGATTATCATGGAGATTTGGCTAGGATCTTAATTGGATATAGTTTGCTTGAATATAGCTAATGAATCTCTTATTTTAATTAATATCTTGGGAAGATTTACAGACAGTTTCATCTGGTGGTAAGATTGGTTGTATGCAGGAACGGAGTGGGAAGAATTTATCCACGGGACAATTATGCCCTCGCCGGCCTTATACAGGCCCCAATATGCCATTGGGAGGCTGTCAACGGCCGTTATGTTTCTTGAGACCAGCGGCCCACCGGAATAGTCCGGTACTCCCGCTGGCCACTCCACCCCTGTTTGTATGTATGATTTTATATTAATACAAATCGAGGTCAGAAGTTGAGGCTACGCCCCTTTTTACATCTGTTGCTATGTTTTTGATGTAAATATTCCGGAATGAAATTATAGACTAGAAAACTTACCCAACAGATAATTTCTTTTTTGTTCTTACCACTGACATATATAATAACTGGATGCGCTATATGTAGATTTAATAAAAGAAGGCAGAAAGAAAATTGGAGAAGTAGCCATCTTAAAATCCCTGATGTCAAAATATATAGTACTATTAAGGTCGATGAAACAAGACAGAAGGTAGGAATTAGTATTGTCCCTTATTTATTAGAATGCAGATTTTAAGCCTATAGTAAACACTTAAATAATAAATAAATAATTTTTGTGACTTTGATCAAGTTTTAGCCCATTTTTAAAAGCAATGATGACAACAAGGTAATGGAACATTCAACTTCTTTATGAGCTTGTCATATCATCATTCTTGTGCCCATTTGATATGGCCTTCTATATATTTCCAATATATTTATTTATATTTTGGTTATTCTCCTTTTCATTACTAAATAGTGACGTCATTTATCAAATGCCCCATCTTTCCCCCCTGAGAACTTGTCAAAAAATACATCATGTCTCTACCTTATGTGTTTTTTGTTAATATGTTCATATTAACTATAAATGTAATGTTAATATGGTCGGGAAGCCTCTATGTTAAAATCACTTCAGAATTTTCCAAAGCCGCACATTCAATCATTATATGTTTACTAGTGCGCAATAATGATAAGAAAGTTATCAATCTAATACCTAATGCGCCCAAGTCACCAGCAAAGACTTAGCAAGGTGGCTACTTGAAGTAGGTATATTGTAAATATCCAAACACTTGATCTCCTGAGCAAGGCTGGCTTGCCTTCCCTAAATGAACTCGTGGTTTCGAATATCTGCTATTGATGCTTGGAAGGTTGTCAGCGACACCAAGAATCCTCTTGACATCCTGTAAAGGTATAATGAAATGACAGTCAGTGCAGTGTCAGAAGACTCGCCACAAAGAGCTCTTTGGCTGCCCAAAACCGGGCACTGTTGTCTGAATATCTCCAATGATTCTTAGAAATCAAGGGAGTATATTTTATGATCTTCTGCAACTAAGTCCATTGGAGCAGATTTATATCTTCTTTCTTTCTTCTTTAAAAAAATCTAAATGAATATATTTTTCTTCATTGCATTCTTATATTATTCATTAGCATCAGAAATAGTCAAATTGTATAATATATTGTGTATACTAAAACTGTCTTAAGGAACCATTTAAATATATATGAGTATATATATATATTCAATATCAACAATTAACAGTACAACACACGTTAAAGTACTCGGCCCATACTGCTTTCCTGATGACGATCGAAATAAATTCATTGAATTCTTGGACTGCTTCCCTGTTTTCTTATTCATTATTTTTCTTTAGTTGAATATGACCTTCAGAGTGCACTTCTTCTATACACACACACACAATTAAAATGCATCTAGATAACGCAATGTAATTGACACATACCGAAGACAATGCCTTCTTTCATGATCAACAATCGTAATTGGAATTTGATGGATGACTTTTGAAGTTCCTTTAGAGGAATTCCTGTTAAGGGACATTCGAAGAACAATCTCATTATAATGAAATAGACATATTAGGAGATAATAAAGCTTTCTCTTCCCCGAAAGTGCCATTTCATTATGAGCCCATTAGTGACGTAGCTCATAAATATTCAATGATTTCTCATGCCCACCTGGTAGCATCTTATTTAAAGGTAAAAATCATTTCTTTCACTACAATTTATATTATTATTATAATTATTTGCTTCCCCTTTTGAAGGAAGCATAATAATTAAACGCATTTAAGGCGTTCTTATTACGTCACCATAATGTTTATGAATTATACAGTTCGCATCTCTGTATGTCTTTGAGCCAAAAGTTTTATGAGCCGTAAAATGTCAGACTGCTCCCTTTAGGTGTTTGCCTGAATCGCTATATTTTCGTGTATTTACACGTATTTATGGGGGATCAACTTTTAAAACTATTAATTAAGAAAGGGCATCCTTTTGCAAAGTGTATCGCTTTGTCTATGTTTCTCACTTGTGATGGGCAAAAAGACTTTAAAACAACAGTATATTATTATATTATTACTCACGATATCAAAAATCTATTGTAGCCATATATTTTTGATTACATATGTGGCTAGAAGAACATTACTAAATATCTTGCCATCATTAATCACCTAAGGCGGTAAGTCAGATTTCTTAACAATGTGGACGTATAATATTTATACCTTGGTCAAAACGACTCTTGGAAAATATTAGAATAATAACTTTCGTTAAATATTTTTATGAAAAAATCACTGGACTCAACATGCAGTCTTTGTTAAGAAGAATAGGAAACGCATTACCACTTTATTAATAATTGTGGCTGCACCAGTCCCGGCGGGATGGACGGGCCTGAGGGGGGCCAGGCCCGCCCACTCATTGAGTGACGTGGGTCCGATTTTTTTATGACTGCGCCAACTGTGCCCTCCATAACAACTGTAGGCCCCCCAAAAGCCTGGGCCTACTGCCGGGCTGGGCTGCACATTGTGGGAAATGGCTGATTTGGCGGCGGCCACACAAGAAAGAAAGCTATCCTTGGAGAACCAACTCATCAAAAGTATACAACTTTTTATGAAAATATCAATTATTAAATAAATAAGATATTTGCTCTTCGGTAGACCTCTACCGACTGATATCAGATTAAGTTCTGGCGTAGTGGGGCATATCTATGAATAAAACAAATAAACCAACCTTCATTCATTGTAAAGATTCGTTCATGAATTATTCATTTGGTCATGAAAATATTAGTTTCATTTAACAGATTAATTCTAGTGTAAAGGAAATATTTCTATTTTCCCCACAAACTTTTTCAAGATGGAAAATTCGTGTATGCAATAGCCTTGACCAATTGTTTATAAAAAGGATTATTGATCAAGGTCGTTTCATATCTCTCTCTCACATAACTCTCTACGGCTATTTATTTTTTTCCTCAGCTATATAAGATGTAAATAAAGAACAACAAAGAAAAAAACGTATAAATATCCTCCTTTTAAGATCGTTTTAGTAATACTTTATAATTTGTAATATTTTATATTGTTATATTTTGGAGATTTATGGTCTTGTAAGTGCAATTCAAACTATAATAGTAATTGTTGCTATTTCAAACACGGTTTTAATTGTTGAATAATGAGAAATTGATGACTGAAAATATAATGCTTAATATTAATATTCAATTTTGTCATTTAAAGATGTATTATATTTTTGAAATCTAGATCTTACTGATAAGAAACAAATATATTCATTATGTAATTTACTCTGACGATTTGAATTGATAAAAAGGAATCGATATTTTCTTGCTGCCTCTCATGATATCCCAAAATACATTCTTTTATTAAAAATCCCTGACCCCTGGCGGAAAATAACTTAACTTCATTTCTTGAAGTAGGTTCAAAGATGATTCTTCAAATATATCTTTAAATATTATCTTTTGTTTATTCTTGTTTTTCTATGGAAACTATCATGTAGTTTTTATATATCTCACTTTGAAACATGTTATTTGTAGTTCATGCATATATTTTACAAAAAATATAAATATTTATAACTTTTGCATTAATGTACAAAATGAAACTTTACATATTTATCTATAACTTATATATTTTTTTCTAAAAATGTATTCAGGCATTATTAGTGGAATTTTACATATCTAGAAATAAACTTATTTCTTTAAGTGCAAAATAGTACTGATTATCAATAATTCAAATATAACACATGTAGTTGTGCAGAAACGCAATTTTTCATTTACATTATAGTTATTTAGTCATCCCACATGAGTAGTTCATATTTTATTAAAGACATTCTCCTATAAATTCAAAATATTGTCTTTGCTATTAAGTATTTATAATAGTAAAAATAATGCATTAAGCAAAACATTTAAGAGCATATCAATTATTAAAGGTAATACGATTTCCCCCTTTCTTTATAAGGCGTTTGATTGGTCCATAACCATTGTTTATTAGATCCATTCATTCCTTCAAAGTTACTGCTAATAAACTGGGAACGAGATTGGAGTAGAGAAAAGAAGAGTGTCTAATAACAAAGTAGTGTCTTTTTCATGGATCTCAATCAATGGTGTTTTAAATCCTTTGAATGTATTGTTTTGATTTTTATCACTAATAAAGAAAGTGAATGCCCATTCTTTAGGAAAGTTGCATATTTATTTGTTTCATCATCCTTTACAATCCGTGGATCCTCACTTTGACGATCTTTATTCAAAACTGGTTTTACAGGATGGATCCCAGCATTCTGAAGATATATTCAAACTCTCATCATTCTCCTTTAGCCAAAGGTTGAAACAGAAACTTGTTCGATGTATATATATATTTAGGACTCAATTACCATCTGCACAGGGGGATAGCTGTAGAGTGATCTTTGCAGGACTCAGCTGATATTTTGATGATAACTCACACGCAACCTATTCATATGCATAATCATCAACAAAGAGAGTGAGTGAGGGGTGACATTACAGTCCACAATAATAAAATAAGAGAGCCTCCAATGATCAGAGTTGAGAATCTGTGCATTCAATCTTTCAAAGATTGAATACACAGATTCTTGACTCGGATAATTATTTTTATTATGTTTATGCATGCTTTTTTAAAGCTAATTTTATCACTTTGAATAACTGTATTTGCAAAATAATTGATTGCTGTATGTACTGCTGCAACTGGTGTAATTTTAATAATGTTTTGAGCTCATTGAACGGAAAAAATATTACTTAATTTGAAGATAGGGATACAATTATTTCAGACGAAATAAAAATAATTCAAAACCCCATCTGAAAGAGTACACAGTTTCTATTCTCCACATAAGCCTGTGAATCAAGCCTAAGCACCAACATAATTGAATGTCTCAAGCTGAGAGCCCTTCATCTGCTTGGGAACCATTTCAGAAAGCCCGCAGGAATAATTATGGGTTTAATTCAGTTTTTTTTGTGTGTTAGGGCATGAGAGAAAACCCTCCTTCACACCATAATTATTTAATCAAGAGTTGAAAAAGGAGGTGTAAAAAGGTGCACAGACTTCACAACCTAAATACTCCTACACAGAGGCCTAATGCATATCACTAGTATCAAATTTATTCAATTTTCCTCTCTACACGACTGTTATTTAACATAATTAATTAGTGTTTCTTTGTATGCTTCTGTATACCCGTTTTATCTTTGAGAATATAGCATGTTTAAACATGATAAGTAAATATATTTGTTTTTATCAGAGGAGATTTGCTTGAAATATTCTCTACTTGTCGAAGAAGTAATCAGATATTGCGATGTAACAATATATATATATATATCAGGAAACGACCGGGACACCATTTTTCGCCGGGACCCGGGCCGGGACTTATTTTTTTAAGCCGGCCGGGACATAATATATATTTTCGTTCCTTCGACATTCTAAAGTCAAGAATCTCAACAAAAAAAGCGACGACGTTAAAAAAAAAATCTTCAAAAAAAGTGACGACGTTTTTTTTTAAAGAAAAGAATCTCCAAAAAATTGATGACGTCTTTTTATTTAAAAATTAAAGTTTCTGAAGTGATGATTTTTATTTTTTTAGTGACAACGAAATATTGATGTCCCGGCCCGGTGTATAAAAACAGCCGGGACACCGGGCCGGGACGCTCAAAAAACAGCCGAGTTCCATGCCGGGCCGGGTAAACGGTCGTTTCCTGATATATATATATATATATATGTATATATATATAGTACAACTTTATTATAAAATGTAGGTTTTCATAGTAAAATTGATTCTTATTGCTCCATGAGGACAATTGATTATTATCCTCGTCGTCTTTCTATGATAAAGATAACATTGTCATGCCTTTAAAATCTAGGGGTGGGTTGGTAGGCATTATAAAATCATTGTTCATAGCTAGATACAAATCATTATATATTTTAAGATTGATCCAAATACACTTCAAATGAGCCCTCGCCAGCATCAAATATATATTAATTCGGGGGTTCTAACCAGAGTGTGTGTGTCAAAGGGCACTAAGGTGAATGAACAATTATGCAACTTGGAGTTACTAATATACCTCCAAAGGAACATCGAATTATTTAGGGACTCAATGTAAATCATGTGTGTGTAATCCTTTATTTGATTTAAATAATCAGCTATTTGCTGGTCCGTTTTAGCTATAATAATAAAATAAAAAACATAAAAACAAATCATTCTTGTGTATAAACACATACACATATATATAAACATTAAAAACACGTATAAAATTAAAAATACTAAATAAATAAATAAATCCCCCTAAATTGGGGTACTGCGGCCAATGGTCCTGGCTAGTCCCTTGCCGCAGCTAGTGTCCTGGCCGACCTCAGGGGCTCAAAATTGTTCCACACAGACACTGCGTGGGACGCATGTATTTGGGTATGAACATTAACACCCTTTGACTCTCGGATTCCAAGCGTCACAATTATGGCATATTTGGCCTTACAACCAAACGCCGGTAATACGCGTAATAATACCAAGTGACGAGTTCTTATTATATCATATATACAACTTTAAGTAAAAGCCTCATAAAAAACTTTTAAAATATTTATATCATTGGACAAAATAAAGTTTGAAATAATCCAAGGCATTGAACAAAAGTTCTTCATAATAGATATGAAATTATAACTATTTTAATACACTTCGCATGTAATATATTTCATAGTGTTTGTATATATTTCGTTCAATCACAAGAAACTTGAAGCGTTGAGTGGCCACCCACAACGCTTCTTCGTCTTGTGTTTTTAATTTGTTCAACCCTCAGATATTACCTTTTTTTGGCACCTGACTTCCATTTTAACAACAGTCATACTAATTATTTATTATCTCTTGTATAATAATTGTTTTGATGCTCGTAGGAGGCCAACCTAATGCTAATCGGAGATTGAATACTGATGACAGATTGATGGATGCAAGTGTATTTATTTCAATTTTTATTTGCAAGAAGAAAACTTTAGTGTAGAGAAAAGTTTTTTGTTAAAAATATAATATAAACATTTTTTTGGTAATAAGATTATTCAAATATATTCTGAGGATGTGGCAATATTGTCCACCATCACAGTTATCATCGATCTCAGTTAGAAAGACCTCATAACCATGAGTACAAATCATGTCCTGCATTTTATCAAAGACACTTTGACAACGGGGTTCATACTATGGCCATAGGCAGCACGCGTAGAATATTTGTACGTAGCTCAGACAAAAGACAGTACGTGATAACACAAACACGTAGATTTTGGGTTTTGACACAAGGGTTAGCCCAAACATTTTATTCCTTCATTCTTAAACTCACACATTTCACCTCTTTATGGTGTCGAAAAAGTGGTCGGAGAAATACAGGCACCTGGTATAAATAATAACTTACCCTTCCATAGAGTTATACAGTAATTACATACCCTTGACAGATTTTGTGCTGCCAGTGACGTACTTTGAGGCTATGGAAGATAAGCCGCTGACGTCATCAGTTTACAATCTTTTTGAGATCAGATGCTGCACCGTGGGTTCCTCACATTGATTCCTGGGCCAGAGGGCTCTTGGTGTCGTGTACGACCTTCCTATCAACGACTTTCACACTTTTATGGTCTCATTAATTTTGGACATACAATAACTTGACTTTAAGATTCTATTTAATGAATATAAACCTTGAAACGGCAATATAATGAATAATATAATAAATATAACAATACACACATATATATATATATATATACATATATATATATATATATATATATATATATATATATATATATATATATATATATATATATATATATATATATATATATATGTACATAATCCCCCCAAAACTTTCTTATTTTTGTTATCTATATAATATGGGGATAAAAAGGATAAATGGAGCACACAATAAGCTAAAAAAGAAGAGATAAACAGAGGCAGGGGGTTTGCCCTACTTTTGCCTTCCATTTTTTTTACATTCATATATAGGACTTCCTTTATGGGCATATTTATATTTCATAATCATTATTCTGCTCTCACTATTTTTCCCTTTCGACCTTATACTCAAGCTACTCATAGGACTCTATTGAAAAGGATTTTTGCAATCATAATTTATATTTGGTCTCGATTAAGTGTATATAATGGTTTCTTTGAAATAGTTATTTGTGAGGGGAATAATTGATAAAATATCATACAAATATTCAGAGACTTCGCAACTTGGAGAATGCCAAAAAATATCCGAAAAATATTTACCATTATGTCAAATATTTAGATTTTAAAGTAAGTGGACCTTTTTGTAGTGATATTTGAGGTGGTTCAGCAAGAAAGCAATTCTAAATTCAAATTGTGAAATGAGAAAAACGCATTATAAGTTTTTTTAATTCATTAATATGACGGACAAATATTTCAGAAGCATTTAAGACAAGTTTTGCACGTTTTTACCCATGAATGTATTTTTTATTTCGATTAGTTAAATGATTTTATTTGAATTGGACTTATTTGTTAAAGGGTTCAATTCCACATGATCCCACCGATATGATCCCTCAAAGATAGTCCCTTTTTCATAGCCTAAGAGATTCCTTAGCAATTAGTATATATAATATATAATTTGCAACTATTGGAGCATGTATTCAACTAATCGAAATATTTTAATACATACGAAGGAGAATTTTACCAGCTATATTTTAGTGATGGTCACTCATTTTCACAAAAATCCATTTAAACTTGGATTCTTGCTGGACCACCACATTTATTTTTAGATATTTTTAAATTATATATTTCAATTGTTGCTTATAAAAATATTTTCATTTCATTGATCAAAGCATCATTTATATGAAATGACTCATATTTTTGTTTGTATAGTAACTACAATTAAATAAATTTAATAATTATTTTTATTTTTTATTTGTCATGGGTCTGTTTTTAAAATTTTAAGTATGTAAATTGGCCTCAAGGTTGAGATGAGTTATGTCTTACGAGGTGTTCTATCAGGAAAACGTCTCTTAATTCTAAACTCCAAGGCCTTTAAAGGACGTTTGGTTGTACAATGGTTTGTAGGAATGTAATATTAGTCCAATTGCCTACTTAAAAACAAGAGCTTAAAATGAGTGTCGCTGGAGAATTGGTGCGATTCCTTCCGTCGACATCTTTAAATCAGAAAAAATATTTACACTAAGATTTTTAAGAATTTTAGTAATTTCTTATAGATACCTTTATGAATTGTGAATTGTTGGTTTTATTATAAATGTTATTTAATGATGAGCTATAATTCCTTTCCGGAGTATTAATTTTAAACTATAAGTTTATTCATGTATTTTCTTTTACGTACTACTCGGTTTTATATATTTATGTAACTTTTCTGTTTTGTTGTACATAATATATTTTAATAAAGGAAAAAAAATGAGTGCCCAGATCAACATAAAAAAACTGAAGAAAAAAAATCTTCGTCAAGGATTGAATATAAGGGAATCTGACTCTTCAACGACGATAAATCTCTATTAGTAGATAAAGAGATCGTCATCTATTTATCTGTTATAAAATTGTTATATCATTTACATGTATAAGACTGGGATTCACATTATTCATTTGTTTTATTTTAAATAAAAACCAATGAAATTGTTCATCGAAAATTTCGTTTTCTCTTTAGACAGAGCGCTGTTTCATTGAAGGGGTGCTCATTGAATGAAACAGTATTTGCAAATAAGTTGAGCTCCACACAAAAAACCTTTAATGCACTTTTTGGTTCTCAAGCTAAGTCTACAAATAAACTAAGAAATACATTAGTTAGATTAAGTCATTATTACCGTTTAAAATTAACGACCGTTCCAGTTCCAAGTATCAGACTCATAAAACCAAACACAAAATAAATTCTTATTCATGAAACGAATGTGCATGAACAGAGCATTGTAGAGAAAATGTTTCTGTGATCGATGAAAAAGTAAGAAAAAAGAGCCAAAAAGTGGAGTTCCCTGTTATTGATCCGAATAAGTACTTGGAATTATTTAACCATTGCCTACTACCTCAATATGTCCTTGAAAGCTTAGGCAATAGGATTAAGATCATGTGGAAAGTCATTGGAGTTTTATTCGTTTTTTAAACTCACTGCTTAAAAAGGGTTACTATAAGCACTCTCAATTTTCCCTCGAATTCAATGTAATAATATTATGCCCAATTCTAAAGATGAGAGAAAGAAACTTTATACTATGAATAAATAATGTTATATTTTCTTTTAAAACTAATATAGAAACACATTTTCATATACATATGAATATTCATAATATGCATAACCCTTCAAGAGTTGAAATTCAAAGAAAAATTGTGTATTTAAAAAATGTTTTGTTTCTCTTCTTAAAATTTAATATGTATCATATTCATAAAAAGGTGTAGCAAAAACATATTTATCCTTTGGATACAATTCGATCAAGGTTAACCACTTTTATTTTCTCATTTCCTATCGGATTTCATTGTCAATTTCACCTGAAATAAGCTTTTATAATTGTAATTTAATGATTTCTAACAGTGTTTGACAGTTTTTTCTATTTTAATGTGTACATATAATACGAATTAAAATATTTGGTTAGCAAAACTCAAGCTTTATTAAATATTAACTCTGCCATTTAAGTAATAAGGTTAAAAGTCTTCAACAAATACAAAGGCACTGAAGCAATAATTACTTTGTTAACTATCCATCAAAGCAACTTTAATACATAATTCATAATAAGTACACATATACATATCGAAACAGCTTTATTTTTAAAGCACATTTTCTAGGTTTATATTGTAGAACTAAGGCAATAATGTAGACACAACTAAAGTAATGGACATCTTAACTATTTAGGTTTAATAAGGGATTAATAGAAAATGTGAATTGCACTACACTATACCTTTTGGGATTAGGCCAATGTGGACGTATATTTAAACATTCAAGACATCTATACTAATAAAAAAAGAATTCCGTTCGTTCGTTTGTTCGTTCGTTCGTTTCCTGTATCTCCCGAACGGTTCATTATATCTTGACGAAATTTTCAGTGAATAGTTTTGAGAGCTCTGGAAGTGTTTTAGTGGGGTTGACAACTCCCGGAAAATTCGTCATCGCCATTCTTATTTAATTCGCCAAAACGTTTTTTGTCGATTTTTAAAAATTTGCAAGTTAGATTTTAACCAAATTTTCTGTGGATGAGACTGAGGTACTAACACGTGTTTGTGTTTATGAGTATTTCCCGGAAAATTCGTTTTCTACATGATCACTTAAAAATAATTTTCTTCGGTCTCTGTATGTCTCCCCAAATTTAAGTTTTGTGGGAAATAACAATTTTTTTTAATATTGCAACATCGTGCTAATCAAATTTTAATTATGCCTAGAGATGGAAATGATGTCAAACCCAAGCTTAAGGAATAGAAAAACAAACGGAAAAATGGCAATAACGATGCAATGACGACTTTTTAAAGAACTACTTCTCACAAAAAAATCACATAGGCACTCTATGAAACGACTTAAAAATAACTTCTTTTTACGATGTTTAAATTTCCAGCCCTAAGGAACTAAAAAGCGGGAAAAATGACAATGAAAGAGCCAAGGACATTTTTTAAGGAACTGATTTTGATATGGAAAATAACATGTGATGACATCACTGAAAATATTCGAGTATTTCTTCTTTTTACGATTGTTAAATACTCAGCCGTAAAGAATACAAACGGAAAAAATGGCAATGAAGACCCAATAACAACTTTGAAGGAACTGATTTTAATACGAAAAGTCAATGCGATGACATCACGGATATTATTCGTGTGATTTCTTCTTTTTAAATGATGTTTGACACCCAGCCTTAAGGAATATAAACGGAAAAAAAAACGGCAATGAAGCACCAATGACGACTCTTTCAGGAACTTATATTAATATGAAAAATCAAATGCAATGACATCACTAAAATCAAATTGGAAAATCCCGGGCAGCGCCTGGTAACATTCGCTAGAGTATATATATATATATATATTAATATATATATTATATATGTATATATCTTATGTCATTCTTCATTTGTCATTAATTTTAGATTAAAATATAACAATTTATAAAATCTACAGATATTATCAGTAGATCCTTTAATATTATCTGAGAAAAATGAATTTTATAATTTTAAGTAAATGAAGTTCAATTATACATTATGTGTTACTGTTATTCCAATATATTATAGTATTTTTATCATATAGACAACCGAACAGCTTTGACTTCTTCATGAAGAATTGCCTAATCATTGTTGATACTATTGAATATGATATCTTACTCAGTATACAATAAATACAGATGTTATCAGTATCCCTCCCCCCCTGTCAACATATGTGATAAAGATATGCTTACACACAGGTGCTATATATTCATATGTTGATATAGGTACATGGGGTTAGAGATCCATAGATCACAGAATGACAAAATATATATAAAAAATTGAATCATATCAACGTTTTCTTTATGACAACGACTTGAGAAATAATGTAGTCAAGAAGTTATGGGTCGATTGAAGAAAATATTCTATTGAAATAAATCCCCTCTAAATCCGAAGTTTGAGGTCATTTGAAATTTTCTAAGGTATTTTTTTTTATTGCCAACTGTTTTAGGGCAAATTTTGTGTAATGTTATGAATAGCAATTTTGTTTTCAGTTGTATTTTTGTTTGTCTAATCGAGATAACATAAACATGAATTATGTATATATATATATATGCATATATATATAGTAATAATAAATAATAAAAAGTACTACGACCAGAATTACATATTTTGTCGATTCTATGAACTATTAAAACAAAAAGAAGATTAAATTTTTTCAATAATGAGAGCTTTGCTGAATACATATTTTGCTTTAATGTTTCAGAATTTCTAGCGATTGCAGTCTATATAACTCACCGACCTAAGTAACAACATGATGCTTATAGAATAAAAAAGGGTCGATCAATGTCCGGGCCACAACTGATTCAAACAAAGAAGAGAAGGACTTATTATCCCTTGAGCAGTATAAGTCTAAAGTAAAGTCCTAAATGAACAGAGATCGGGAGAAATGACGAAAAAAGAGTGAGTTAGCTGCTTTAATTACGGAGGTTATGTTGATATACGTTTTCATTGATCCTTTTCTCAGGTCAGATATTGGAAATAAATAAAAATAATAGGTATATATAAAAATACATTATAAAGTGTCATTTTCATGTAATTTCCTCTTTATAACTTTATGTCTCATTAAGATATTCAGGAGCAGGAACCATTGTTTGTGAGCTAATAATAATGTCTCTCTAAATGTCTATAGAGCCGTATCTTTTTCTTGAACAATAGACATGGTCTCCTTATTGGACAAAGGACCCCCCCTGTTTGCCCATTGTTGTATAATGATAATAATAATTATTATTATTGCTTTTGGTTAAGCTACTAAAAAAAAAGAGTGAGAGTTGGAACCCCTACACTACCATTACTACCCATGCCCTACCATATAAAGGCATGAGGTGGGTAGCTCATCATCTCTCCTGGATACCTCCATACAATGCCTGGGAGAGCAAAAAAATGAAGAACAAAATAATACAATGAGGTGTAAAAATTTATGATATTTCATCATCATAGTTCTTTTGTGAAACGACCTTTACGGATGCATTTAATGCAAGGAACGTGAGAAGCCATTTCCAATGCATTATGACACCCGACATATATATTAACTGGATACTCAACAGAGAAGAAAAATGCAGTTAAATTAAAAGCTCTTTAATAACTAAGATGGCTGCTACACTTGTTAAAACAAGTAAAGTCTTTTGTGAACAGAGAAGAGTAAATCCTAGATAAATAACCAGTGATATCCTCATCCCGTGGTATGTTTCTTGAAAAATACTCCCTCAAGATGACGTCACCGGATATTACTTTTGTCATTTCTTCCTTTTTCACTCCCTTCAGCTCTAAGATGACAAAGATACTTCCTTATTGGTGAACAATTTATAGGTCTTGGGATAGAAAAAGGAAAAACTGCAATAATGTCCGTTGATATAATCTATATTGTTTCATACAAAAGTAATCCCTTACAATGAAGTCATTGGATTACGTTGGTCTTTCTCTCTTTTTCATTCCTTAAAATTAGTCTTTGACTGCTCAAAGGATAATAATAATAAGTATTTCCTTCTCTCATTTCCTTCATCTGTTGCTTATTTGGATAATAATATACTCTTTTGTAGTCAAAAAATTGTACATTAGTTATTATATTGGTCGATGGTATTGCCATATAAATGGGGGGTGTATAGAAGAGGGAAAATACATTAAAAGTGGATGCTCAAGACATTCCATTGCACGTTAGTTTCAGCTGGAAGAATGCTCAAGTTACATTATTGAGGGCGCAGGTTCGAACCCTGAGAGGAAGGATTTTTTGGTCACTTTTTGTTATATCCTAGGTTTGATGGACTAATTTCGCCGCTATAATGATTATTCATATTGATTTATAATTTTTTAGAACCAAAAAAGCAGAAAATTATACAAATGTTTATTTAAAAAATTGAAACTCTTTTCCAGGGAGGACCAAAAACATTATTAATGAAGAAATTAGCTATGAGGCGTAAGGTTGATATTCTTTTGTCCCATTCATATCCCTATATTAAGTTTTCGCCTTCTATTCCCAGGCATGCAAAAACATCCGATTCAATGTCTTCACCAAGACATAAAGCATCCAAACCTTTGGTCAATTAAAGGATCTCCCTCTTGGGATGTCCAGTTACTATCCTGGTGTAGTTGGGACGAAAATCTTAGCCCCAGCCACCCGCAAAGTTAAATTTGTTTAATGTACTACATCAAAAGTCGTTTCGTTGCTTATTATGTAGTTTATTGACCTCAGGATCTAATGCTTCCTTAATTACTCTCACCCCACCTCTCTCCAACCATATTATTAGAAGCGATTATCTTTGTCTTACCTTCGTCAACACATCAACATAAGTAATGGACTATAATCCTATGGAGGGTTGAGATTGAAGAAAAGTGTTTTTTACTATGAACATACTTTAATAGAAAGATCAAAAGCAACCTTCGGTTCTATATCAAGAGTAGGAACAAGCAATATGTTTGTATTTACTTATAAAATACTAAATTATTATGACTAAAATCCTTATTTATTGTTATATTATCTTTTAAATAGTACCTTTATATTTTCATATTTTCGGGTTCAATAGAATTGCATTATTCGTGTGAATATTCATTAAAATTTTCTATTAAATCATATGGTTGATCAAATTGATCCTCCCATCTTGGGAGTCGAACCAGCGCCCTCAACATAGAGAGTAGAGCACCCTTCCACTGAGCTAATGTACTTCTTTAGTAAATATTAATGTTGTATCTACGTACTCCATGCATCACACTCTATGCTAATTTATTCAGTATCTTCGCTAGCTACAGAACACAAACGATATCATGAACAAAGATATGCAATATTGTTTTTTAGAATAAACAAACAACTCTTTATGGGCCAACAACAGTCAATATGCAAATGTACTTTTCGTCATATCTACAGCATTTATTTCGTTGTAACAACATAGCTCATGAAGTTGTATCCACTTGATAAATACGTATTTCATCCATTGAGATATAAGAACATATATAACTTATTCGATTATGGAGGCCCATAATAGATTGATCATTTGTACTTGAAAGGTTTTTGTTATTTATGTTTAGATGTTTTATTCGATTTATTATTATCTTTGATATGTCAAGAATATCTGTTTCTTTTGTACGTCCGTTATCGACAGCTAGCAAAAAACGTATTTTTATCTGAATAAGTTTTCTATTTTTTTAAATCTCTATGATTTCAGCATTAAATTATTTTCCTCAAGGCTTAACATTTCTTTATTGTCTTGCAAATTAAATTTCAATAAAAAATATATATTTAAAAGCACTTGCATAACTAATACAAATTTCAAGACATGATGGTTAAGAATAATTGTATATGAGCCTTCCATGTTTTATATACTTTTGAGATTGTCCAAGATGGCTCTATCTGTTTAAATAATGAAGGACATTCTAAGGCTATCAATAAACAATGCCCACCCTTTCAATTCTTCGGTCCTTCTTTTCACCCTCAAAAGCCTGGATGGCATAGGCATTGGCCCAAAATTACCTGAGGTTCCCTTATTATTTCCAAAGCCCCAACTTGTGGTATAGCTTGTGTTTGTATAACATGGAGTTGTGGGAGAAAGGAAAAGAGTGGTTTACCACCCCCGCAAGAGAGACTTTTCATTCAACATTAACCCCTTCAAATAAACAAACAAATGTATTATGCTTGAGAATATATCAAGCGTACTTCAATAAGGGGGAGCCAGGCATCAAACGCCTATCGGAGGAAAATAATAGTAATTGAAAGAAGAGAACTCGGGATTAAAGAAAATATGAATTAAACTGCATGATGAAGTAAAATATTATAAATAATACATAATTTATTTCATAACATAGAAATGATTCCCTTGGTAATGTTGAGATATCCCTTTGTCTAATTTTTACCTCCGCCGAAGGAGGTATTGTTTTTCACTGGCGTTGGTTTGTTGGTTGTTGGTTTGTCAGCAGGATAACTTAAAAGTGCGGAACGGATTCGGATGAAACTTTGTGGAGTTGTTGGAAATGCCTAAAGGAACAAGTGATTAAATTTTGGCATCTCTGAGTGCTTTTTTAAGATGCAAAATGAGCTAAATGCTAATAAATATTTCAAGTTAGCCTACTCTGCCAATAGATGTCGCTGTGCTGTGCTCTCAAAGAGAGAACACAGCACAGCGACATCTATTGGCAAATGACAAAAAGACCAAGTGATTCATTTGGTGGGGATCGGCGGAGGTTTGCACTCTCTGAGTCCTCTAGCTTATATTTGTTTTTTAGATTTTTGTAAATGTTTTTTATAAGATGTCATTGGAAACTTGGCTTTGATTATTCCATATATGTATATAATACTAAATTCAAATTGTGAACCCAAATTCAAATATATGGAAAAGTATTCTTTTAATTCATTTCTACGCTTTCAAAAAAAAAAACATTTACCAAACTGGTAATGTCTTGAAGTAAGTATTCAATTGAGGTTTTTACTATATTTTTTTATCGCTTTGTTCAGGGTGTTCTTTTCATTATTTCTCTGGAGGAGTAGATCCTTTCAAAAAGTAGATCTTCATACTTGTTCCAAGATGTGGTTTTACATCTATCCCCATTATTAACACATCAGATAAAGGAATGGTGAAATTTCTCTCTTTAGACATACGCTCGAGTGATGTATCATCTATTTTCTTCACTTTTTTAATAATACTCTCATCACCCTCTGAGGTTACTTTTTGTTGTTGTAATGGTTTATAAAGTTGCTTGTTTAGATAAGTAAATGGTAATGAAGGTTCAATTTGTTTAGGGATTATATAGCCTCTTTGAGAGAAAAAATTGTGAGTGAAAGTTTTCCAGGAAACTATTTAAACTGTCTATTACATATAATTAAATGCTTAAACTGTCTACAACAAATGATTAAACTGTCCAATACAAATGATTAAACCGTCTATCAACACAATGAAAAGCAGCTCATTCTTTAATAATAAAGGGGTTTAAACATTCTTAATATATACATTTGGAGATGTGTATGGGAATCATAAAAAAAATCACTAGAAAAATCTGAGAAATATTTGAATACGATGTACTATTAAATAAGAGACAATAAACGTTTTACCTGTCCAATTATGATTCCCATTGAAGGATAATTTAATTGCAAAACTGTTAGTTAATTAATATATATCTTGAAGAAATCGTCATTTAAAAAATCCATTCCATGTCAAATATATAAAATATTATTGAATATCTCTAAGACCAGATGTAGAGCGTTTTATACTGTAACTCATAAGTCAAATATGCTATATCTCAAGCCGCTGGAATATTTTTAGAATATCTCCAGCATTCGCAATAATAACAATTTAATCAGAGTCACCATAAATGAAGTAATTAAAACGTATAAAGTTTTTGGAAGTTTTTTTAATTCAGTTATATTGAAGGCATTCAATAGAGGATGATGAAGAACCTAGACGTTGTCACCTTTTGGGTTCAATAGCTTCTTGTAGCTCTTATCAAGTTAACTATGAAATACTATCCTTAAGGCAATGCATCTTTTATCAAAATACCTCATTAAATATGCGGGCTTTTTTTAATTTTTAAGACTTAGCACATGATAAACGGAAGGTGATAATTGCTGTTAGTGATTCATTTTGGGCATAAACATATATACTTCTCTCAAACTGTACACCCCGAACGATGATACTCGGGTGAATTATATCTTATATATTTAATTCATCGTACATTTGTTTACTTGTTTGTATTTGTTTGCACGGCCAAACTGCCAAACCGATTAATTGAAAATTGGTATGTGTCTTTTTATAGTTCTAGGAGTTTTCTCCAGGGTGTTTAGAACACTATCTCGATCTAATGACGTCACTGAAAAAAAACCTCCTACTTAGCCAATTAAGTGTCCTTGTTCATTATAAAAATGTTGATCGTTCCATACAACATTATTAAAAGTTCCTCAAAAATGACGTCAGAGTCAAAGAAAGCCTGAAAAGCTATACTTATTTATGCTTATTTGTTCTTCACTTGAAAAAATCATTGATAATAATCGCCTGGACCTTCTTTATGAACCATGAAGTGTCCTCCTGGGAGTCTATACAACATGTAGACCTAATTATGTCACTGGATGGAAATAAGTCTTAATAGCTATGAAAATATTGTATCAAGCGACCCTAAAAATGACGAGTCATCGATCACCAACGGCCAAAAACTATATATTTGTTTGTCCTCTAGGCATAAACTCATCCTATAACCGATTTTATTTGAAATTAGCCATGGATTTTACTTTTAACCCCATAAAATACTTTTTGTGGCCCAGGTACATTGATCCCCTAATGTCATTAGAGGCCAGACCAGAGGTGACAGTGCCAGTTTAACCATGAAGAAGGCCTCTTATATAATTCCTACATAAAATCAAGTCTTAGAACAACCCTTACAAAATGAATGTGCATGACTTCAGAAGAGCGGAAACGATATATTTATGTTTTTGTAGGTCTGTCTCCTAAAATTAGTATAAAACATTCTTATGACGCAAAAAGTGTCCTATTCCTATGAGTCATCATGTTAACCTATTTATGTCATTGAAGGTTAAAACAGAGGTCAAAGTGTCTTTTATCAATGGAGGAAGCCACGTAATATAAAATTAAAGGTGTAGAAACCTTTTTGTATTAAATATGGAGCGCCTTGGCTAAGTGTGTTAGACTCTCATGTTAAGGGCTCAGGTTTGACACCTTCATGGAGAAAAGAGGTCAATATTGTTTAACCGCATTGATAAGATTCTATTTTTTATTGATTAATTATGCATAGTGGTATATGAAAAAAATATATCCTCAAAGATTTAACTCAATCAGCCCATAAATATATATATGTGCAAAAGAAAATGTTCATTTTACCCGGTACATACAAATAAATAGTCATGATAGATAATACATGAACTAATAGTTCTTTATTTACAAGCAACATAGATTCTCTCATATGTGAGTTCTATTAGTATACTCTGATCCCTTTCGCCTTGTGTGTGTGTTTCTAAGACAATATTTACTCTTCATAAGTAGTTCCTTCAGCCTCGTTTTTCTTTCATGGGGGCATTTTTATGGTCCTCTACTCTTTACTCTCTCTCTCTCTCCTTCGTAAAGATAATTCATTATCTTAACCCTATTTAACGAATGTATAATAATACATAAATATAAAGAAAGAAATGACTTTTCTAATGGATTTGACCTTTGGATTTTTGAGCCCTCCTTTTATTTTATCTCTTGATATATCTTATCGTATTATCATAATTATATATATATATAATATTATATATATATATATATACCCTCAGCAAGTCGCTTAGAACACTGGTAAGAAAATATTTTTATATTTATAATCTACCATTAAATACTTTTATATACGCTTATAAACATTCAAAAATAACTTTATTCAATGTATTTATATTTGCTCATCTTCGTCCAAGTGCCTGTGTTATATATAAGAATTTCTTTGATCAATTGTATACTTTATTGGTTAATTACTTCTGTTTTGACCTTAGTTGAGGGTGTTGATTATAAAATATAATGTTAAATTATATATACATATCTATATGCAATAACTCTAAGCTAATATAATCTAATATAATGATCAAGAAACGACCGGGACACTTTTTTTCGCCGGGACCCGGGCCGGGACTTAAATTTTTCAAGCCAGGCCGGGCCAAAACCGGGCCAGGACTTCAGTATATTTTCGTTTCTTCATCATTCTAAAAATGATTACGTTTTTTTAGAAAAGAATTCCCAAAAAAAGGGACGACAATTTTTTAGAATTTTTTTTCCAAAAAAAGTGACGTTGTTTTTTTGATAGAAAATAATTTCAAAAAAAATATTTTTAAAAAATTCTTGAAGTGTAGGCCCGGTGATTTTTAAACGCCGTTAAAGTTTCCTGATAATGATAGATATGAACACATATAATGCTGTAATAGCTCAATCATACAAAAGAGTTGATGATCGTTTCAAACTGTCGGGGATGATAAGTCAATGATCAACGAAGTATCAGACATAGAGTCTTGGAGAGCATCCACCGGTTCGAATGGACCTTTAGAAGAGAGCCTGATTGGCGAGCCCGGCAACTTCAAAATGGACACAAGGTTTTCCTCGCTCACCTTATGTATAACTGGACGCTCAAGTGGCTCATAAACCAAAAAAAGAAGAAAACTATTCAACGAATAAAAAGATGGGCGTTATCTTAAGCCTATTTATGACACAAAAGTGATTATAAATATTATTAAAGTCGATGGCAACCCAAAGGGAATGGAAGGAATTGTAAAACTTTGATTAATCAAAGTATAAATATCATGTTTTAAAGAATATAAATGAGAGAAATTTCCCCTTTAGTATTCTCAAGATAACTAACTCCTTTGAGTATCCAGTTGTGATAGAGGTGCTGTGGTTAACATATAGCTTAGAATTATTACATGTCTGAATAGACAAAAGATACTATATATTTGCCCTTTATATTTTCTGTTTCGTGGTGATAAAAGAAGACGACATACAAAGTTTGAACAAAATCGGTCTACATTTTGGGGTCGCACAAAGAGGTCAAAGTTTTAAAAATTTAGTAAAAATATAGTTTTCCGGTGGCATTACAGCCTTCAATAATAATTATTAATTTAAAGGAAATCTAATTTAATACCAGACGTATTTTGATGTTTTTTACTAAAACAAGGTTTTAGTATAGTTTTCTGTAAAAACAAAGAAAAAATGGAGTGTGTAATGTTAGCATATTTCATAGCTTTTTTGTAGAAGATGACTTGTTCGCTTCAGAGTAAAATAGTATTTTTAAGTTTAGTAAACTTTTGGATGATAAATCCAAAATGACCTTGGTTGCATTCTATCAATTCAGAATTCAGTACAATCTGAGTTTACATCATATGATTCAGAGCTTGTATTGACCTTTAAGAAATCGATTATGAAAAAAAATAATAAAAATGTGTTTTTTAGATTTGCGTCAAGGTATCCTCTCAAAATTTTACTTTGTCTCTGACGCATTTATAATCCATTATATGCGTCATTTTGTTCGCGAGATATTTTTTTATATGTACATATAACTCTCCACTTATTAAATTGACATGATTTAGTATACCAAATATTAAAGCTGGTTAACCAAGCTTTCATTTGATATGTTTGGTGTTCTAAAAATCGCTATACTTTAAGAGAAATAAGCAAATACATTTTTGCACGTACTCTCCCAAAAAAATTGATCTTTTGATATGAGAATATACAATTGGTAATTGGTAATCACTGTTACCTGGATAGAAAGAGAAAGAAAAAAGAGAAGCGAGAGAAGTGAGGCAAAATACTCTCTCTCTTCTCTTTTTTCTTTCTCTTTCTATCCAGGTAACAGTGGTTACCAAACCCAAAAATATATCTCTGCTTAATATGGTGTTACTGGTATTATATCTAAGGTCTTTGAAATGTGAGTGAAGTTTGGCAAAGTTTCAAAGAGGAAGTTTGAGCAGAGGTACTTCACTATCACAATTTTTGCTTTGAAATTGGCATCTTCCAAATTATGTAAGATTGCAGCTTCAGCCATTTGGAGGTCTTCATCTACATTATAAAAGTTTGACACAGGCTAGAAACTCTCCTCGTCTCCTTCTCACAGCACAATCTCAGCAATTGATATTAAGATGTTTTTGTCTTCACTTGCAAATATCTCCTTCAATACAGAAAGTAACCTGTCTATGGCATCATATAATACTTTAATTCTGCTTCTCTGGATATCCGTATAAGAGAAAGAGATGGTCTATTCTTCAAAAATCTTTCCTACCAGGGCTTGTATTCCTTTTGATGAATTTTTCTTTCTTCTTGATGTCTTATAGTCACGACTTTCTGCAGCCATTTTCCTGATGATTTTTGCCCATTTTTTAGTTTTTTCCTAAACCAGACAAAACATTTCTTCATTAAAACACTCAGATAGTCTTAATGTGGCATCTCATGTAGCTTTGGCGGTCATCACGTCCCCTTCATGACCCTGCTAGTATCTAGCCAAGGAATCGGTGTTTGAGAAATTCACCTTGAGTGTGTGGAGTTCCAGGAGGAACTGGACCTCCAGAATGCCTTCACCAGTTCCCGAACATCCACTAAGGCTTTGCATATTTATCTTTTGACATCCTTCAACAGGGCAAATATAATTCTTCCAGGTTCCTGATCGAATGCTTTAACAACCTTTCATCTGCAAGACCAGCAAGTTTCCCTGAGATATTTTAGATTGATGTATAGTATAGATTCCAGGTCAGTTAGCATTTGCACAGAACGTAGAGTATTTTCCCGCTTTAGCGAATTGAAGAAGCTGTGAATAGACTGGATGACACCTAAAGCTGAAAGTAGCATTTTCTTTACCCTTATTGAGCGTTACTTTTCTTCAAAAGGGGAAAGACGTGCAATTTTACATGTGAATTGAAGTCACATAAAGGTGGAAAGCTTAGGGCCTCCTCTTCGTTATTATTCAAAATCCGCTTGCTTCATAATCTCATATTTTCCCCTCAACTGAAATGCCCGAAAACCTCAACCAATTTGCCCGAATTTGAGAACTCAAACGAATTTTGTGGGGGCTGTTGCCCCCTTGCCCCCTGTCTCCTACGCCTCTCTCTCTCTCTATATATATATATAGTCGATAATACTCAAAACTTGAACTTCCTGCAATTATTGTGGCAAATGATTGAAAGATAATAACACTTATCAATACATTAAATCCATAAAGTAGATTTGTTCTACCTCTGAAAAATTGTGGCCTTATTAAGGAGGCGTAGATTTAACATGATCAACAAATTAATATTAAATTAAAGCGTTACAGAGTAGTTTTTTATACCATCATATTTTTGCAGTCCTATTAATTGCACTATAATAATACATTATTTACAATGCACGTACATATATGCACTCAGGCATACATATTGTAAAGAGTGATAAACCTTTCTTACAGCAACAATGTACTCTAATGAATTTTATAGTAAGTACCGAGAGTAATACATTATTGCATTATTTTTACAAAACCATTTAGAGATTACATCCTATTCATTTGGATTACAATATTAAGAGAATATAAAATGTATTCAATTTAGTTGTTTGCCAACTAAACAAAATTATTTTGAAAACATTTAAATTCTCAACAATATTCGTTAAAGATAATAATATAAAAATAATAATATATTTAACATGAATATGAAGTCAAACTTTGTCATCATTGATACCAAAGATAATATTGCATTGCATATCAGAAGATCCAATTTTCATAGACAATCTATTTGATGGAATTTCCTCAAATTCAAAAATTTATACAATTAAAACAAAATCTAAGATACAATATTAGCTTGTACTTCTTTTTTATAACCCTTTTATACTTTTTTAACTCTCTCCCGAGTGAGTGAAACACTTATTGCTATGAATGATATATAATTGTATAAGAATGTGCAAATAAAGACACATTTCTATTTGTCAATAGAAAAAGTGGTTCCGAAATTGTTTTCATTAATTTAACAAAAAATAGGCAATCTTCATTAAGATAGAAATAGGATCTACTAAGATCAACAGATATATTTGCCATATGATTATAGATTATCTATGTAGTAGTTCACACACACACACACACATATATATATATATATATATATATATATATATATATATATATATATATATATATATATATATATATATATATATATATATATATATATTAGGGCTGTTCTTATTTTTCAAAAGTTTGAAATGTTAGCAACATTGTGGATTTTCTGTTTCTTGGTGATAAAAGAAGACGACATACAAAGTTTGAAACAAAATCGGTCAACATTACGAGGTCAAAGTTTTAAAAATTTAGTAAAAATAAAGTTTTTCGCAAATTTCTTCAAATGGTGGACGTTACAGACTTCATAATTATTATTAATTAAAGGAAATCTAATTTACTACCAACGTATGTTTGATGTTTTTAATAAAACAAAGTTTTCAGTAAAAACAAAGGAAAAATGGAGTGTGTATTGTTAGCTTATTTCATTGCTTTTTTGTATCACTTAACTTCACTCGCCTGTAGAAGATGACTTGTTCGCTTCAGAGTAAACAGTACTTTAAGTTTAGTAAATCTTTAGATGATAAATCCAAAATGACCTTGGTTGCATTCTATCAATTCAGAATTCAGTACAATCTGAGTTTACATCATATGATTCAGAGCCTGTATTGACCTATAAGAAATCGATTAAGAAAAAAAGAAGGGAGAGAAGTGAGAGCAAAATACCTCCTCCTTCCTTCTCTTTCTCTTTCTATCCAGGTAAACTAACAGCATTACCATGGTAATCGTATATTCTCATATCAAAAGATCAATTTTTGGGGGAGAGTACGTATTTGCTTATATCTCTTAAAGTATAGCGATTTTTAGAACACCAAACATATCAAATGAAAGCTTGGTTAACCAGCTTTAATATTTTGGTATACTAAATCATGTCAATTTAATAAGTAGAGAGTTATATGTAATTTAAAAAAGCCTATCTCGCGTACAAAATGACGCATATAATGGATTATAAATGCGTCAGAGACAAAGTAAAATTTTGAGAGGATACCTTGACGCAAATCTAAGAAACACATTATTTTTATTTTTTTCATAATCGATTTCTTATAGGTCAATACAGGCTCTGAATCATATGATGTAAACTCAGATTGTACTGAATTCTGAATTGATAGAATGCAACCAAGGTCATTTTTGGATTTATCATCTAAAGTTTTACTAAACTTAAAGTACTATTTTACTCTGAAGCGAACAAGTCATCTTCTACAGGCGAGTGAAGTTAATTGATACAAAAAAGCTATGAAATAAGCTAACAATACACACTCCATTTTTTGCTTTGTTTTTACTGAAAACTTTGTTTTATTAAAAAACATCAAACATACGTCTGGTAGTAAATTAGATTTCCTTTAAATTAAT
Source organism: Caligus rogercresseyi (assembly GCA_013387185.1). Taxonomy (NCBI): domain Eukaryota; kingdom Metazoa; phylum Arthropoda; class Copepoda; order Siphonostomatoida; family Caligidae; genus Caligus; species Caligus rogercresseyi. The sequence goes on from CP045896.1 coordinate 18,157,636, forward strand.
AATTATTATTGAAGTCTGTAACGTCCACCATTTTGAAGAAATTTGCGGAAAACTATATTTTTACTAAATTTTTAAAACTTTGACCTCGTTGCGCGACCTCGTTGACCCCGATTTTGTTCAAACTTTGTATGTCGTCTTCTTTTATCACCAAGAAACAGAAAATCCACAATGTTGCTAACATTTCAAACATTTGAAAAATAAGAACAGCCCTAATATATATATATATATATATTAATATATATATTATATATATTATAATATATCTATATGTATTATATATATATATAAATATATAAAAACAAAAAAGACAATATATAAAGATATATATATATA
>CP045896.1:18158068-18180280 GCA_013387185.1 Caligus rogercresseyi
TTCGCTGCTTGAACTACTGGAAGCACACTTATAGTTATGAAATACCTTTCACCCTCCCGTAGGCAATATCAGTCAGCCCTTCCGAGTCGTCACCAAGTACCGCTCTCTTCTTGTTTAGCTGTTTCAACCTTTTTACGACGCTTAGAAAAAATACATTCTTACTCACCGTCCTTGATACAGCTGTCTGATAACTGGTCATCAACGAGGCATCTCTTCTAGAATAAATCTTTTGGCTCTTTGTTGAATTTCTGCATTAGAAATGTTACTGTTGTGCATTGAGGGAGATAAAGCTGAATCGACCAACATCTCCATCATTTCAACAAGCCCCCAAACAACGACTTCTCCATAGGCGCCTGTCTGTATAATTTTTGGGACAAAAAGATCAGAATGATTGTTTCTCATAGCCTATGGGGGGGGCTCCAACACTCAGGCTCCACAATTGACATATGTCTGCATATTTAAGACAAGAAATGCCAGAATAAATGTTTCTCATGCCTATGAGCTCCAAAAAATAACTTATCCATAGATAGGTCTGTTATATTTTGGACAAAAAAAATATCAGGATAGCACACACTGGCTTTTTCCATTAGTGGCTGTCTGTATTGTGTTGTTTCTAAACAAATATAGTCCGTGAATGGATTTTGGTCAAGTCACATAATTAAGTAATTAAGTTTTAAGTAATATAGGGGTTGTCTCAAAATCCTTATTACAAACAATTTTTTTTTTTTAGTTATTTTATACAAATGATCGGATCGCTATTTTTAGTGGTTTTCTTACGATCAAAAGATATAAAGATCAGGACCTTTTGCGATACTCCGATCCGATCAAATATCGCTATTGATCGCCGATCAGAAAAAACTCCGATCAACAAGCCTGCAAATTTGGTATATAAATTCTTCTTATCATAAAATTTTTTAAGGAATAAAATGATAGTATTATGAAATATATTGGGCTTCATTCGTGAAGACGAGGGCAGGACTCCATCACGAAGAGGAGGGACGGGAGCTCTCTAACGAGTCCGACGAGGGGTAGTGCTCCATTAACGGAGACTAGAGACGGGGAGCTATCTAACGAAGATGAGGGAAGAACTCCTTTGACTGACGAAGACGAGGTAGGGGTAGGACTCCATTCATTCACGAAGTTTAGGTGAGGGGAATGTGTCTCTTACTGGGGAGGGACGGAGGAGACTCGTTTCTTGGTGTCCAAGGCATTTATCCCCGAGTCAAGACCGTCTCATTCGCCCGGAAGATAGAAAGGGTTGGAGGAAGGGATCGAGGAATCTCCAACAAGATTGAAGTCTAGTCAGATACTTTTATGGCACCCAAAAAATAGATTCCAAATATGATCGTGGAGGCTCTATTATTAGATGATTGTTGATGGTGAGGGATACTTTGGGCGTGTCAGACTTATATAATGTTGAATGGTCCATTAAACATTCTCCTTTCACACGCCCAAAGTATCCCTCACTTTTCTATCTCTACTAATCATGAGTCCCTCTGTTTCTCTGCTATTGACGCGAATCAGCTGTAAAAAGGGAGACTACTGCCTACTCTATTTAATATAAGAAAACGTACATTAACTATGAACAACGTAATATGATTGGTTAAAAACCACAGAACCCGCAAGAAGATACCAATATCCTATCCAATTTTTCATTTGATTAGCTTCTTCATCGAAATTAATCCTTAAATATCGCTTCAATCAGAGGCCTAATTGCAAAAAAATACTAATACAAAATGGAGAAGAGTAAATGAAGAATACTATTATGGGTCCATCACATTGTCACAAAAAAAAAATCCTGTATTCAAATAGTGTTCTCACGTCACATGTGTGAAATAAACTGAAATGGACTCTGAGAACAAAATGTGTGTATGTTCTTTTTTTTTTTTTTTGAGGGGGGGGGGGGGTGCAAAAATTTCTTATGTACCAAAGGGGGGCCCAGCATAATAAGTTTGGGAACCACTGGGCTATGAGAAATAATCATTCTGATATTTTTGTCCTAAAATATACAGACAGGCGCCTATGAGAAGTCGTTATTTTGGAGCTCATAGGCTATAGGAAACAATAATTCCATTTCCATATAAAGATGAATACTTATAAAGGTTTGACTGTATGTACATTTAGATTTTACTTAGAATTAGTATTACATAGGTAATTTATTTGTTGATCGCAATTAAATTGATCGGATCACTGATCGGAAAAATCCCTGATCGTTATATCGCTATATGACAAAGAATTTATGATCGCTATTTTTTTTCCTGATCGCTCACAAGCCTGAGTATTAATGATTAAATACATATTTACAAATGCATTTCACAAATTATTATATTCAAAACTCCAACACAGAAAATAGAATCTGGAACTCAGCAGGAGGAAAAATAGAGATTAATATGACCGTTTACACCCTTAATAAGTAAAATTGATAATGTTTCATTGATTTAGTTTATCTAATAAAAATAAAAACATTCCCTGATGAGAAAACTAAGAAACCAGGAGGATTTTACTATTTTATTCAACTAAGTTATTGCGTATGTATATACAAGGACTTGTGGCCACTCTCCTCCCCAGATCTGAACCACATAGACTTTGATATCTATCCTGGAGAGGAGAGTGTGTAACAAATCTTTATCATTAGTAGAAATTCTGAAGAAGTAGTTGCCTCAGGTGTGGGCCTTCTTGTCTAAGGAGGATATATCCTGAAGTTAAAAAATATAGTAAGGGCCAAGGGAGGCTATGTGGAAAATTAATGTTTTTTTTTCTCAATCACATATTGTACCACATTTTTCTTTCTACACCTTTATGAAAGTTTAAAACAACAAACATACTTTGAGAGTCTCAATTCTAGTGAATCCGGCTGTTATCTGATATATTATTTATGGATCTTTAGCTCCATACAGAGCAATAGTTATACTTTTTTTCTTATTGAATCCATAGCAAGGTTCCTTGTAGAATATTTTGGGTAAGAACAATTTAAACTGCTTACAAAATGACGTATTTTCTTATTGTTTTGAGTGCTAAAAGGATTACTATAAAAATGAAGAATACTAAAAGCAATAAAAGTAATAAAACACGTTATATGAGTCAATCTTTGGTTACTGCAGATAATATATCGAGTATACAAGCTTTTCAGTATGAGCATAATATTGCTAGAAGAATTACTTTACTTAGCGGTGTGCATTTAAATCACATGGTTGTCTCTTTGATGGCATTGCACATCCAGAAAAAATAGTAAAACTAGAATTCATTTCATTAACACTGCCAAAAGTAAAATCATATTCTATAAGTTCCCTAAGTTATGATCAAGAATTGAGCCCAAGACCCAAAAAATCCTGTTAAAGTCAATTGAATATGTTGCTCCCCTCGTTCTCTCTGATGGAAAAATGGTCACAGTGATGTAATTGCCTAAGAGTGCTATGATGTGTGGGTCCTAGTTGGAAACTCAAGGCCAAATACCTACTCAATCCATTGGTTATCCATAGATTTCTCCAAAGAAAATGTAATCTACATAGGCAATTCTAATGTACTATCGATCATGGCATATGATACTTAGGAATGGAAATCTGGAGCTTAGCCTTGGTGCTTATAGATTCTATGACTGGTTTTGGCCGTGAAAAAGAGAGAGGGGTAAAGAGAGAGATAGAAGGAAAGAGAGAGGGAGTTTTTCATACTTTTTCTTTCTACCTATCTTTGTCCTCTCTCTCTCCCTCTCTCTGTCTTTTTATCCCTCTCTTACCCCTCTCTCTCTCTTTTTCACGGCAAAAAACAGTCATAGAATCTGTAAGCACCAAGGGTAAGCTCCAGATTTCCATTCCTAATGATATTACATCATTGGAAGTATTTTTTCATATCAAAAGGAAAATTAAGCACATTCATGTATCAACTTAGCAGCTTATGCAACCAACAAATCCCTTTCTTATCCATATCTGTGAGCACGCCGATACATAGCCCCCTCATCATGTTCCTAATTAATGTCGTAATTTGATATTGAACATAGGTACCTGGTAGATCATATCAGCGATTTCAATGTCACTTGCCTTTTAGCTCATTCAAGTTCTTAACAAACTCAGACAGCTGGAATAACATCGATTCGGATGTAATGTTATATATGACTATCCCATGAAGAGGGTATGACAATATCAGTTAGTCTAGTATTGAATTGTAGTAATAAAAGACTTATATTTAGTCGGAAATAAATGTAATTCGTGCCTAAGATACGGTGGAGTAAACAACAATAGTTCGGGTAAATTATTTCCAACCTTTGCAATCATAACCTCAGATGACCTACGGGGGTTTAGTCAATGACGTCATTACTCAGATTTACAAACATGAATCCTACGGACTTCAGCTTAATCCAGATACTGTACATCTGAGGATGACGTATCACCTTTCAAAGTCTCACCGCACATCCCTGGAGATCGCTGAACCTAATCAAGGCAGACTTGAAGGCGCAAAACATCTCCTCATTTGTGTTTTTCAAATACAGACCTTTTGACCTTTATCTTTAAATCTCATGGGATTAATATAATTTTGTAAGTAACTAATTCCGTAGTTGCAAAATAATTTTTGTTTCCCAGTTATTTGCTCAGCGTTATGCATTAGCAATCATTTGTATCGCAAATATATAGCCTAATCCACTGGGGAAAGTGAATTTATGCTTATGTTCTCGGCATGTCAACATGTGAGTCAAAATACATTTCGTATGAGAGAGGATTGTCTATTTAAAGATAAGCTCTGTGAATTTCTATCTCATACATTATTCATACAATAATATTGTACAATATAAGTTTTTATTGTATTTAACGGATCTTTTTGGCAAATTTGGCTTGCTTAACGACCCATATATGTGAATAAATCCATAAAGATTATACTAATGGTTCCTATTTATGAATATATCTTTATTTGTAAATAACCACAATTTATTATTTATTCACCCTCCCCACAATTTTTTTAATTTAAAGTTTAATTATAGCATCATTTCATAATCATAAAATAGAATTCAAATCTTTTTTAACTGGTATTTTACCAAATTTCATATTTTTTTAATTTGATTTATGTTTTGCTCACAGTTCCAATAATGTTATTTCATCGATTGGACCTTCCATAACAAGAACTCAATCTGATATCGGCAATCTGTTAGATTATAATATATATATATATATATAATAATAATAATAATCAGGGCTGTAGGAATCTGGTAAATACACTTTCTGGGCATAAACGACCTTTTAACGCATATAAAGCTTATTTGGCCTTTTTATGTATGTTTACCGCATATTTTGAACAAATTTAGAGGATATATATATATCAGACTTGTTGACGTTCGCTGAAAATTGTCGTTCGTCGTTCGCCAAAAGTGATCGTTCGTCGTTCATCGTTAATTTTAAATTGAAGCGTTGTCGTTCATCGTTGGCTTGTCGTTCGCACTTCTGAAAAAAATTGACAGAGGTTTTTTTTAAAAGAAATTTCTGAAAAAAAGTGATGACGTTGTTTTTAGAAAGGAAATTTGTCCCATGAAAATTAGAAATCTTTGTATTTTTTTTGGCGACATAAACGAACGATAAGGAATTTTCCTTATCGTTCGTCGTTTATCAAAAACTTTGTCGCCCATCGTTCGCGAACGACAACAAATGAACGATAAATCAACAGTTCTAATATATAACAGGTCGGCTGATAAGTCCCAAGACTAACTAAGAAAAAACATTTTCTTGACAAAATTCGATTTTATTATTCAACATAGTTGCCTTCGAGGGCGATACAACGATTATAGCGATCATTCAATTTCAGACTCTGCTCAGAATCATCAATTCGTTGTTGTTTTTGGTTGATTGTGAGCTCTCGCGGCACCCACTTTGCACAGAGCTTTCACATGTCCAAATATTCATGCACGATATGTCCAACGCGCTCTTTCGATATCTTCAGAGTCTCAGCTATCTGGATCAACTTCACTTTACGGTCATTTAAAATCATTTTTGTGTATTATTTTTATGTTTTCTGGTGTAACCACCTCTTTTGGGCGTCCACTGCGTTTATCATCATTCGTGCTCACACGACCACGTTTGAATCCAGCAAACCATCGACATATGGTTGCTTTCGATGGAGCAGAGTCCGGATAACATTCTTCGAGCCAAGTTTTAGTTTCGACGATATTTTTTCCCATAAAAAAATAATGTTTTATTAACACACAAATTCGTCTTTTTCCATTTTTTTCACAATAAGAAAAGTAGCTTCACTTAAAACGCAATATCTCACAAACTAGTTGTCAGACAGCTGTTATATTATGCATGTATGTTTTGAAGGTTGGTACTAGCTGAAAACAAATTCACTGGCGCCATCTATGTGTTAGTCTCGGGACTTACCAGCCAACCTTGTATATATATGTATATATAAATTCTACTCCAGAATTATGAAGAAAGAGACATTGGAGCTCAAATATGATCCCAAATTGCCGTTCCTTTTCTCGTGCGCTCCAATTAACTCTGTGGACTGCGAAAGGGTCTTCTCCAAACCAAAGTCTCTTTTGTCTGACCAGCGAACCAGTCTGACAGAGAGTCATGTAAAAGATATGCTCACTCTTCAGTGGAACAATGATTACATGATATAATTTTTATTCATTTAGAATATACAATATTATTTTTCCACATATAAAGTCTTTTATTTGTTCATTTAACCTTTTATCGCATATTTAGTCATTTTTTTCCTCATATTTCTGGGCATACAGCCCTGATAATAATATGTATATATATATATGACCCTGTGCACTATTGCAATATGAATAAGTAAGTAGGTTATTAGAAACATACACAAAGAGAACGCTCTTCAATTATTCATTCATTTAAAGGAAAGTTAGATAAAAAAATTCTCTTCATTATTCCAAGTCAATGTTTGATTAGATAACATTGAAAATCTTTTAGAATTTATACATTGTAAGTTGTTGTATTGTTTCTTTAAGTGAGGTTATCCCGTTGCAACTAGTGTATAAATTAGATCTAGAAACAATAGTTTTCTTTAAGTGAATTTCATTCCCGTTCATAGTGTAAAAGTAGACAATGAAAACAATGATTTTATGATGCTAAAATACATTTAATGTTATAGCCCTTATAATATAATATAATGATATATAATATATTATATATATAATATAGTATATATATATATTATATATATATACTAGCGAATGTTACCGGCGCTGCCCGGGATTTCTCAACTTGATAATAGTCTGGAATGGGAAAAAAAACATACGAATAATTTTAGTGATGTCATCGCATGTGATTATCATATTAAAATCAGTTCCTTAAAAAATTGTCATTGGGTTTTCATTGTCATTTTCCGTTTGTATTCCTTAAGGAGGGGTATTTAAGCACGCAAAAAGAAGTTATAAGTCATTCATAGAGTGCTATGTTATTTTTATGAAAAGTAGTGTCTTTAAAAGTTGCCATTGCCATTTTTCCGTTTCTATTCCTTAAGCTGGGTATTTAAACTTCATAAAGAAAATTATTTTGAAGACATTTCATTGAGTGCCTATGATATTTTCTTATGAAAAGTAGTTCCTTAAAAAGTCGTCATTGTATCGTCATTGCCATTTTTTCCGTTTTCTATTCCTTAAAGCTGGGTATTGACATGACTCTCCAATTCTTGGCATTATTAAAATTTGAATAGCACGATGTTGTATTTGTTACAAAGTTGTTATTTTCCACAAAACCTAAATTTGGGGGGACATACCTACAGGGACAGAAAGAAACTTATTTTTAAGTAATCATATGGAAAACGAATTTTCCGGTAAACACTCAATAAAACAAAACACGTCTTACTACCTCAGACTCATCCACAGAAAGTTTGGTCAAAATCTAACTTGGCAATTTTAAAAAATCGTCAAAAAACGTTTTCGCGAATAAAATAAGCATGGCGATGACGAATTTTCGGGAGTTGAAAACCCCACCAAGAAACTCCTGAGCTCTCAAAACTATTCACTGAAAATTTCGTCAGGATCTAATGAACCGTTCGGGAGATACAGGGAAACAAACGAACGAACGAACGAACGGAATTCTTTTTTTATTAGTATAGATATATAGAAAAGACATGGATATATCAATTAATTCATAATTTTGACAGTCAAGTTAATATGTTGATATATATTCCACTGAAGAATCCCTCTAAATGTATTTTTCTTTTTTATTTAAAAGAGAAGTTTGCTTTTTATTTGTACTTATTGCATATGAAGTATACAAGAATGACATTTAAAGAAAATTACGTTATTATGCATCAAAAAAGTGAATGGTAGAAAATATATATAGATGTTTATCAATGGTTCAGTAAGGAGAAAGTAATATATTAATACGTAAACAATATACCCTTTCAAAATGAGGGTAAATATTCATCATACAAAGTCTGTTAACGTATGGATGCATCGGGATATGTGAATGAGTCTTCCACTTTAACAAAGTATAAAGATTTTCGCAGAATTATAAAAAAATATTTATAGAAGCTTAATTTTGTTCTTATATTTTTTATGTATATAAAATATAATTCATTAGTATATTTGTTTTTGCAATTTATATATTTTTTTGCCGGAGTAAAAAAAAGTCCACCTATGGGTGTCTTAAAGTCGCTCAAAGAGCACAACCAATCCCTCAAACGCACTGTACCATGCCTGAGCCTTCCAGGGGGACTGCGACAAAGGAAAATGTCTCTCTTAAGTACTATCTCCATCGGCACTTCTTTGCTGACATATACGAGTAGTTCATCTTCGAAGCAAGAAGGATCTTTTGCCTCAGAACAGATATCAAAGAACTAAAACTAATGATGAAAGTATTTTATGTGTTATTATAAGGCTTTAGTATTATGATTTATGTCCTTTTGTCAATGTAAATATCTTATTTTGTTCTTTTGCTTATACACGTACTTCGGTATTACAATGATTGTATTAGCAGTATATACATTTTTTTAAACCACTAGAAGATTGGGGGGAAGATTCATTTATGAATTGTAAGTTGTATACATAAAATTGGAATTGTGATGTTAAATAATTATTTTCGATGAAAAAGTCTTGCATTTTTATGTACTCTGTATTTATGTACCATATGTACATCTTTATCATAACGACTGCATAAATAAACTTAAACAAGGTTTTCTATTTTTAAATGCATCAGTATGTCAAAACATTTTCGATTATTAAATCTTGTGGTAAAGTTGTTTTATGCTCCTGCATTTATTAATAAATCTTTCTTTACCAAGACCTTACCAAAAAAAGGATAATCATGTTGCAAACTTAAAAAATGATTTTGTCTTAAGTTTACGAGAACTACAATAAAGCACTCTTACTAATCACAATTTTTTTGTCTACTTATTTATTTGTATCCCTATTAGCCTATTTTAGTAGTTGTTTAGTACACGTCCTATACCCTAGATTTATATAAAGTACCATCCATTAAAACTTAAGCCTCTTAAGACAACATCCCTTGAAGCAATAAGAAAGCAACAAACAAGCGTAATGACCCAGTTTTGTATTCCTTGAGGAAGAAAACGGAGTCTATAAGACATCAACAAACAAAAAAACGAACACAAATCCTTACTCTGGTCAGTCAGTATAATATCAACTAGGGCCTTTAATCCAATTTAGGATTCAAAGAGCATATACATGTCATAATAGTTTTATAAGAGTATGTTTTACTTTGTATATGTGCAGGGTGCATGAATAATAAACGGAAAAACTTGTCTAGATTTATCTATACAGAATTCGGTCTTGGGGATCCCACGAAAAAAAAAATACGAAGAAAATGTTGACAGGATACTAATATGACTCATTGTGCCCGCCCTAGTAGCTATAATAGCCTTAAGAAAAGACCCTGAAAGCTTTATAGGTATTTAAATTTTAGTAAGTATTCATTTTACTCTTATTTAAGGAAGTTCAGAGACTTCAAACCTGATCTTTTAAAATATACTTATTTCAAGCAGATAAAAAGCTAAATCATTATTTTAAATATACTTAAATGGATGGTGATATCAATCTTTTAGGCATATAAATAATAGCATTCAAAAATAACTAGAAGCTACGAAAACATGTATTTGTAAAAGAGATCATCCTGAGAAGTATGAAGGTAATAAAGAGGAATATAGATTTTCTAAATAACGTTGAGAAACGAAGGGCGGAAAAGGCAATAGATTTGGAAATGACACATTAGAAAGTCTTTACTTGCACAAACGTCTCCAAAAATTCCATTGCGTATAAATACTTTGATAGGAAATGATAGGGAGCAAAAAGCTTACATATTAGCATTGCTTTCAAAGTTATTGCAATTTAAAAATCTGAAATGCCTCACGTAAAAAATATATATTTGTAAAAGTGAATTTTTTAAACGCGCCCGGTACATATAGAAGGGATATCTAACAATATTAGTGGACGAAGCCATTTTTTAAAGATTTATTTTATTATTCTGATATATGATCAAGTCAAAGAAGGCTGTGGGGTTCATTGTATTATTATAAATAATAGACTCATGGAATGCACCTTGGATTTTTTATATACACACAAACATAACAAAGGTTTTGATAGAGATCGGGGCGTTGACCTTCATTGAAAGGAACGAAAAATTGACACTTTTATATACTACGAGAAACAAAATAGGATCAGTAAGAAAACATAGAGGGATAAAACATTTTTTATTGTTCAGAAATATAGTTATGAAATATAAATGCTGCCGAAGAAAAAGAAGCCGTAATCGCTCGTTTTGTTCGTCAGTTCATATATGAAGTAAATATATTAATATTTAACAACAAACAAATAGACTTTGAGAAAATGTATTGGGTTTGCATGACTTTCATGAAACTTGTTTTCCTCATCAACAAGGTCTTATTAAAACAAACTATACATACAAATTGAATATAAAAGTATACTATATGTCTTTTATAAAAATGTTTCTTAAAAACATAAATTAACTATTTAGTTTATAATTAATTTCCTTTTTTTTGACCTCAACTTCAAAATTATATTATTCATTTAAAAAAAGCATAACTACAAAAACAAGAAATACAAGCAATCCTACATGCATAAAAATACAACAGAGATGGTCTTTAAATAATGTAATAAAAGATAATTAAATCGTCGTGGGAAACTTGAATTTCTAGCAATCTATATAATAATCACCAATCTCTGTCCGTCCGTCTGTATGTCCGCACGCTATCTCCTCTCACATTTAAGGTCAAATTTGAACTTTGAAGGTACCCATGGAATCCTTGGGTCAAGGCAGACCTAATAAAACTATTTGCAAAGTGATGGGACCAGAAATGAACCAGAAAAATTACCTTTTCTGATTTACTACCTACTTTTCAAGGTAAAGAGAGAAAAAAGAACAAGAAAAAAGCATCTCATGTGACTTAACATATTCTTTCTACAAAGTCAAACTTTTATGAGGAATATTTGTACAAAACATAAAATCACCTTTTCTGATTTACTACCTACTTTTCAAGGTAAAGAGAGGGAAAAAGAAAAAAGCATCTCATGGACTTTAAACATATCGTTGTACAAAGTCAAACTTTTTATGAGGAATGTTTGTACAAAACAGAAAATTATTGTAACTCATTGACATTTAGAAAACCTATTTTATCTCCACAAAATCCATGATACAAATTTTAAGAAAATATGTAATATTAACATATGGGCGCGTAGGCGCCCAAATATGCGAGTGTTATCATAAGCTGTAGACATTTGTCGTAGATATGCGAGAGCCATGGCGCATATTTCTTATAATTGGAGCTGCAGGGATACATTCTTGGCTATTTACTTAGGGATTTTGAAAGTTAATGCAAATATCTGGCAGCCGTTGCAATATTGATAGCTCTCAGTTTTGTTCTTCAGTTAACATGTTATCTGAAAGATTTTGAGCAGTATAGGCCTTGAAGTTCCTCAAAGCGGCGCTTATTGCACGTTCTTCCACTTGACATTTATTTTAATGTGCTGTAATGCAAAGAGAAATGTATTCTCTTAGGTATTCGGCTTTGAAATTAGTAATATATGTACAAATCATTTTTGAAAATGTGATTAAATTTACCAATTTTTGTAATTTTGCTGTAAACATTTTTCCGTCGTTGATGCTCATCACAACATCAGGATTCTTGTTTTATTATGCTAAAGTAGCTTGCAGTATATTATATAGGACGTCATACTCATTGATGTTTGACGTCGTTAAAGTATGTCCACCATCTCGATAAAAGAACATCTCTAAAAAAAAAATATATATATATAATACTAAATATTTACTCTGAATGAACCAACGACCTATATAACACCTAGATAAACAATAGACTGTATTACAGGAGTAAGAGCGATGTTGAAGTCAGCAAGTAATGAAACAAAGAAGAAAAGGAAGACATTATTATTATTCCTAAAACGGTCTAAAGAGCAAGCCTTATGAAGTAGATTAAGGGAAAATTACCATTAAAAACAGTGACGCAATGGTAATGAAATAAATATTTTTTAAATTAATTAGGTCCTACATCAATGTTATTTATTGTAGGATTGCCCTACTTTTATTCTCTAGTATACTATTTCATTGTAGATACCATTTCATTGTTGTCCTCGCCTTGCAGTTATTAGAACTACATTACTGACATCTTCAAATCGGTGAAATGTTTCTTCTCAGTTGAGTATCCAGTTATTATTATATAGGTCGGAGGAATAAACAAAGTCATTCAAAAGAATCTCTTTTTGTCACAAAAAAAAAATTATCATGTGTTTCACTCTTAAAAAACACACAATATATATATCTGTAAGTAATGGACATTCCTTTAATGATAGCTGCTTGCTATGCAGTTACATTGATATAATGTAATAGTTTAAAAATGCATGATTGCGTCGTGTATCCAACTAAACAAAGTAATAATTAGTACATTTTACTAAGTGTGAGCAGTTGAGGGAATAAAACGAAAAAAGTTAGGTAACTAAGGGGGAAGGCGTGTGTAACTAAGGAAGATCTCTAACACGCAAGGGTTCTTGCAACAAACCAAGAAACAAACAACTCTTAAGCAAAAAAAAAAAGGAAAATATACTTTAAAAAACACATCTGAAATAATAATAATAATAGTTTCCATGCTACTGAGTCGTTTAAATGAAACTTAATTTTCATGCTGCAACCATTAGATATACATAAGTGTGATCATAAAAATGTGTCTTAAGAACTTGAGCCTAGCATTACACGAAAGCAACCATTCTTTTTTTTTTCATCCACAGTGAATCCCTTTCAAACATTTCTTTATAAGATATTTTAAACTTGAAGTCATTACATGCTGAAAATAAACCAACTCATTAATGGTCCTTTGAAAAGAAGCAATCTTCCAAAACCAACAAACGTTTCCAAAATAAGCAGATAAGCTTTTGAGTTTATGTAAAACAACTTTTGTTTATGTTCATAGCAGAGCTGCGACTACCGAATGTAAATCGGTATTTGATACTACTGACGACTACCGATTGACAATCGGTACGGTATATTTGAAAGTATGACTTTTGTGACATTCATATAGAGACATAAAGATAAAGAGAGCTTATTCCCTTCAATAGCAGAGAAACATCGTTCAACTGTCGCTTTGCCCAAGCGCTCCCTTGTGTGAAATACATGAACTTTGCAAAATAAATAAACAACTATAACTTATAGTATTATAGAGCAGATACATAAATATACATTCAATAAACTTATGCTATGTATTGAATCCTAGAGTACCTGAAAGAGCATTTAATATCGGGCAATAAGAGACAGTAAATGAAAGAATGTATAGCCTTCCATTCCACTTCCTTTCAATCCAAGTACATATATAATTTATATAAGATTAGTATGTATTAAATTTCAAATAATCTATAATAATCATAACAAATTAGGTACTTAATTGCCTTTGTTATAAATTGTCCGATATTAAATGTATATGAAGAAGTCAAGAGCCGATATAAATAAATTTCTCTCTCTTTCTATCTCTACCGAATATCGATCATACTGTAGATATATAATAAAATCTACCGAATACCAATAATCGATCGGTAGAAGGTAAATACCGAATACCGGACCGGCGGTAGATTTTCTACCGAATCCTGCTCTGGTTCATAGTTTTATATATTAATATTCATTAAGCTTATTGGATATTAAAGTATTGGAAGAAGGCTGTTAAGTGGATATATACATAACATAAAATACAAACATTTTTCTCTTTATGACATAACGCAAAAAGGATTATTGAAAATAGACATGATTAACACCCTTGGTCTTCTTTACGCTTTGAGCTACAGGAACAATAGTCGATTCTAAGTTTATTCAAACATTTATTTAATACTCAGTAAAAAAATAGGTTTTTGTTATTAAAGTTTACTCATTTTCTAGTGATCTTTAATATTTTAATGTGTTGTAGCTATCATTTCAATTTAAAAATGACGTGTTTTTATTGGCCAAGGCTAATGAATGAAGCTGCGTTTGAAGCAGGTTCCACGGATTTAAAGATCTATTCAAAATAATACTTGGCTAGAGATGACAAGTTTGTCCGCATATAGCATGAGGATTAACATGAGATAAATCATCAAAAGATAATCCGTTTACATACGAATCCTGTCTTTCCAACTCATAGCTTTTAAAAGATTCTGCCACTTGCATGTGCTGCTTGATTACCACCGCTTGATACAAATTCAAATATGGATTATCCATTCAGTCTCTATGTGCACCACTCTCTTGACTTGAGCCTCGGTGATTTTGAATGAAGTTGCTACATATATCAACACAAATAGAATAATTTCTTACAATGTCATGAACGAAAAAATATTGGATATTTTGTAAATAAATAAAAAATGACATATTAACACAAACCTCAAATGTTTTATAAAAAATAAACATTTTAGTTAAAATTTCTTGCTCTGGGGAGGAACACAGTCATTGAAATCATATAAATATAAATAAAAAATATCATTTAAAATCATATTACAATCAATTGCATAGCTATTAAATATTTTAAAATGTATCAATAAAACATAAAAAATATGCATCATTATAAGTTTTGATATAATCTTTATCAGTTTTGGAGGGGAGAGACTGGGAAATATTTAATTATTCTTCCGGCAGAAGTTCAGCAAGGTTTTTTTTCAAAGACGAAGCTACAAATCTTGCCGCTGCTGACAAAAAATGTTCCTCAGCTCAGAAAGTTTATTGAAGGGCAGCTTGTGACACATCCGAGCCTTTGAGTTATAATACTAAAGGTAAGTGCCTACACTACGGTGATTTTTTCCGAGGTTGAACAAATATTTTTGTCTTTTTTTAGAGAAGTTTAAGGTATTCACTAAATATAAAGCCATAATAACAGAAGTCAATTAATTAAGATGAAAAAAGTTCAACTATTGATCCTTCAAAAAAGGACGACCAAACACCGCACCGAAATCAAATTTGAATGTATGCCAGCTAGCAAAAAAAATTAGGGAGAAATTGGGAAAATAAATTTATTTTGGTAGGACTACTTTTCAAACCAAAACATACTTGATGACTTTCAAACTTTTTCTAATAATAACGTAGAGGTTATTTATTAGTTTCACTACTTGCAGTACTACATAAGCTCCAGTGAGATGAGCACAATGCTAAAGATGATCAAACAAAAATGGTGAGCTAGTTGTAGTATCAAAACAAGAAGTTTCTTTTTATTATATAATATAAGCTATGAGGTTGAGTCAATAAGAATGAGGCCAACTCAGTAAAACTCAGAATTTTCATCATAATCATAAAAAATACTTCTAAATCAGTAAACATAATCCCCTCTGACAGCAATGACGTCGTGGCAGTGGTCTCGGAGCTTTCGGAGATGGTCGAACAGCTCGTCTTCGCTGACCCTCTTCATCGCCAGCTGCACGGCCAATGTAGCGTGGCCCCAAACTTTTCATTACGGTGAAGGTACTTCAACTTCCGTAACATGTACCGGTCGCAGATAGATGTTCATTACTTTAATAATGTATATATTTTTCTTAAAACAATGTAAATATGAATGTGTTCGAGTAAACAAATGTTTATATACTCAACAGCAAGACTTTTTATAACCTGCAATAGATGTTTATACTCAATTTTCCTATATTTACATCCTTAATCTACTATAAATAAAAGTAGAAGTTGTCTGTCTGTTGTCTGTCTGTTACAAGTAGGCGGCCACATGCCTGGGCCAATTAGCTCAAAATTTGCATGCACGTCGCTTATCATTGGGGAAGGACATGAGAAAAAATAAAAGGCCTTTAAGGCCACACTGGGCTAGAAATGGCCTTTTTCATTTTTTGACTAAAAGCGATTTTTTTCATAAAATATGTTTTGAAGAACTTTTTTTCTAAGAAATTTTCTCGCTGCATGTTGGTAGTATCTTCAAAATTGATGAATGGTCGAAAATAAAAAGGGAGAAAGAAAAAGGAATCCAGGTAGACATAACCGAGCAAGGCAGAGTTTACGAGAGCGCTCAAGTTAAACAAACAGGGTTCTTCTCTCTACATATTGTCAGCAAACAAGATCATCTGGGGAGGACATGAGCTGCTTTGACACGCCTACCAAACTCTTTGAAATCGGCAAATTGCATGTGCCGACCTTGCCGAGACACGCTGGGCACATTGCTAGTCTTTAATCTAGATAATAAAGTAGAAGTTGTCTGGCTGTCTGTCTGTCTTTCCGTTACAAGTAGGCGGCCACATGCCTGGGCCAATTCAGCTCAAAATTTGCATGCACGTCGCTTATCATCTGTGGAAGGACATGAGAAAAAAAATAAAAGCCTTTAAGGCCACACTGGGCTAGAAATGGCCTTTTCATTTTTTGACTAATTTGAAATAAAGCGATTTTTTTCATAAAATAGTTTTGAAGAACTTTTTTTTCTAAGAACTTTTCTCGCTGCATGTTGGTATGTATCTCAAAAGATGAATTGTCGAAAATAAAAAAGGGAGAAAGAATAAATGAATCCAGGTAGCCATTAACCCGAGCAAGGCAGAGTAGTTCACAGAGAGCGCTCAAAGTTAAACAAACAGGTTTCTTCTCTCTTCCTATTGTCAGCAAAACCAGATCATCTGGGGAAGGACATGAGCTGCTTTGAAACCGGCTACAAACTCTTGAAATCGGCAATTGCATGTGCCGACCTTGCCGAGCAACGCTGCGCACATTGTAGTCTTTAATTATCTATATAAATAAAGTAGAAGTTGTCTGTCTGTCTGTCTGTCTTTCCGTTACAAGTAGGCGGCCACAGCTGGGCCAATTCAGCTCAAAATTGGCATGCACGTCGCGTATCATCTGAGGGAAGGACATGAGAAAAAAATAAAAGGCCTTTAGGCCACACTGGGCTAGAAATGGCCTTTTTCATTTTTTTGACTAATTGACTAATAAGCGATTTTTTTCATAAAATATGTTTTGAAGAACTTTTTTTTCTAAGAACTTTTCTCGCTGCATGTTATGTATCTTCAAAATTGATGACTGTCGAAAATAAAAAGGAGAAAGAATAAATGGAATCCAGGTAACATTAACCCGAGCAAGCAGAGTTTCACAGAGAGCGCTCAAAGTTAAACAAACAGGTTTTTCTCTCTCTTCCTATTGTTCAGCCAAAACCAGATCATCTGGGGAAGGACATGAGCTGCTTTGAAACCGCCTACAAACGTTGAAATCGGCAAATTGCATGTGCCGACCTTACCCGAGCAACGCTGGGCACATTGCTAGTATATATATATAATACAAAATCGTTACTAGCCATTCATTGTACAAGGTATTATATTATTATTTCTGTTGAGGGCTCATCTTATCATTGTTCATTCATATAAACCCCCTTGTCCTAATTGACAATAAGGGAATTATGTGACTCACATCATCTTTCTCCCAGAGGGCTCGTTACTTTTTTGATTGGATTGAGACCTCTTAATTGGACCAGGGAGATCTTTTCAGGAAGCTACGTTGTTAATTTTTTTACCTTTCTTCCTCTAAGAGAGGACATTTTCTACTCTGTGAGGGTATGTATATATTAAGTCTTTATATTTGAGAGGGTTCCTCTAATTTAAAACACTAATCTGACACATAAAATATAGTAGACGTCTCAGACAAACTATTTAATCCCGTGATGTAGACGTTCAGTTTTCTTTTCTTACTAGTATAGCAGTATCTATGTACGATGATAACGAACGTGATTGGCGAAAAGAAAAGAATAGTGATTAATAATAGTTGGCATGTAAAATCAAACATAACTGTGGCTGTTTTTTTAATGGTTATAAAATTCTTTATTTGGCTATCAAATATTATAAAACAGTTAAAAAATAACTACACTAAAAACAGACACTATAAATAAATAAAAAGTACTCTCGACAGTTGCGTTAAAATAAATAAAGGAATAAAACATCATAACTGTGGCTGTTGAGAAGTGGACATCACTCAGGAATCAGAATATTATCCTTAAGAACAGTAATTCAAAGACTCCCTGATATATCCTATTATCATAATTAAACAAAACAGCCCACACACTAAGTAATAATTACTGTTTATGTTGTTTAATCTAGTTATTTGTATCAAAATAACTAATCATCTAGGATTAGACAGTATAAAAACATTTAGTATAAAATAATGATAAAACTTATATAATATAATAAATGCAAAATAATTATAAAGCACAACAATTTTTTTTCAAATCTATATAAAAATATCTAAATATGTTATAGAGGAATTGTCCAAAGAATAATTTTTTAAACGCTTGGCCATATCAGTTGAAATGACAACACGACCTAAGAAAGAAGATATAAAATAGAATAATCAATTGAAAAAAAAGTTTATGAATGATTTTGCGAGAACTACCACAATGGCGGCGACTTATTTATGCTTAAACTTTATTTTATAGTCCTTTAGTTCTTGTAAGACATGTTTTAGGTTAATCACTTTGGGCAAAACCAACACAATAGATTCATAGGCACTAATGAGTGGTGATATATATCTCAAGTATTTTTTCCGTCTAGCTTTTTTTTTGTTTACATAACATTTGTTCTTGGACAATGACGAGGTTTGACCTTAGGCGGTCATGTTGGTGGTGTTGAAAGAGAGCTTGTCGGATTGTGATGTTAATTTATAGAGTCAAGGTGATTTGCACATAATTCGGATATCTGTACATACAAGTATGTGTTTGTCTAATCTTTATAGTTGAAATGCGACTTATTACTTGAGATACAAAAAATTGATTGTTTCATCGAGGGGTTAGAATAGGAAAACAGTGTTACGAAAAGGATTATTGGTAAGACGTCGTTAAGTATAAAAAAGCATGTGATTCTTCTTTCTGCATAAACATACCGTTCTAATTGTAAATATTCTCTAATGCTAGTTAAAAAATTGACTAAATGTAATATTGTCAAAATAGTGTACTTTGAAAGGTCATTTTTATGTAATGCTTTTAATATGTAAAATGCAATCCTTTATCAAAGAGCGATATACATTGTATAATTTTGAATCAATTTGATCGACTTTTTACTACATTAAGGACCGAAAAAATATAATAATAAAGATAATAAGAAGCTGACATTTCTTTAAAATTTGTATTTCCTATGGAGATTCTTCAGAAATTGAAATATTGCAGATAGATCCATTCCTTCGTTTTCAATATTAAAATAAACTTCAAACAACACTACACTGTCTAATTGGATTGAAGTTGTATGTAGAGCAAAAATACAATATTTTCAGAGATTTTAAATTGTTTATCTCTATTATTTCATCTTTCTTTGTTGTGAATTATAAAGTCTTTGTTTCCTATGTTTACTTCGAAACCATTGTAGTACTTGTCACCAAAATGCGTATAAAAAAGGGATCAAACCGTCTCATCTAATATAAAATGGACGAAATAAAACACAAAAAAAACCTCTAACCTCTGCATAGGATCCAGAATTATTAGAGGCTGGATCAACTGGGCAGCCATAAAACAGCCAGGAAGTAGTGGGCCGTATGGGGAAGTCCAAAAATAGCTGGTAACCGAGTCGAACCATGAAAATTGAATCACTCGTCTAACAATTATTAACATTTTCGTTTACTGAGCCTCCCTCGCGATCGATCAATATATTGCAATCGTCTGATTGGTCACTAATCCCATATCTTTCGTGGGTAACTTCTTTCTGGCTTAAGTAATCATAGATCTTGTTTAGTTGTCCTTTAGACATTGCCAATATGAACTACTCAGTCTCTAATAACTTAAGTTATCAACCAACAGCCTGGGTAATTTCATAACTTTCGTGCATAACGTCCTACTGGCTATAAATCTGATAATGTTGTTTTTTGGCTTCCTTGTTGTGAACTACTCGGCCCCTAAGATAACTTCTTTGCTAATAGCCTGTGGAATCTCATATCTTTCGTGCATAACGTCCTACTGGCTTAAGTAATAACAAATCGTTAAGTACTGGTGATGATATCCAATCCAAGCCCTGATCGCTATTAATGCACAAAAATAAATTGTCTAAATCCTAATTATATTCTTTTTTTTTTTTGGGGGAAAATACAATTCTTCAGGTCCCGCAATAATGGTGAGAAGGAAGCCTTCATTTTAAGACACTGTCAAGGAGATGACGAAGAAGAAGAAAGGGACATTTGAGAAGGGATTCTTCATTTACATCCTCAAAGTGACCTTGAGGATTAAGTATATTATATTACAGTATTTGCACTCTCTGACCTTCAGCTTCAGAACAGTTATGTAAATATTTATATTTGATCAATCAATAGACATTCAAGTCCTTAAAATAACATATATAACAGACCTTGAAATAAGTTTGACCTTAGCACAAGCTAAAAAGGATTAGTTATAAAGTATTTGTGAGTAAAATGGGATATAAATTGTCCTTCTTAAATATGGTAAGGTGAAGAAAATGAAGTTCAAAGTGGTTGAAATACATTGATAGCACGACCATCCATAAAAGCTTAGTTAATAAAATATATATCGTATTTATATTTAAGAGAGCAAATAAGGATTTTGGATTTTGGTATATACTTATAAAACTCAAAAAGGGTTCCATACAATTATCATTTCCTACTTTTTTCAAATAAAAATATGTGTTGAGCATTTTCTGTATACAATTTTTTTTAAATGAAGAGGAGCTGAAGAGTGGGTAAAACTTAATATCTCAATATTGTTTTCTATCCGTTGTCCTAATTGAATCATTTCGTAATATTTTGATGATGGGCATTTTTTTGCAGTTAGTGAATTGGCTTTGACTTTCGTTCTTTGTTTTGACAAATGTGTATGGTCTCGAAGTAGTAAAACATCTTTAGATATTGTAAATATCTGATTTACAACATTCTCCAAAGTCTCTCACGATATCTTATGTACTTGCTACGTACTTATAATGATGCTTTAAGGATGCAGTTCTCACAAACTCATAGATATATATTTGATCACTTACCAACCCTTGCATTTTTTTCTTTCTGCACGTCTTATCGTCAGAGAGTGAGGATCCGTTTATCGTCAATGATGATCAAACAAAGTAAATAAACATTTTCTACAGATGAGCTGTTTTAATTAATAAATAAAAATAGGTGATACTGGATGAGCCCATTCAAAGGATTCGACATGGATCATGCTAATTATGAACACCACTATGTCTTGTAAATAATAAATTTAATAGCTCTGAGTAAATATTCACACTTCAACGGTAACATGTGAATTGAGGTTTTCATTCATGTTAAGTAATACTCATTATTATCATTAACGATTCTTTATTTTCAACCAATCACGTTCTAGAAAAAAGCCTCAGACTACGTCATGTTAATAAATACAGCTAGAAACTAGGAACATGAGTTAATTGCATATTATTGAAAAAACCCTCTTGTAGTCGTAATATTAAAATATTTCATCTGTTTGATAACAGCATCTGGTCATGTGTAATTCAATGATAGATTAGAATATATAAAAACAGCAATGACTGAGCGTACTAAATCCTTTATATTAAAGGGCATACTTTACTCTCCAAAAAGAGAAATATATTTGTCCATAAGTCTCATGAATAAGATAATCCTAAGCTTGAAGTACCAATTATTTTGCTAAAATATGTATATACAACACACGTGCTTACAATTTCAACTATATGGATACAAGGAACTCCAACTTGACCAAGCCCAGGATATAAAAATCCAAAAAGTATTGTTGATTCTTAATCTTCTAGCAACACAAACCTCACGAAATACACATAACTTTGGTTCAAATCCTTGTTTTATCTCAGCTCAAAAATAATATCTT